>CM066971.1:6675650-6879457 GCA_033971965.1 Cucurbita ficifolia
GCAATACTGGCACACCTATGCCATTTGGTAGTGTAATTGAATGAAACTTTTCAAATACATTTTTTAAAGGAAGACGCTCGAAGCTCGTAAAGTAGCATCTAGTAACGCAACTGCTTTCGAGGTTAGACATCATAGTTTCACTTCATATGTTTTACACATTTTTTCGCATCACATTAGCAAGGCCTTACATTGAGGTATATTGAATGATCTTGTTATTTTTTGGGAACTTTTTATACTTAAAAATGTTATATATTATAGTTTGAACTTTTAAAATATCTAATATATTATTGCTTTAACTACGTGAGCTTGAAGCTATCGTAGCAAAATCTCATAGTGCTCTGTGAAACCAGCATCACGCTGTTTCCTAAGGGCCATGGACACTAGACCTTCACCTAAAGTCCAAAGCCCAACTCTCTACTTGGAATGGACAGGCGAAAGAACAACTCCTACAACCCTAACTAATGGGCTGAGCCAACCTTCAACCACTTTGTTGCCCCCATCTAGGTTAAAAGCTCACATTACCAAACTCCGCAATTTTCTTAAGATAATGACTAATTTATGAAGACTACATCCAACTTTAAATCTATCAATGTGGCATTGTTGTAGTGGAGAAACTTATCATATTTACATGTCAAATAGATTAATTCATTGATTGAAAACAAATGGCAAGCTCGAAGTCTACAGTCCAAGCAACCAAAAATATATGTAAAGAAAAAAGTGGATGTCAGACTGAGGACTACCCAAAGGTTTATATTGGGACCAAGAGAATCGACCCGCTATCCTCCCACTGACAAAAGCGAAAGGTTACGCTGCTCTGGGAAACCAACCTCACGCGATTTCCTTCAACTCTATGGGCCATGGACACTAGACCTTCGCCCATAGCCCAACTCCCTACTTGGAATGGACAGGCCAAAGAACAACTCCAACAACCCTAACCAATGGGCTGACCCAACCTCCAACCACTTTGTTGCCCCCATATAGGGAATTAGCTCACAATACCAAGTTCAACGGTTTTCTTAAAACAATCACTACTTTATGAAGACTACATCCAACTTTAAATCTATCAATGTAGGATTGTTGTAGCGGAGAAACCTATCATATTTACATGTAAAATAGATTAATACATTTAGCTCACAATACCAAGTTCAACGGTTTTCTTAAAACAATCACTACTTTATGAAGACTACATCCAACTTTAAATCTATCAATGTAGGATTGTGGTAGCGGAGAAACCTATCATATTTACATGTAAAATAGATTAATACATTGATTCAAAATAAATGGCAAGCTCTAAAAAAAATATGCATGTCAGGCTGCTTTGTGAAACAAGCCTCACGTGGTTGTTTCCTTCAACTCTAAGGGCCATGGACACTAGGCCTTCGCCCAAAGCCCTACTTGGAATTGACCGGCCAAAGAACAACTCCAACAACCCTAACCAATAGGCTGAGCCAACCTCCAACAACTTTGTTGCCCCATATTGGTTACAAGCTCACATTACAAAGCTCCGCGATTTCCTTAAGACAATGACAACTTTATGAACACTACAAACAATTTTAAATCTATCAATGTGAGATTGTTGTAGCGGAGAAACCTATCATATTTACATGTCAAATAGATTAATACATTGATTCAAAATAAATTATAATATTAAGGGCTACTCACAGGTTTATATTGGGCCTAGGAGAATCGACCCGCTATCCTTCCACCGACAAGAGAAAAAGGTTACGCTGCTCTGTGAAACAAACCTCACGCAGTTTCCTTCAACTCTAAGGGCCATAGACACTAGGCCTTCGCCCAAAGCCGATAGCCCAACTCTCAACTTGGAATGGACAGACCAAAGAACAACTCCAGCAACCCTAACCAATGGGCTAAGCCAGCCTCCAACAACTTTGTTGCTTCCTTAGAGGTTAAAAGCATACATTATTAAGGTCGGTAATTTTCTTAAGACAATGCCTACTGTATGAAGACTACATCCAACTTTAAATCTATTAATGTGGCATTGTTGTAGCGGAGAGAAACCTATCATATTTACATGTAAAATAGATTAATACATTGATTCAAAACAAATGGCAAGCTCGATGTCTATAGTTCAAGCCACCAAAAATATATGTAAAAAAAAAAAAAAGTGGATGTCAGGCTGAGGACTACCTAGAGGTTTATATTGGGCCTAGGAGAATCGACTCGCTATTCTTCCACCGAAAAAAGCGAAAGGTTACGCTGCTCTGTGAAACTAGACTCACGCGGTTTCCTTCAACTCTAAGGACCATGGACACAAAGGCCTTCGCCCAAAGTCCATAGCCCAACTCCCTACTTGAAATGTACAGGCCAAAGAAAAATTCCAACAACCCTAACCAATGGGCAGAGCCAACCTCCAACCACTTTGTTGCCCCCATATGGGTTACAAGCTCACATTACCAAGCTCAGCGATTTGTTTAAGACAATATCTACTTTATGACGACTAAATCCAATTTTAAATCTATCAATGTGGGATTGTTGTAGTAGAGAAATCGATCATATTTACATGTTAAATAGATTAAAATATTGATTCAAACAAATGGCAAGCTCGATGTCCATAGTCCAAACCATAAAAAATATATGTATAAAAAAAAAAAAAGTGGATGTCAGAACTACTTAGAGGTTTATACTGGGCCTAGAAGAATCGACCCGCTATCCTTCAACCGACAAGAACGGAAGGTTACGCTGCTCTGATAAACCAGCCTCACCCGGTTTCCTTCAACTCTAAGGGCCATGGTCACTAGGCCTTCGCCCAAAGCCCATAACCCAACTCCCTATTTAAAATGGACAGGCAAAAGAACAACTCCAACAACCCTAACCAATAGGCTGAGCCAACCTCTAACCACTTTGTTGCCCCCATATTGGTTACAAGCTCACTTTACCAAGCTCGGCGATTTCCTAAAGACAATATCTACTTTATGAAGACTACATCCAATTTTAAATCTATGAATGTGCGATTGTTGTAGCACAAAAATCTATCATATTTACATGTAAAATAGATTAATACATTGATTGAAACAAATGGTAAGCTCGATCTCCATAGTCCAAGCCACCAAAAATATATGTAAAAAAAGAAAGTTGATGTCAGGCTAAGGACTACTCAGAGGTTTATTCTGGGCCTAGGAGAATCGACCCCTTATCCTTCAACCGACAAGAAGGGAAGGTTACGCTGCTCTGTGAAACCAGCCTCACGTGGTTTTCCTTAACTCTAAGGGCCATGGACACTAGGCCTTCGCCCAAAGCCCATAACCCAACTCCCTACTTGGAATGGACAGGCCAAAGAACAACTCCAGCAACCCTAACAAATGGGCTAAGCCAGCCTCCAACCACTTTGTTCCTTCCTTATAGGTTACAAGCTTACATTACCAAGCTCGACGATTTCCTTAAGACAATGCCTACTTTATGAAGACTAAATCCAACTTTAAATCTATTTATGTGGGATTGTTGTAGCGGAGAAACCTATCATATTTACATGTAAGATAGATTAATACATTGATTCAAAACAAATGGCAAGCTCGATGTCTATAGTTCAAGCCACAAAAAATATATGTAAAAAAAAAGTGGATGTCAGGCTGAGGACTACCCAGAGGCCCGCTATCCTTCCACCGACAAGAGCAAAAGGTTACGCTTCTCTATAAGAGAGCCAACCTCCAACCACTTTGGTGCTTCCTTATAGGTTACAAGCTCACATTACCAAGCTCGGTGATTTCCTTAAGACAATGCCTACTTTAGGAAGACTACATCCAACTTTAAATATATTAATGTGGGATTGTTGTAGCGGAGAAACCAGACCAAAGAACTACTCCAACAACCCTAACCTAATGGGCTATGCCAACCTCCAACAACTTTGTTGCCCCCTTATTGGTTACAAGCTCACAAAACCAAGCTTGGCGATTTCCTTAAGACAATGCCTACTTTATGAAGACTACATCCAACTTTAAATCTATCAATGTGGGATTGTTATAGCGGAGAAACCTATCATATTTACATGTAAAATAGATTAATACATTGATTCAAAACAAATGGCAAGCTCGATGTCCATAGTCCAAGCCACCAAAAATATATGTATAAAAAAAAAAAAAAGTGGATGTCAGGACTACTCAGAGGTTTATACAGGGCCTAGGCCTAGGAGAATCGACCCGCTATCCTTCCACCGACAAGAGCGAAAGGTTACGCTGCTCTGTGAAACTAGCCTCACGCAGTTTCCTTCAACTTTAAGGACCATGGACATTATGGCCTTCGCCCAAAACCAATAGGCTAACTCCCTACTTGAAATGGACAGGCCAAAGAACAACTCCAACAACCCTAACCAATGGGCTGAGCCAACCTCCAACCACTTTGTTGCCCCCATATGGGTTACAAGCTCACATTACCTAGCTCAGCGATTTGTTTAAGATAATATCTACTTTATGAAGACTACATCCAATTTTAAATCTATCAATGTGGGATTGTTGTAGTAGAGAAATCGTTCATATTTCCATGTAAAATAGATTAACACATTGATTCAAACAAATGGCAAGCTCGATGTCCATAGTCCAAGCCACCAAAAATATATGTATAAAAAAAAAAGTGGATGTCAGGACTACTCAGAGGTTTATACTGGGCCTAGGAGAATCGACACGCTATCCTTCAACCGACAGGAACGGAAGGTTACGCTGCTCTGATAAACCAGCCTCACGCGGTTTCCTTCAACTCTAAGGGCCATGGATACTAGGCCTTCGCCCAAAGCCCATAACCCAACTCTCTATTTGGAATGGACAGGCAAAAGAACAACTCCAACAAACCTAACCAATAGACAAGCTCCGCAATTTCCTTAAGACAATGCCTACTTTAGGAAGACATGCCTACTTTAGGAAGACTACATCCAACTTGAAATCTATTAATGTGGGATTGTTGTAGCGGAGAAACCTATCATATTTACATGTAAAATAGATTAATACATTGATTCAAAACAAATGGCAAGCTCGATGTCTATAGTCCAAGCAACCAAAAATATATGTATAAAAAAAAAAGTGAATGTCAGGACTACTCAGACGTTTATACTAGGCCTAAGAGAATCGACCCGCTATTCTTCAACCGACAAGAACGGAAGGTTACGCTGCTCTGATAAACCAGTCTCACGCGGTTTCCTTCAACTCTAAGGGCCATGGACACTAGGCCTTCGCCAAAGCCCATAACACAACTCCCTATTTTGATGGACAGGCCAAAGAACAACTCCAACAATCCTAACCAATAAGCCGAGCCAACCTCTAACCACTTTGTTGCCCCCATATGGGTTACATGCTCACATTACCAAGCTCGGCGATTTCCTAAAGACAATATCTACTTTATGAAGACACAAATGGCAAGCTCGATGTCCATAGTCCAAGCCACCAAAAAATATATGTAAAAAAAGTGGATGTCAGGCTGAGGACTATCCAGAGAGGTTTATATTGGGCCTAGGAGAATGGACCCGCTATCCTTCCACAGACAAGAGCGGAAGGTTACGCTCCTTTATGCCCATTGAGAATTTCATGAGAACCACTCGAAAAGTAGTTCAATTTGATGAAAAACTAAAAGAGGTCCGATTTTAGGGTTGATGTGGCTGGTTCAGTTGAATCGGCCACGTCATCGTCTTCTTCCTCCCACAGGGGAAGGACACGACTCGTGGCGTTGCTCCTCCGTTTGAAAACGGAGTCTGCCAACCAATTTCAGAGCATTTTTCCCCTCCATTCCTTCATAAATCATAAAGATGAACTGTCAAGGAAGAGTTTGGGATAAATATCTCCCCTGCTCGTGAACTACAGCTTAAGTTATAGACGTTCAAAGTCGGGGAAAAACTCATTTTCTCGCTGGAGTAAACCCAGGAGGTGTTGTTATTGGTTACGACGATGAAGGCACTGTCAGGCCACGCCTCCTTCACCAAAGATCCTCCTTACACCTTTCTTAAACTAAAGGCATTATTCTTAGAGGTTGTTTGGGCGTGGTTGAGGCGAATTTTGAGTTCCTTCCCTCGGTCTGCAACTTAACCTAGAACACGATTATTTCGTCTATTGGTCAGCTCAAACTAGGCCGTCTTAGCCCTCGATTCCCTCATCAAACATGTTCCATTTAGTCCCCTCAAGCTATTGGAAACATCAATTTCAGATTTTAAGAGTTGTAAGCAAGAATTCAAATTTCTTCCCCAAAACTTACCGATATCGAATTTCTTCGATTACGCTTGTTCTTAAGGTTGTCTCCCTTCGAGGCCTTCTTCGAAAATGATCCTTAGGTGTGTAGAAAATGATTCGGATAGGATTTGTTCGTCGAAAATGTCTATAGCTTCAGATTGGATTTCAAGCTTTCCTTTGAGTTTCTTTAAAGGGGAACAGAGTTGGAGGATAGATAGAGGAACTTTTGAAGCTTCCTTCCTTCACCAAACCTCTAGGTAATTTGGAGAATATCCAAGGATACAATACCTCATGATTTATAGAGGAATGCTTCACCGCCATTGAATCGTCCAGAATCATCACAATTTCTTACCTTAATTTGAATTCAAGCCGTTGGATATGCTAGGCTGGGAGTGTAGTGTGCTAGATCCTCTCCAATTTGGTCGGAGTCCGATAAAATTCTTAAATCAACACTTTATAAAATCAATTAATTTATTTGTGTTAAAGTTGCCCTACTCACAAATAGAAAATAAGGTCCCACCGAGATTTGAACTCGAGTTACTTGGTTCAAAGTCCAATGTCTTACCACTAGACCATGAGACCACAAATATATATAAAATTTGTGTATAATAAATGTTTGAACTTAAAAAAAGTAAATAGTAGTCAACATGCTCAAGGGAATGACCAACCAGGGATGAAGAAATTTTAGAAAAATTATGGATTTTTGGAGAAAAATAATAATAAAATATTCGGAAAAGTGGCAAAACACCAAAATACTCCTAAAATCATGGATAATTACGGATATGCCATTGTGCTAAAAATCAAAACCACCTCCTGCACAGAATCCTCGCATCTCAAACTCCAGCCATTAGATCTCCTCCAAAATTGGACACGATCTAGAACGTTCACAAGTCATCAAATTCAACGATCAAAATTTAAATTGGATGACGGTAGCTCACTGATCGAAGATGATATTTTCGACGGATTTTCCAAAAAAATCAATCTCTAAATCACGACGATACTAGAGGTTTTAACGTCGGTGGAAGCTTCCCCTAAAAAGTCTGAAGTTGGGGCAACAATATGGAACAAGAATCGAGCAAGGTCGAGCTCCCAATCGTAAGCTAGCGTTTAGATTTTGGGTCTCCTACTCTCAGATTTCTTCCAAATTCGAGAGCAACTCTCAACCATTTCTCTTAAAACACATTCCTATAGTTTCTAAACAAGATTACCCACAAGTTCTATGAAGGAATAGAGTGCTAAAAGTGCCTAGAAACCGTTCTCCCAATCGAATCCGCCATTGAAGAGTTGTAAGGAAAACATTAAAATACAATCAGAGGATACACGATAACTCTTCGAGCAAGAATAATTCCAATCCATTTATGTACCGCCAAGAAATGTTTTCATAGAAGATCACGAAGAGAAATAACCTCAAGAACGAGCCCAATTGAAGGAAATCAGTTTCAAGCTCAAATTGGGGTAAGTGTCGGATTCCTGTCTACAGTCACTTTTCCTTCAATTTAAGGATTCCTTTAGTTTCAGAGGATGAATTTGAGTAACTTTGATGAAGAAATTGAGAGCTAAAACGTCGTAGAACAAACTACCCAAGAGAATGAAAATCTAGTGTTTTGAGTGACTTGCAGACCAATAACGATTTCTGGAAATTGAGGTCCAACACTCAAAGACGTTCCTCCAAACCAATTCCTTTAGCCTGAGGAAAGGATGTGGAAGAGGTCCCATGAAGAAATGGGGCCTTGAAAATCCCTAGAATTTGCTACCAAATAAAAAATCCTCTATTTTTGTTCTGACGAGAAATTAGTTTTTGGACAAACTTTGGAAGTGAATATCTTGGGCTACAATTCACGAGATGGTATGAAATTAATCCCTAGCTCTTTCTTGTAACAAAATCTTTAAGTTTCATGAAGAAATTGAGGGGAGAGACGCTGTAAATGGTGTTGTGGAGCGTGAGTTTCAGACGGTGGTGCAAAGGATGCGTGCGTCTTCTTCCTGTCCAGAGGAAGAAGACGATGACGTGGCCAGTTCAGTATACCTAGTGGTGGTTACGTTCCTAGCTTAGCTTAAGGTTGTAATTAAAAGCCTACATACAAGTAGGCAATTTATTGAGTTCTTAAACACTTCATGTTTACATTTTTTTAAGTAACTAGGAGTTGATCGTGGTTACGTTCCGAGCTTAGCTTAAGGTTTTGCAATTAAGAGCTGAATTCTTATTCACTCCATGTTTACATTTTTTTTTCAGGTACCTAAGAGTGGATCGTGGTTACATTTTTATTTATGTAACAATTTATTTAGGTAACTAGGAGCTATACTAAATATTTACTAGTTCGCAAACAATTTCTCATGCATTCAATTTAATATTGAGTTGGTTTTAATTTCAACACAACATTTCATATAATATAATCTTTGTGGAAGTATTATTATCCCACCTTTAAAAATATTTAATAGGTTATTCCTTTAGTCTTTGTATCTAATATGGCTTTGACACTTCAAAATAAATTAATTGATTAGTATTAGTGTGCTACACTCACACAATAAAAAAACTAGGTCTCACCAAGAATTGAACTCGAGTTATTGGATTCAAAGTCTAATGTCCTAACCACTAAACCATGAGACCACAAATATTTACAAGATTTGTGTGTAATAGATCTCTGAACTTTTAAGACACCTAAGTAATGTGGAAGATACACGACCTTAAAAGGGGGTTATCAGGTTACTAGTAAGTTTTCACGCCCATGGAATCACGTTAGGTTGCCCTTTAATTTTTCGCTAAGTTAGAACTAATGAGTTGTGATGCTACTCCATGATATAATGTATAAGCCTATGTTAATTTATAAACCATGTTCCAAGAATATATGTACGATCAATTGAATATCATGGTAAATAAGTTGCTAGGATTCATACCCAAAAGTGACTGTTATCTCCCATCACGCGGTGTGTGACGATGCCCCTATTCCTCTTTTATGTGGGATGCCCTACGCTATGTATCATGAGTAGGATGATAAGAAGGGCCTCCTATTTTCCTCACATAGATGAGATACACTGCATCAGAATTTACTAGCAGGATGATACAATCATGATAACACCACTTCTGTGTTCACACGAAGAAAACTAAAGGTTACTTTAGGAAAAAGTTTTTAGGAACAAAAAATGACATGTAAGAATACAAGCTCTTGATAACTCAATAAGAGATAACATTCTAGTAAAGTTGCTATTAAGAACCTACAAGTAGGCTACTTATTAACTTTTTATTCCCTCTATGTTTACAGTTTTTTTTTCCAGGTAATTAGGAGTTGGTCGTGGATGGGAGCGAACTTTAGAGCATGGGTGATAAGACAATCCTAATCCTCAGCCCAACAATCTAAGCGTTTTTTTTGGAGCAAAACCCCTCGAATCAAAGAAATTAACACCTTATATAAAATTCGGATCAACCAAGAGATAAGGCTAAAACTTGAGGGCTTCATTTTATTCATAAAAAATCTCCCTTTACAGTAATTTGTGGGCATGTACGGTCTCCCACAAAATAAACTTCAACTCTTCAAATGCTTACTAAATGATTGAGTGACTATGATTGGTAAGTTACTCCCACTTGAGTGGCTATGATTGGTAAGTTACTCCCACTCCCCTATAAATCTCAGCAAAAAAAAAAAAGTAGAAGTTATGACCACAAATAACTTCCCACCCTTATGCCCAATACAACAAGTTATGTAATTATAATAATAAATAAAGTTTGCAAATAAATTATCAATCAAGTGCTATTTATAGCAACTTCATCCTCCACTTTATCCATGAAAATATTCACTTCCGAAACTCCAAATTGTAACACGTGAAATGGAGGTTGAATCGAGTCTGTCCAATTTTGTAAAGGAAGAATGAATGTTTGTTGAATATTCTTGGCCTTGGATTGTATAATAAGTTCAATTGAAACATTTGGAACATCATGATACTTATTAGAGGGTCATGAATAACCTTCATCTTTAACTTAGTATATGTAACACCCCAAACTCACTGCTAGCAGATATGTCCTCTTTAGGCTTTTCCTTTCGGGCTTCCCCTTAAGGGTTTTAAAACCCGTTTGCTAGGAAGAGGTTTACACACCCTTATAAAAAATGTTTTGTTACCATCTCCAAGAAATGTGGGATTTCACAATTCACCCTCCTTCAAGGCCAGTGTCCTCACTAGCACTAGTTTCTCTCTTTAATTGATGTGGGATCTCACAACAACCCCCTTTGGGGTCCAGCGTCCTCGTTGGCACTCGTTCCACTCTCTAATCGATGTGGAATCTCACAATCTACCCCCTTTCGAGACCCAGCATCTTCGCTGGCACTCGTTCTTCTCTCCAATTGATATGGGATCTCACAATCCAACCTCTTCGGGGCCAATGTCCTCGCTAGCGCTAGTTCCTCTCTCCAATCAATGTGGGATCTCACAATCCACCCCTCTTTAGAGCTCAGCGTTCTCGCTGGCATACCGTCTGGTGTCTTGCTGTGATACCATTTGTAACAATCCAATCCTCTTCTAGCTTTCCCTTTCTGGCTTCCCCTCAAAGTTTTTAAAACGCATCCATTAGGGAGAGGTTTTCACACTCTTATAAAGAATGTTTCGTTCCTCTCTCCAATGAATCAAACCGCAGAATGATCATTTTGTCTTTCATGTCTAATTAGGGTTCATTTAGAACCCTAATTGGAGGGCTAATGATGAGGAAAGAAAAACACAAGAAAAGAGAGAGAGAGAATGAAAGAGGTTGAGGAGAAAGAGAGGGTTTTTAGATAAAAAGTAATAGTTGGAATGCTTGGATCCAATTATGAGGAGTCAGATTATGGCCACATATCCTTCATTAAATTTACTACAATGAGAAGACTCAATATGAACATTTTAATAGTCAAAATTTACAAAAAAAAAATTGAGAAGGATGGAGAGGTAAGGATTTTGTGTTTGGTTCTTCTTTTCTTCAAATTTAAGATGATTTTTTTTAATAAGCTTTTGAACTTTTAATACTTCATATTATTGTGTTTTCAAGTCACGTGTGAAATTTGGTAGCCATTGGTATCCTAAGATGGTAAACAGGGAGAGGTGTAAAATGACCATAATGCCTTTCGCCCAAAATACCCCCGTTACACCTTACTAATGTGGAACTTTATATACAATCTTGAAAGGAGGTTATCAAGATATTGGTAAGTTTTCACACTCATGGGATCGCATTAGGTTGCTCTTTAATGTTTACCAAAGTTAAAGCTAATGAGTTGTGATGCTACTCCATGATATAACATACAAGCCTCGGTTAATTTATAAACCATGTTCCAAGAATATATCTATGATCAATTGAATATTAAGGTAAATAAGTTGCTACATGCTCAAAAGTGACCGTTATCTCCCATCACACGGTAAGTGACGAGGCCCCTATTCCTCTTTTAGGTACAACCTAACAATTGTTGTGCCTCGAACGAGGACGATGACTAGTTTAAGTGGGGGAGAATGTCACAACCTAACTATGAAGAGAGTAGGTTGTGACCCTCACGTTGCACCAAGAGAAGCGGCGACCCTCAAGTGGCCCTATCCGGCAATACGAGGGAATAGACAAGTGTCATGATGCGACCGAGGAGGACGGTGCATCATCTAACACACCACATAGAGTGGACATTGAAGACAAGTCAAGACATAAGGAAGATAGAGATATCGAATAGACAAGAGTGGCAAAGACAGGCTTGTTGAAGGGTCGGGTAGGGTCCTGGGCCTTAACCTCGAAAGTCGGGGTTCCAAAAGGAATTTGGGCACGCGGTTCTAGATTATGTCAGCTCTCTACCACCCCAGGGCCATGTGGCCTAAGCGAGCTACCCTGTGGCACATATGTGTGTCACAGTGCGGGCGAGCGTGCCGAGACGAGTTTCTTGGGCAACTTCCTTTGAAATGGGTTTTACAAAGACAGTACTAGGCGGCTCGGGTGTGCAGTATTGCACCCCAGCCTACCTGTCAGAGGTTGCTACATACACCTACTATCTGGTATAGTATTCATAAATGACATGGCATGAGCACAGGAGGGTCAATGCCTCGATAAAACCTGGATGGATGGATGTTCGGGACAGCCCAATGAGATGAGCGACAGAGGTAAGGTCTCTCAATTGGTCTGGTGTAGAGGCAACAGATATTGCATTGAGAGATCTTGGCCCCGAGCAGTGGTAAGGTCGAGCCGAATGACTTGGCCTGGTGTAGAGGCAAGTCGGTTGGGTCGCAGACGATTGAACATGTACGCGCAGGCGGCGTTTGTGGTCGAACAAGCTTTGATTCCGCACAAGCGATGTTCGATTGCTGAAAATAAATCACGCCTAAGGTCCGATGAAGCCACAAAGCCGGGACAAAAAATATATATGGGGCTTAATCCCCCTCCAGGGGAGTTGTCAGAATGCCAAGATCACGAAACCGCGCGGTTGAAAAAGTAGAACTGTGACACATGAGAAAACTAAAGGTTAATCTCTCAGCCAAACCACCTGTAAGAAACAAAACCAAAAAACGTGAGAGTTTAAGAAAGAAATTGACGACACTCTGGCAAAGCCAAACCATACGAAATCGACTTCGAAACCTCCGATCTACACTACAAAAACAATCCCAGAGACCTTTACACACACCAGAGATAGATTTCGACGTTGCTTACACGTCATACACTGTCAGGGAAGGAAGACAGAACATCAAGTTTTTGGACCTTCTCATATCTGGGAGTCTCAGACCCTTTTTGAGCCAAACTAACACCATAAATGGGATTAAGGGGAAGAGGAGACCAGAAACGGAAGAAAAAAAGGAGAAAAAAGGACATCGAAACGGCGTTGCCGAGGAGAGAGAGAGACCACCGAAAAAGTTTCGTTGTTAATCGGGCGAAAGAGACGAAGCCTGACCAAGATCCAGACCTGCGACCTGAACTGATTCAACCTAATCTAGTCCAAACCCTCGACCGACGAAACCCTCGCGGCCTAGACGCCTGTGCCCAAACTAGAAAGCCCAATTACTACCTAACTCATCAGTCGCGACCAGACACCAAAAACCAACCCGACCCGAGACACGCAAGCCCAATAAAATACCGACGCTGACAGCCCAAATCCACTCGGCCCAACGAATTAACCCAGGCCCGGTCCACTACCCGCGGTCAGCCTAGACCCACGATTGCAACCCGAAAACCCATGCCTTGAATCAACAACCCGCGCCTCAGCCCGACTTCGGCTAGCACACGCTGCCACACCCGGTTGCGCCACGTGTCAGCATCCGGCGCAAAACTCTCCTCAACACCGGCGATTGTGGCTTCTCGGTTCTGATGGCTTATTCGGTTCGAAAAACCTATTCCCGACCTTGTGTAGAGGTAAATCAGTTGTATTGTAGACAATTGAACATGCACGCGCAGGCAGCGTGTGTGGTCGAACAAGCTTGGATTCCGCATAGATGTTCGATTGGCGAAGACAAATCTTGCCTAAGGTTCGATGAACCCACAAAGCCGGGGCAAAAAATATGTATGGGGCTTAATCTCCATTCAAGAAGGTCGGTACAATGTCAAGATCATGACACCGCGCAATTGAAAAAGTAAAACCGTGACACACGAGAAACTAATGGTTAATCGTTGAAGTTCAACATATCTGTACAAAGCAAGTGTGGATCCCAGTTTGCACCTCCCCTGGACTCACCATAGTCAAGTACGCGTCTGTACTCATCATTGGAGAAGTACAATGTACATGTACACACAAAATACATAAGGTCCTTATTGAGGATTAAATTGAGGTCCTTATTGAGGATTAAATTGAAGAAACATGTTTAAGGACATATATGCTTACCATTTCAAATTAATTTTTTGAAAATATTAAAACATAAATGGTTAAATAAATTATTTTTTAATAAAATATGAAAAACAAAATAAGATCACCCACCATGGGGTTCAAACCCACGACCACAAAGTTAAGAGCTTTGCGCTCTACCAACTGAGCTAGACGGGCTTTTGGCAAAATTTTAATAACTTTATATTTAATTTGCGGCATAAACTTATTCCGTTTCATTTCTTTTATAGCAATTTCCGTAGTCCTTATTGAGCGTATAGTCCTTGTGTCAAAACAGAGGTTCAGTCACAGTTTTGTTTGACATGGCTGGTTCAGGTTAGTCGGCTACGTCGTCTTTTTCTTTTGAAAGGAAGATGTTTGTGCCCTAAAGCTCCGTCGTTTGAAAACACTTCTCTCTAACTCTATTCACGACGTTTCTCTCCTCAATTTCTTCATGAAACTTAAAAATGGTGTTACAAGGAAGAGCTAGGGATTGATTTCATACCTTCTCGTGAATTGTAGGCTAAACTATTCATCTCCAAAGTTCGTCGAAAAATAGTTTTCTCGCCGGAGTTCAACCCATAAAATTTCTATTTGGCAACCGTTTCTAGAGGTTTTTAGGATCCGATTTTTTCATGGAATCTCTTCCTTATTCTTTTTTCTAGCTAAAGTAATTGGTTTGGAGAAACATCTTTAAGTGTGTAGTCTTAATTTTGAGAAATTATCCTCGATTCATAACTTACCGAAAAATGTACAATTTCAGCTTGGTCTAGGACGTTTTGGCTCTCGATTTCTATATCAAAGTTACTCAACTTAATCCTTTCAAGCTAAAGGGATGCACAAAAACATAGAGGCATTCTTATGGCACTGTGTTGTTATGTAACTTAGTAACAAATTTTTTAACATTTGGCGCGTATCTTAAAAAAAAAATGTCAATTTTTTACTTTGATCCTACTAATGAGATGAAATATCAAGAATTGCACAAATAGGTCATTTGGTGCGTTAATATAGAGAAATGTTGGAGGAATGACCATAGTAAGGAGGGGACCACAAGGTAGTAGGTAATGTCATGAAACAAGTTGAAAAGAGGCCACAACAACATTAAAATTTAGGCAACCGAGGCGCTATTTAAAGACAGATACCCTAAAAAGAAAAGGAAAGTATGCCTAAGAGGGGTCGATTTTCTCTAAATCCGAAGATGAATTTCATTCATTATTCACTCAAAAGTGTAAGCCTGATTAGTGAGGTCTTAAAAACTTCATAGAATGAAATGAATGATCAATCATTCCATTTGTGCTTGAAGATAGTAGGCGACACGAATCTATGGTTTCTATCTGTCAATGGGGTACTAATTGCTTGGATGACTTTAAAAGCCTCGAGATGATTTGTAGAAAAAATGCTAACATATATTCGAGGGCGATCTCAACAGAAGTAGAGGAGAAGAACACAAAAGTGAGCGAGAGCAACCTCCATCAACTTTTGGATCTACACGAAGGGGGAACCTTAGTATAGTCGAGGAAGATAACCTTTAACTATTTAACATTCCAATGTTTTGTAACTAAATGTGAGGAAAGGGATGTAATGCTTGGCTACTTTTATCTTATCAATGATAGGGGTGAGTGACTCCTTCATTTACACTTAAAATCGTTTATAGGGGTGAGTGACTCCTTCAGATCTCATGGAGTTAACAAGGAATGGATCAGATTAAGTCTATTTTTCTACTCATGAAGGGATGCCGCAAAATCTTTGTTTCTGGAAACAATTAACTCATGGAACACTTTGGCTGAGAAGTTTTTAATCAAATATTTTCCACTCACAAGAAATGTCAAATTCATAAATTAAGTAGTAGCTTTTCAACAATTTGATGATCAGACGTTGATTGAGGCATGAGAAGGTTCAAGGAATACAGAAAAAATTTCTCAATAACAAAATACCTCGTTGCATACAAATGAAAACCTTCTACAATGGTCTAAACAATACATAAAGCAAGTGGTAGATGCCTCTCCAAACAAAGTCATTCTATTAAAAACTTATACCGATGCTTATGAGATATGGGTGAGAATAGCCTCTAATAATTATCCATGGACAGTGTTGAAAAGCAATCCTAGTAAAAAAAACTAAAGGAATAATGGGACTAGACACACTAACCTAATCAATGCTAAATTAGCCGCACTAACTAATATTATGCAAAACTTAGAACTGGGTCAAGGATTAGCAACAAAAACACTGCTGCAATGGTAACCCGAACAATAGAATCGTGTATATTGTGGTGAGGAGCAGACATTTGATCAGTACCCAAAAAACCTAGCTTTCATCTTTCATGTGGGGAACAAAAGTAATTTGAAAAATAATCCCTTCTCAAATATATAACGGAGAAACTACCCAAATTTTTCATGGAAGAACTCAAACACACTCAATATTCTAATGGCGGAGGCACTACTACAGATGCCCAATTACGTCAAGTTTTTGAAGGGCATCCTGAATAAAAGAAAGAAATTTGAGGAATTCAAAGTCTAGTCACGAATGAAGAATGCAGTGCAATCCTTAATAATAAAATCTCATTGAAAGAGAAGGATCCATGGTCGTTCAGTATTCTAGTAGCAATAGAGAGAAAAGAGTTAGGTAGAACCTTATGTAATTTAGGGGCAAAAGTAAACTTGATGTCGTTATCCATTTATAAGATGTTAGGCATTGAAGAATCAAGACCTACAACTGTGACGTTGCAGCTTATAGGTCCGTCATTATGAAGCTTGAATGAAATATTTCTACATTAAATGATCATGATATGTATACAGTAACGACCTTAGATTATAAACAAAATTTAGGGTCGTTACAAAATTTGAGAGAAGAGAAGCCACACAGACTTTTATCTTATCTTCTTTATAATTCTATTTGATAGCGTGATTACAACCAACAACAAAAGACCTAAATCTAATTTGTAATTGAATTGCCTACAAAAGATGTTCACGCAAGCTGGCCTTATTGGATATGAATTTGTTCTATTATAGCCTCAGTAATTCACATATAAAATTATGTTCAAAAAAAGATAAATTTACCATAAATATTAAAATATATCTTTTAAACAAAATTGAACAGTTGAAAAATAGTTATTCCTAAAAAGAAGTAAAAATTTAATGAACCATCAATTACGCGAAATAAGAAACGTCACCTCTTACACGAAACGTATACAAATTGTGTGACTTAAACATAAAATAATAAGAATTTAAGAGACTGATCATTCTATATATGAATAGTGTGAGACCCCACATCAGTTGGAGTGGAGAACAAAACACCCTTGATAAGGGTGTAGAAACCTTCCCCGAACAGAAGCATTTTAAAAACCTTGAGAGAACAATCGAAAGGGAAAGCCCAAAAAGGACTCGTGAAAACCTCTCTCTAATAGACTCGTTTTAAAAACCTTGAGGGAAATATCTAAAGGGAAAGCCCAAAGAGAACGTGTGGAAACCACTCCCTAATAGACGCGTTTTAAAAACCTTGAGGGAAAGATCGAAAGGGAAAAGAAAAAGAGGATAATATATGCTAGCGGTGGGCTTGGGCCATAACAAATGATATCTGCTAAGGATAGTTGACCGTTTATTATAAGGCAAATATCTAGATGTTTGCCGTATATTACGGCTTACCATATTTGCCATTTTATTAAAGAAAAATATATTGTATTCATTTATTATTCTTTCCTTTTATCGTTCTTTCCATATTGTTTGTAATTTACCATATTTCTCTATTATGTAAATGATTATAAATAAGAGAACTCTCACAACCATTTAGGTGTGGTGGTTTCAGCAAACATTCACATGGTATTAGAGCCCTTTCGGTTTAACAACCCTATCCTTTCTTCCCTATGGCTTCCGAATCCTCTTATCCTCTTCTTTCTTTCAACACTCTAATCCATATGATCACCATCAAACTTTCTTCCTCCAATTATCTTCTTTGGAAAAACCAACTTCTCCCTCTCCTTGAGAGTCAAGACATGCTGGCCTATGTTGATGGAACTATGGTTCCACCCCTTCACTTTGAACCAGAAACCTCCTCAACGCTCAACCCCAAATATTTGGCGTGGAGAGCAGCCGATCAACGACTTCTCTGTCTCCTGCTCTCCTCTCTCACTGAGGAAGCCATTGCTGTTGTCGTTGGTCTCTCCACTACACGTGATGTTTGGCTTGCGTTAGAAACTACGTTCAGCCATCGTTCGAAAGCTCGTGAACTGAGACTCAAGGATGACTTGCAGTTGATGAAACGTGGCACCAAACCTTTTGCTGAGTCTGCCCGTGCCTTCAAAACAATTTGTGACCAACTTCATGTCATTGGCAGACCCGTCGAGGACATTAATGAAGTGCACTGGTTCCTTCGTGGACTCGGCACGAAATTTTCAGCTTTTTCTACTGCTCAAATGGCTGACACCCCTATCCCTTGTTTTGCAGATTTAGTCTCTAAAGCTGAAAGTTTTGAGTTGTTCCAGCGCTCCCTTGAGTCCTCTAACTCCACTCCTACAACATTCACAACCACTAATCGTGGTCGTACCCATGGAAATTCCCCTGCTTACTCTAGCAACCAGCGAGGTCGTTCTTATTCCCACAAAAAAAACTCTTCCAATCGAGGACGAACCCACTCAAGTCAGAGTCGTCGACCACCTTACTGCCAAATATGCCGCAAAGAAGGCCATTATGCTGACCGCTGCAACCAACGGTATGTTCGACCTGATTCTTCTCATGCTCACCTTGCTGAAGCCTTCAACATGTCATGTTCTATTACTGGACCTGATGCTGCTGATTGGTTTCTGGACACTAGGGTTTCGGCCCATATGACTGTCGACCCATCTATTTTGGATCAATCCAAAAATTACACGGATAAGGACTATGTGATCATAGGAAACGGTGCATCCCTACCCATTACCCTCACCGGTACTCTTTCTCCTGTTCCAAATATTCACTTATTAGATGTCTTGGTGGTCCCTCATCTTACTAAAAATCTTTTTTCAATCAGTAAATTAACGTCTGATTTTCCTCTCTCCGTCACATTTACTAATAATCTTATTACTATCCAGAATCGTCAAATAGGAAGGGTGGTGGCAACCGGTAAAAGAGATGGAGAGCTATATGTGCTGGAGCGCGGCAACTCTGCCTTTATTTCAGTCCTTAGAAACAAATCTTTACGTGCTTCATATGATTTATGGCATGCTCGCCTGGGTCATGGAATCATTATGTTATTTCTTTTTTAAATAGAAAAGGTCATCTTTCTCTTACGTCTTTATTGTCTTCTCCATCACTATGTGATACTTGTCAGCTTGCGAAAAGTCATCGACTGCCTTATTCCCGCAATGAACGTAGGTCGTCTCATGTGTTAGATCTTATTCATGGTGATCTTTGGGGTCCTTCCCCCGTCAAATCAAATTCGAGTTTTCTTTACTATGTTATTTTTATTGATGATTATTCTCGATTCACTTGGCTTTACCCTTTAAAATTTAAATTTGATTTCTTTGATATTTTTCTTCAATTTCAAAAATTTGTGGAAAATCAATATTCTTCTCGTATCAAGGTATTTCAAAGCGATGGAGGTACCGAATTTACTATCACCTATTTCAAAACTCATTTACGTAATTCTGGCATCCACCATTAACTCTCTTGTCCATATACACCTGCTCAAAATGGTCGTGCTGAGAGAAAACATCGTCATGTGACTGAGACTTGCTTGGCCCTTCTCTTTCACTCTCATCTTTCTCCTCGTTTTTTGGTTGACGCCTTCAGCATTGCAGCTCATATTATCAACAAGTTGCCTACACTTCTTGGAGGTAAGTCACCCTTTGAACTTCTTTATGGCTACTCTCCACATTATAACAATTTTTATCCCTTTGGTTGTCGTGTTTATCCTTACTTGCGTGATTATATGCCTAACAAGCTTTCTCCCCGCAGCATTCCTTGTATTTTTTTGGGTTATAGTCCTGCTCACAAAGGGTTCCGCTGCCTTGATCCCGCCACCACTAAGCTATATATCACTCTCCATGCTCAATTTGATGAAACTCACTCTCCTGCTATCCCTAGCTCCCAGGAGCAACCTCTTTCCTCTCTTCCTATTTCAAATTTCTTGGAACCACATCTTTATCATATTGATTCATCCTCCCCTACTACTTCATCATCGCACATTCCTTGATCAAGTTCATCACCGTGCGATATTTGTTCTGACCTTGTGGATGAGTCTGTGCAGGTTGATACTTCTCTTGCAGGTTCCACTTTGCCACCTTCGACTTCTAATTCGACCTCTATTGAACCTACGGTTGATTCCTCTTCTTTAGGCTCTCATCCTATGATCACACGAGCCAAAGCTGGTATATTCAAGACTCGTCATCCAGCAATTCTTGGTATTTTGGGCTCATCTGGACTTCTTTCTACTCTTCTTGCATCCACTGAGCCAAAAGAATTCAAATCTGCGACTAAGAATCCTGCTTGGGTTGCTGTCATGGATGAAGAAATTCGAGCTTTACAACAAAATGATACTTGCCTGATGGATCCGTCGAGCGTTTCAAGGCTCGTCTTGTTGCCAAAGGTTATACTCAGGTTCCTAGTCTTGACTACACTGACACTTTCAGTCCGGTTGTCAAAGCTACCACTGTCCGTGTTGTGCTTTCTATTGCAGTCACAAATAAATGGCCTCTTCGAGAACTTCATGTCAAGAATGCTTTTCTCAATGGAACTCTTATCGAACGTGTTCATATAGAACAACCTCCTGGGTATATTGATCCTCGATTTTTCACTCATGTTTGTCTATTAATGAAAGCCCTCTATGGCTTAAAGCAAGCTCCTCGCGCCTAGTTTCAGCGTTTTAGCTCTTTTCTTCTCACACTTGATTTTTCTTGCAGTCGCGCTGACACGTCTCTTTTTGTCTTTCATCAGCAATCTAATCTTATCTATTTGCTTCTTTATGTTGATGACATTATTGTTACCAGCAACAACTCATCTCTTATTGACAGCTTTACTCGCAAGCTTCTCAATGAGTTTGCTACCAAAGATTTGGGTTCTCTTAGTTACTTTCTTGGTCTTGAAGCTACACCCACTCCTGATGGTCTTTTTATTAGTCAGTTAAAATATGCTCGAGATATTCTTACTCGTGCTCAGTTGCTCGATAACAAACCAGTCCACACTCCCATGGTTGTTTCTCAACACCTGACTGCTGATGGTTCTCTTTTCTATGATCCTACTCTCTATAGATCTTTTGTCGGCGCCCTTCAATACTTGACTATTACGCATCCAGATATTGCCTATGCTGTCAACTCTGTCAGTCAATTCTTGCATGCCCCTACTGCAGATCATTTTCTTGCTGTCAAATGTATTCTTCGCTATGTCAAAGAAACACTCCACTTTGGTCTTACTTTTCGTCCATCCACTGTTCCTAGTACGCTAGTCGCTTATTCGGATGCTGACTGGGCCTGTTGTCCCGATACTCACCGTTCTACATCTGGCTATTCTATTTATCTTGGTAACAATCTCGTTTCTTGGAGTGCCAAAAAGCAACCTACTGTCTCAAGCTCCAATTGTGAATCTGAGTATCGTGCTCTTGCCACGACTGCTGCTGAACTTCTTTGGGTTACGCATCTTTTGCATGACCTCAAGATCCCTATTTCACAGCAGTACTTACTCTTATGGGACAACAAAAGTGCTATTTTTTTTAGCTCTAATCTCGTTTCTCACCAGCGGGCCAAACATGTTGAACTAGATTATCATTTCCTTCGAGAACTTGTTATCGCTGGCAAACTTCGCACCCAATATATATCTTCTCATCTCCAAGTTGCTGACATCTTCACAAAAAGTATTTCTCGACCTCTCTTTGAATTTTTCAGATCCAAGCTTCACGTTCGTTCAAATCCGACGCTTAGCTTGCGGGGGGGTGTTAAGGATAGTTGACCGTTTATTATAAGGAAAATATCTAGATGTTTGCCTTATATTACGGCTTACCATATTTTCCATTTTATTAAAGATAAATATATTGTATTCATTTATTATTTTTTCCTTTTATCGTTCTTTTCATATTATTTTTAATTTACCATATTTCTCTATTTTGTAAATGATTATAAATAAGAGAACTCTCACCACCATTTAGGTGTGGTGGTTTCAGTATACAAAAACAGTATCAGAGCCAGACACTGGGCGATGTGCCAGCGAGGAGGTTGTTCCTCGAAGGGGGTAGACACGAGGCGGTGTGCCAGTAAGGACGCTAGGCCCCGAAGGGGGGGTTGTTTGGTAGGGTCCCATATCGATTGGAGAAAGGATCAAGTGTCAGCGTGGACGCTGGACCTCGAAGGGGGTGGTTTGGTAGAGGTCCCACATTGATTGGAGAAAGAAACAAGTGTCAGCGAGGACGCTGGACCCCGTAGAGGGTGGATTGTGAGATCCCACATCGGTTGGGGTGGAGGATGAAATACCCTTTATAAGGGTGGGGAAACCTCTCCCTTGATGGATTGTGAGATCCCACGTTCGTTGGGGTGGAGAATGAAATAATAAGGGTGTGAAAACCTGTCCCTACCAGATGCGTTTTAAAAATCTTGAGGGGAAAAGCCAAAAGAAGACAATATCGATATTCTTCTTTGTTAACTCTTTTAGGCCGCCATGATGTAGGTGACCAAAGCGGAGATGCCATATTGATGTCTTGTCTTCTACGTCGACTCGCAAACACTTTTCTCCTATGCTTCCTAAATTCAGTTTGTACATCCAATTTCTTCCTATCTCGACTCGAGCAACCAAATGCCCTTGCTTGTCCTTCAGGTGTAACAGGCGGTCTTTTAAGAATATCGAGTAACCTCTCTCTGTGAGTTGCTGTTAGGATTTATGCCCTAAAGCTTCGTAATTAATTATTTAGGTTTTAACAATAATTTTTATTATTTTATTGGTAATTTAATTGTTATCCATTGTATGAAAATACAAGGTTATTGATGTAATCTTGAACAGTATGTGGTTGACATACAAGAGGATCGTGTTCAAGTAATAATGTAAAGAGTCTATAGTATATGGATAAGGTTGGGTGTCTTATCCTGGTAACACTATTGATATGGCTCACTTTGTAATCGTTACAAATGATTTGATCCAAATCGTTCATGTGCAGACATGCAAGTGGGGGTATCCTATACAATGAGTTTGTATAAGACTGGACCAAGAAATATTTAACCTCTCTTTATAAATCCGTTAATTGAGAAGATTAATATTTCACATGATGATCATATGCGACTCAATCTTAATCTTGAGTGAGTTATGAACTTCTGCCTGTGAGGGCATGTCCTTTAATTTACATGGGTGAGAATGGCTCTGTTAACCGATTCAATATGCCTACCATTTTAGGGACTTGACGAAATAGGGAGTTGGAAACATAATATCATGAGATGGAATTCACTTCTTTCAATATAAGGAAAGTAGATGAGTTGTTCTCTTAAGTACTGATTTAGGGACTTGAACAATGAGGCCCCACCCTCTCATTGGCTCGAGAGGGACGTGGTTTATGATTGGATCATAAACAAATTGTTTATTAGAGAATCAGTGGTACTTAAGGTGAAAGATGTAATTACAGGGGTAAAACAGACTTTTGACCCAGCTGTAATTATGAACAACTCGTGAAGGATCAACTTGCTTGTAATGATTATATCAATGGACATATTTTGTCCTACCGTGCATAAGAGTTCAACTCTAGGTCTATCGTGGAGTGACCTATAGTTAATGAATGAAAATTGATTAATTAAAGAGTTTAATTAATTAATTTTGTATCATTGGAGCTTATAATCGATAGGTCCATAAGGTCCCCTTGCTAACTCATATTAACGTTAAAAGGTTCAATTTATTTGAAAGAAATTTTGAAGTGTTTAAATTGATATTTAATATATAGATATATTAAATATAAAAGAGAAAATAAATTTAATTTGAAATGTCAAATTAATATTTAATATATTAGATATATTAAATAAATAGGAAAATATATTTAATTTGAAATGTCAAATTAATATTTAATATATTAGATATGTTAAATATAAAGGGACAAAAATATATTAATTTGGAGGGTTCAAATTAATATTTAATATATTAGATATATTAAAAAAAAAAATATATATTTATTGTATTTGATACAATTAAATATTTAAAAAATGAATATATTTTGATACATTAAATAAAAATATATTTGAAATTTCAATGAGATTCAAATTAATTAAATATATATTAGGATATCTTATAATATCTAAATATGATTTATATAAGCTATTATATCCTAATATATTAAATATGCAAATATATTCTTTGGCAAAGATTCTCCGAGAGTCACTATAAATAGGACCCTCGGGTTATGCCAAAGACAAATCAATCTCTCCCACTTTCTCTAGAGAATGAAATAACATCTCCAGAGAATTCTCGAAACTCTTTCTTCTTCTCCAATCCCTTTGGGATTTTCTTTCAAGAGGCTCCCACAAGCCTTGACCTTGTGTTCGAGTCATAGTAAGGAAGATCTTCTGGAATGTTGAAGAACTTCTACATGGTTGGAATACTCTGAGGAGTCTTGCATGCTAGGGTTTCTACAAAGGTAGAGTACTTACTCTTCTATTTATTGCTTTTGTTTTAATTCATAATAAAATCAAAATGGTTCCCAATGCTTCCACTACGTGGATGAAGAGTTCATTTCCTTCAGTTGCCCCATACTCATTATGTTGGTCTTGAAGTCTAGTACGTAATAAATATCTTGGATTGACCCTATTAAACTATCATTTTGCAAGAAATGTACGTACCTCGGCCTTTGACCTCCACTTTTGAAGCATCTCCAAATGACACATGACCATCTTCAATCTTTTGCATCTCTTTGAATAGGTACTCGTGACCACACATATGGTTGCTTGCCCCTGAGTTGAGGTACCACAGAGTGTCGTTGATGTTGTCTTCATTTTGACCCATCAAGAGAAGACCTTCATTTTTAACGTCTTCCAAGGCTAGGTTGGTTGTTCCTTCCACCTTTTTATCCGCTCGACAATCTTTTGAAAAATGTCCCACTCTACCACAATTATAACATTTGTCGGAGTTACAATCATTCGCATAGTGACCAAATTTGTGACATTGTAGCACTGAATGTTGGAATAAATTGATCGGCCGCCTCTTCATCGACTACGTCCTCTTCCACGCCAATTTGCTTGGATCGACTGTCCCTTCTCCTTATAGTATCCTTCATGGCTGTTGTCTTGACCACCGTGACCATTTCTACGACTTTCACGACCACGACCTCTACCTTAAAAAATTTTAGAATAGAGTACCTTTTCATCTTTGATTGACGCCTCTGTTTGAAGTGCTTGATGAAGTGTTTCCGCCTTCTTCTTCTTATATTGCTCGTGTGTCTCGAGACAACCGATGAGCTTGTTGATCGTGAACGTTGCTATGTACTGACTCTTCTATCGCGCATACAACATTCTCAAAGTTGTTGGTTAATGATCTCAAAATCTTCTCCACAACTCGCGTCTAGGCTAACATTTTTCCGTTTCGGTTGAGTTGGTTTACCACAGTCTGTACACGCGTGATGTAGTCAGATACAGTTTTCGACTCCTTCATCTTCATGCTCTCCAACTCGCCACGAAGAGTTTGTTGACGCACTTGCTGGACTCGATCGGTTCCTTTGAATATTTTTCCTAAAATGTCCCACGCTTCTTTTGAAGTAGTTTCACAGACAATCTTCTCAAATCCCGACTCGTCAACGGCTCGGAACAACATGTATAGTGCCGCCTTATCCTTTGATCACACCTCTTTCAACGCCTTGTTTTGTGCCGCCGTATAATCCGTGGTATCTTTCGGTTCTTCAAAACCTTCTTCGATCTCCTCCCATGCATCTTGAGAATCGAGAAGAACTTTCATTTAGTTGCTCCAATTCTCGTAGTTTGTCTTCGTTAGTCGCGGTAGCGGCATTTGACCCGTCACATTCGCCATTGGCTCTGATACCAAATTTGTGAAAGAAATCTCACTCACACTAATTTTTCTTTTGAGAGTGGAGAGACAAAAAAACACTATATTTATCTGAAAACTCCTGCTCTATTACTTCTCTATCTTTTTTCTCTTTTCTCTGCTTGTTCACAATAAAAAGAACACTGTATTTATAAGCATTCACATGTTCTTATAAAACTAATTATAGCCATAAGAATGCCACTCTTTCCGGACCCCTAAAAAAACTAATTATAGCCATAAGAATGCAACTCCTTACTGAGCCATAAAAAAACTAATTATAGCCATAAGAATGCCACTCTTTCCTGAGCCATAAGACGCAATTATAGCCATAAGAATGCCACTCTTTCCTGAGCCATAAGACGCCACTATGTCCTATAAGGACTCTTCACCTTTTTCCTTTGTCGCTGACTTTTGAATTTAAAACCTACTAAAATTAACTAAAAATAACATTTAATGTTTATTCAACACCAACCTTGCCTCAGTTGGTACTAGGTTAACTTTTCCACCATTAAAAGATGAAAGGTTATACTTTTGGAAATCCATTAGATAACACGATTCTACTTTCAATCCCCATGATTCCTTGGGGACCTGTATTGCCAGAGCAGCCATCATGTAGTACCTAGCTCGTCTTGGTTTCTAGAATAGACATCATGAATGATAGTAGTGTCTTCAGCAAAAAGTCTAACACAGGAGTTCTGACAAATGAACGAGTCAAGGTCGACGACGTGACGCCGTAAACTAGTCTCGAAGATGGTCTAGGGACTACACGGGTAGACACGCAATGAGGAATCAATTGGAACTTCAAGACCTATATATTAGCATAAAGCACTGTATGGGTGAGCTCGAACTTCTTATAAACCAAAGGAAAGTTGTGGGAACCTACTAGGAAAATAAAGCGATGAGAGTCGACAAATAGGTTGCTTACCGAGTATATTTTATACTCACCCCTTTTTCCTTTTTTTTTTTGCTTCAAGTACTCATGAAGGTGGGGAGTTGCTAGGGAGCTGTACTGTTACTGAGGGGTGTCGTACCGTACCAGAGCGTCAGTCTATTTTTACATTTCTGTTTATTTTATATTTTGTCTTATAATTTTTTCCGTTTGTAAAATTTTGTACGTCATCTTATAAAATTTAATCTTGTATTTAATTTTGGTGTTGTTGACTGTTTTTTTATTTAAATTTTATCATATTTTATTTTTTATTTTATTTTATTTGTATTTATATTTATTTTCTCTGTCGTCTTTTTAATCTTAATCTGATTTTTAAAGTCTTGAAAATCGGATAATATTATTTCCAATACATTTCATTTGAATTGAAATGTTCTAGATCATAACTATCACCATATTTATTTGGAAAAAATACCTATAAGAATCAAATTATAATTGTTCGTGGAACAACAAGATTAAAAAAAAAATAAAAACGGTGAATTTACTCCATCTCTCCCTAAACTACCCCAAACTATTTTATGTTGTTATAATTATTTTTTTGTTCTCTTCCATCACTAAAAGTTCTTGAAACCTATTCGTGCATGGTATACATTAGTGTTAAAGTAAAGATAATGACCATATGCATTCCTGTTCATATGGAGATTGACACATGCAAGAAGGGTTGAAACTGGTGCATTAGAAGGGGCCGCGCGAACGCAGGCCCCCGCTACCACAAATAATGACATAGGCTCTGCCGCTTCGGGCAGACCTTAGATGGGCACCCCTCCTTTGTGTGCAATGGAGGTCACCAATCTAAGCCATGGGCCTTCTTGATTGCCCATCATCCCCGTCCAGGCAAGTAAGTTTCTTGGATCGATAATGTGTTCTATTTATAAACTAAACTTGTAATTAAATCTAATAACATTTGGAGAAACCAATGCTTGCATGTTCTTGTTCTTGTTTTGAAAACGTGGAGATTGATCCTTGTTCTAGTTCTTATCCTTGATTCTTAGTTTTTTATCTTAGTTATTGTCCTGGTTCTTAGTCCTTCTTCTTGTTATTTAGCATCATATCTTAGAGAGTTTGAGACTTGTACCGTGCTACTTTAAGGCATTAGTGTGTGCTACTTTAAGGCATTAGTGTGTGATAAACTCACTTAATACATGTTCCTGAGGTGACCTTCTAATAAATTAAAAATCAAAGGCTCACTTGGAACTCATCTTAATTTAGGGTAGTATCATGTAGTATCATATTACTTAAAAATCAAGAGCTAGCCTAAAGCCTATCATGAGATATCACCAGATTGAAATCAAGGGTTAACTTTGAGCTACTTTTGGGTTAAGGTAGCCGTGTGGTTGCTTAAAAACCAAGGGTTATCCTAAAGCTTAACCTGAGATAGCATCCTAATGACTTAAAAATCAAGGATTAATTAACCATTGAGCTCTTTTTGAGTAAGAGTAGCCTTATAGTTGCATAAAAATCATAGGCTACCCTAAAACATATCATGATGTAGCATCTCGATTACTTAAAAAATAAGTGTTAACTTCGAACTCGTTTTAGTTAGAGTTACAAACTTGATTACTTAAAAATTAAGGTCTAACCCTAAATATAAAATTAACTTATATGCACCTAGGTCATCGTACTTAATAACCTCTAAGGCCTTAAAGGAATTCATTGAAGCACATATTTTTTAGGTTATTTGATAGAGGCATTCTAGTCCTTTTCCATATGTCAGGAACATTTTATAAATAATATGCATAAGTCAATCAAAACATCATGGCTAGGGGTTACTAGGGGTAGTCTTGTCATTTTCTCTTAAGCCTTGACATACCCCTAATGTGATTTAGAACCTTTGAGATCTTGTATAATATAAGGTCATAGAGATTCTTAAGGTCTTTATAGGGGCATTTTGGTCATGTACCCACTTCCTTGATTTAGATTCTCAACCTCTTCCAAACTTGTTGAAATCTTGAGTAAACCTTTATGTCCAACATTTCTTAAATCCTTGGGTTATTTAGAAGGTGTTTGAGCCGTGAAATATCTTAAAGATCCCTAGGGGTATTTTGGTCTATTTAACCATAATTCTTGGTTTAGTCTCTAAACGTGTTTCAATGTCTTTGAACTATACATGATCCTTAAACATTATAAATTAAGGTCTCTTATAAAGTTTCATTGTATTTTGAAGTCACTTGGGTCATTAACGGGAAGTAGCTTATCGTAGGGGCATTATGATCATTTTACATCCTTACTTCGTTTAGCTACTTATCCTTATCCAATGACCACTAAATTTCATAAACAACCTTAATATGTCATATTATGCCTAGAATTAAAATTTCATGGGTAGCGGAGTTCGTTTAATAGGTTATTTTAATGTTACTTGATTCTCGAGTACAATCCTCGATTTATATATGTCAAAAACAGATAAAGAGGTGTTCTAGTGCTCTAAACTAGGAACATTTGAGTTTCAGTCAATTATTAGTTTCAGTCGTTTATGACGGGTACGAAACTCAAATGTTCCCGGAGTCCGCCAGCCCATTCCAGAGCATTTCTCCCTTCGATTCCTTCATAAAACTTAAAGATGAACTTTCAAGGAAGAGTTTGGGATAGATATCTCACCTGCTCGTGAACTACAACGTAAGTTACAGACGTTCAAAATTGGGAAAAAACTCGTTTTGTCATCGGAGTAAACCCAGGGGGTGTTGTTATTTTTAATGACAAAAAAATTTCTACTTATTTTAAGATCGCTACTGTATACATATCATAAACATTGAATGCGGAATACTTTATTTAAACTTTCATAAAACATAACCTTCAAGCTTAAATCACAACCATTGACTTACGTGTTTTGAAAACACTTTTAAAACCGACACAACAAAAGACTAAATAAAATAAATAAACGTTTAAATCCAAAACATCCTATTCTAGCCGAAGTCTAAGAAAATAATACAACTACCCTATGCATGTGCCATGGTCTTGAGTTGCAATGCAGTCGTCAGCCGTACAGGAATGCCTTGCCTTAACCTGAAATAAAGGTAGCACGTGGCTTGAGTATTTTAAGAAATACTCAGTTGACCCCACTATTGGGGATTAAATGTAAGAACATGTGAATGCAATGACGAGACATATCATATCAGTCTATTTATCCTATGGTTCTATTCTAATGGGCAGCTTGGATGTGTACCATATACTCTACACACAACCCATACGTGCGAGTATGGGCTCACAAGACAGTTCGCACACTGCTGGGCCCCTTTTCTTGTCGGGTGAGTCTTCTCTAGTAGCTCAACTTTTTCCGGACACCCATTAGAATTAGTAATTGTCACGGCAGCATTATGTAAAATATAAAAATACTTCGCCTTCCTAATGGATGTACGCATCCGTTCCCTCATGAGGGAATAGAAGTATCCCCCAATGCATGAGCACACATAATGTATGAGGTCCCAACATTTTTCCGTTTTCATTATCATTTAATACAACCCCGCTAGCATTCTGTACATATCATATCATTTTTCATATCGCTTCAGATATCGTTCATCATTCATATCATATCGTTTCTCATTTTTCAGTTATCATATCATACATAATTCTAACGGAATTATATTTCATGTCATTTATCGTGATTTCATGTCATTCATATCATGTTGTGTACATGCAATTTAAGAGACATAACATAACGTTCCATGTTTTTAACATAACATCTCCTCATATACATCTCATACCATAACATATCGCATCACAATGTATCATATCATAAACATGTCAATTTATCACCTATCTCGTACCATAACATATTTCATATCGTATCACAACATATATATATATATCCCTTATTCACATCTGGTATCATAATCATATCATATCATATCGTGAATACTTCGTGTTTATATTGTTCCCTAACTTATCATAGCATTAACGTTCTTATACATATCACAGTCATCGTTACATGAACGTACCTTAGTCATATCGTTACAGAAACGTATCGTACTGCTATCGTTCTATCAATCTATCACAATCCTATCCCTTTCTACCCATAACCTAATCGTATTCTTTTATCAATCGATTATGACCATATCGTTTTTATCAATCTCTCATATCCATAGCACTTTGATATGTAACCTAACCTTAACATTTCATGAACATATCTTACTCCTATCAGTACATTACGTTTAGTGCATCCTTCGTATCCTATCTCAAACATATCATTGAACACATCGTACCATAACTATTATCATACAATTCACAATCACAACATATATATAACATATCATAAGCATACTGATTCACAATGTATATATATATATAAAATTTTTGTTTTTATTAAAGATTTCATTTTCTATTATTACTACTGCTCTCTAAGAGATATAATTACTTATTCTCCCTATTTCAAAAGTAAGTTCTTTTTCATAGCTTATCATCTCTTAAAAATTAAGTTGTGTTTGACAGTACATATAAAAATTAACAATATTATTATGCTGCTTGAATCACATAGACAATTAAAAAAAAAGTTTAAATATCCAAATCTTCCATTTTCTTCCTACTGTATTTCCTCTTTTCTTCTATTCGGTTAGTCATATTATGGATTTTGTATTCTTCATTTTTAATTTAATTCATTCATTAGAGGTTGTCTGGGCGTGGTTGAGGTAAATTTGAGTTCGTTCCCTCGGTCTGCAACTTAACTCAGAACACAATTTTTTCGTCTATTGGCCAGCTCAAACTAAGCCGTCTTAGCCCTCGATTTCTTCATCAAACATGTTCCATTTAGTCCCCTCAAACTATTGAAAACATCAATTTGGGGCATTAAGGACCGTGATTAAGAATTCAAATATCTTCCCCAAAACTTACCGATATCGAATTTCTTCGATTACGCTTGTTCTTAAGGTTGTCTTCCTTCGAGGCCTTCTTTGAAAATGATCCTTAGGTGTGTAGAAATTTATTGGGATAGGATTTATCCGTCAAAATGTCTATAGCTTCAAATTGGATTTCAAGCTTTCCTTTAAGTTTCCTTAATGGCGGATAGAGTTGGGGGAATACGGTAGAGGAGCTTTCGAAGCTTCCTTCACCAAACCTGTACCTTCCGAATTTGGAGAATGTTCGAGGATACAATACCCAAAATCTAAAGCTCTTAAGAGACCGTTTCTTGTTCCTATTAGTTGCCTTGATAATTTGCCATTTTTTAATTATTTAAATATTAATTTCTGATAACTAATTAATGTGAACTTTTGAACTTCTATCTTATAGATCTTTGAACTTTTAAAATATCTAATACAAATAGAAAATAAGGTCTCACGGAGATTTCAACTCATGTTACTGGATTCAAAATCCAATGTCCTAACCACTAGACCATGGGACCACAAATATTTATAAGATTTGTGTGTAATAAATGTTTGAACTTTAAAAAATAAAAAGTATCTTCATATACTTTCAAAACTTTGAAAATGACTAATGTGTCCTAGTTTTTTAGTTTTGTATTTGATAGGGTTTCAACACACTAAAATAAATTAATTTATTAGATCACGTGTACAATTATTCTATCATTTTTTTCAGCCCTACAATTATTCTATCACTTTCATTTGGAACAAAAATCAAGTCAAGTCGAGCTCCCAGTCACAAGAAAAAGCCGTTCAGTTTTTGAATTTTCTACTCTCGAGTTTCTTCATAATTCAAAAAACATTGTCCATCATTTCTCTTCAAACTTGTAACTCCACTTTCTAAGCAAGATTACCCACAATTTTTATGAAGGAATGAGTATTGAAAGAGCCTCAAACTCGTTCTCCCATTATGGATCACCATTGAAAAAGTTCAAAGAAAACTTGAAAATCCAATCCTAGTCTATAAGGAAATTCATTGAGTAAGATCAATCTCATTCAATTTTTGCTTCTTCAAGGAACATTCTAGTAGAAGACAATGAAAGCTAACGAGTCCAAGAGCGTGCCTGATTGAAAAAAGTCGATTTTGAATTCAAATTGGGAAAAGGATTGAATTCCCATCTACAACCCATTTTTCTTAAAATTGAGCATTCCTTTAGCTTAAGAAGATTAATATGAGTAATTTTGATGAAGAAATTGAGAGCTAAAATTTCCTATAACTAATTTCCTAGAACAAGTTTTCCAAGAAAATGAAAATTTGCATTTTCGAGTGAATTGCAGACCGAACACAATTTCTCAAAATTAAGGCTACATGCTTAAAGACGTTTCACCAAAAAAAATTCTTTAGCTAGAGGAAAAAATAAGGACAAGGTTTCATGAAGAAATTGAGCCCTAAAAACCTCTAGAAATGGCTGCCCAATAAGATTTTTCTAGGTTAAACTTCGGCAAGGAAAACCATTTTTTGACAAATTTTGGAGGTGAATAACTTTGGCTACAATCCTCGAGTAGGTATGAATCAATCCCTAGCTCTTCCCAATAACATCATATTTTATTTTTATGAAGAAATTATGGGGAGAAACACCATAAACAGAGCTGTAGAGGGAGGTTTTTTTTACAACGATGCTAACGGCCGCATGCATCTTCTTCCTTCTAGAGAGAGATCGAGACGTCTCCTGCGGATCGAAACCCGCGCACCCGATACTTTAAACGATCAACCCACGTCGTGAAAGAGATTTTCGACCATTGTACGTTCATGCCGCGTCATTGTTTGTTGTCATCGAAAAATAGATATGAAATTTTAGCTGTTGAGAACCTCGTAGATCTACCATTTTAGATGTCTACAAGCCACGAAACTTTGAAAAAGAGAAGAAGAGAGGCTGATATAGAAGTAGAGGAAGAAAAAGGACAAGAAACGGCATCAGAAATGATGAACAGAGGAGAGAGATACAGAACTAGAAAAACACGAAAGTCGGGTGAAGAAGAAAGGATCCACCGGATGCGAGTTGGGTACGCTCCGTGACCCAACAGCCTGCAGCCTGAGAGTTATTAGCCAACCCACGCATTCGATTCATTGGTCTCAGCCCAATGTTGTACTTCCAACCCACATCTACAACCTAGTATCTGCGCACCGCTTCAGTCAATCTGAACCGAAACACCAGCAACTATTTAGCCCATTGACCTGAAGCCCAAACAAAGCCCCGGCTAAATCCACTTGCAGCACCTACAGACCCACTCTAGTTCACCCGAACCCGCACCTTGACCCGAGAAGAGCATGGTGACTCATCTGTCTCCCTTGGTGACATGTGGCACGTCTGCAGACAAATACCCTTCGACTTCACGGCTCGACTTGGCTCCACGCAGTCCTTCGACTCAAAAATGTCTCGATTCCACAAATTTTACACCAACTCCTACGTTTTTTACTATTCTGAAGGTGATTTTAACCCTAATTAAAGTAAATAAGATCAGTACGATGTCCTATTTCATAATTTCAAGTTGAATTAAATTTTGAATTGTGAAATACTAACGAAAGGAGCGAGATTACCTGATAGGAAACGACTCAAGGATCAACTTTTGGGGAACAGGAGCTAATGCCCATTAAATTACTTAGAACGCCGGCTAAGGCCCACCAAGTAAGTGGCCTTACTATAGGATAGGCAAGATACTTACTTGTTGTATGACGATACGTGCCTAGTGGCATCGACACGTGTTCTTTATGCGTTATAATTATGACGTATGATGTATGATTTATGATGTATGAGCTATATGATGATGTATGATGATGTTTGATGACATGTTATGATGATTATGATTTATTTGATTGTGTTTTGATGACGATGTATGATGATGATGATGCATGATGGTATTTCCTTAATATGACGTTGTTTCCCACATTAAGCAAAGATGCATGTTATGAATGTCATATTGCATTATGTTGAGAAATCGGCCTACGACACAACCCTACAAAACATTAATGATAATGTTAAAATGGATAGTTAACATGCATGTATTACTAATAGTAATAAAGATGAAACTAGGGTTGTGTCATAAAGATGAGAAATTAGAGGGACCTCGCGCATTTTTGTATATACATAAGCATCGAGACACTTTCTTCTTTTTATGATGATTAGTACGGACGCTGTCACGACCCGATTTTCGAGGGTTCGAAAAATTGAATCATGACTAAAAAGACGAAATCGAAAATAAATAAAATTAAAAAGAAAATAAAACAGAAGGTAAAAATCCAATAAAACTTAAAACAAGAAACCGAAGTCAAGGACTCGAAAATTAAATATAAAATCAAAGTCAAATGTTACAAATGAGAAATACAAATATAAAAGAAAATATAAAAGACTCCAAATGTGAAAACGGGCTGACGCTCCGGAATGACACCTCTCTGTGATAGTGCAGCTCTCGAACACCTCTCCGTATCGACTTGTACCTGAAAAAAAAGGGAAAAATGGGTGAGTATAAAAATATACTCAGTAAGCAACATACTTGTAGGCTCTTTTTCGCATCCTTATCTTAGTAGGTATCCACGGTCTTATCTTTGGGTTATGCTGAGTGCGAATCACACTACAAATCTCTTTTCTGTATCTTAAGAGGCTTGAAAATATAAATCACACTACAAGAAGTTGTGAAATTATAATAATAAATAAAGTTTGAAAATAAATTATCAATCAAGTGTTATTTCGACCGTGCAAATATTCAATTTCGAGGCTCCAAATTGTCCTTCCTCAATTGAATCAGCTTGTAATACGTGAAAGGAAGGTTGAATCAAGCCCCATAGACTAACCTTAGTCTTTAACATAGTAGACTTATCAAAGGGTCATAGACTCAACGCTAGTAGATATTGTCTTCTTTAGGCTTTCCTTCTCGGGTTTCCCTTTAAGATTTCCATATCCAACGAATGTGGATCTCACAATCCACCCTCTTTCGGGGCTTAGAGCCCTCGCTAGCATTCGTTCCTCTTTTCAATCGACGTTGGATCTCACAATCAACCCCCCTTTGGTGCTCAGCGTCCTCGCTGACACTCGCTCCTCTCTTCAATCGATGTGGGATCTCACAATCTACCCTCACTCGGGGACCAGCATCCTCACTGGCATTCGTTCCTCTCTCCAATTAATATGGAATCTCACAATCCAATATATATATTTCCATGTCACTTTTTTAAGATGGGAAACTTTTGCTTCTACTTCTAGGAAATTAATGCTAAAAAGTGTGAACAAATCTGTCTATGCCTATATACATTTATATGCAAATCCTGTCTCACCATATTTGTGTGTAATCATATTTTGTAATGGATAATTAGATATCACATGAGCTAGCAAGCAATTTATTATTGAGTTGTTTTAGTTTCAACACAACGTTTCATAAAGAATCATACGATAGTTTAATAACTCTCCAAAAGTAGAGTTATATCAAGTCTTTTTACAATTAATTTTGTACTTATACTCACCATTTTTTCATTAATTGCTCTACTTATTTTAATTAGTATACATGAAATAGTCAATGGTAGTTTAATATGAAAAGAAGATAAATCTGCATAAAGGAAGCTTAATTGTACACTTAATTGAGTTATTTAGTAAAATTCCAGAACATTTATGCTGAATCAGGATGCTGTAGCAAATTTTGAAACAACACTGCTTGAAAATTTGGAAATAAATTGCTGACCCTGATGCTGAAGCAATCTAGAAAGTAAACTTTTCGGGGATGACCTAAAAATGTTAATCCACATCAGCAGTCCACCTGGATCATTGGCTACCAAATTAGAAACATTCTAGGTGGACGATTTTATTCTTTCTCAACCCTAAATGAGAAGAAACAAGCATTATAAAAGTAAAATGGATATCTAAAATAGGTAGAAGCCATATTTTGGGGAGAAATCGGATTAGGTAGCAAAGCCTCTGCTGTTGTGAAACAAGAGAAGAAGAAAAACTCTAATCCAGCAGCTGTTGACGACAGAAGGAAAAGAAGACTAAGAAGGATAGGTTAGGGCAAAGAGGTGGACGTGAGAGCTCAAGGGGAGGGAACTTCCATTGAAGAACAACAACAAAGCTGGACTATTTCCTTACTCTCCTTACCCTCTTTTCTTATTCTATCAATTTTATATGATTGTGATGTGGGTTCTATTTCCTTTAACTCTCTATTTCCTTACTCTCCTTACTCTCCTTACTTATTTGTATCTTATTCTATCAATTTTATATGATTGTGATGTTGGTTCTTGTTTATTTCAGTTTGTATGGAGAGCGAAATGCTCATATGTTCACATTATTTTTTGTGTTTAATGGAATGTATAATCATTATTTTATTAATAAAGAAAGAAAATATTAATGAAATCCACGTGTAAGTATTATTATCGTATTTTTTTAGTTGTAAACCAACGCAAAATTTGATTAATTTAAAGTTATGTTTACAGGAAGTAACCATAAAGAAGAGAAAAAAACCTTTGAAGTTATTCCATAACATAAGTTTTAGTATGATAGTTTCACTTTAGTCATCAATCATGACCACACAAACAAAACAATTATAAAATGTACAAATTTTGATAAATGATGTGAATAGATCAAAATCTATATTTTTTAGTATCGGAAGTGGTGGCTATAGCTTAAGTTAGAATTTCATTTTTTCAGCGCCATAAGTATTCTTATGTATCATTTTCAACTCTACGATCATAAATAAGGTTAACAAGTTATGAAAGAAGTGTTTTCCCCTATTATCTGGATATGTGGATAAGAAAGAACCTGAAATAAAGAAAAAGTAGGGGCATCACTACTTCCATGAAGGTTCTAATTTTATCATTTTATCCTTCAAAATTTACTTTTCATAGGAGCATCACTATTATTTTATTCATTTAATTTAATATGTCTAATGTCACATCGTACCTTTTCAATCGTGCTGCATCATGATTTTGACAGCTCCCGACAAGCTTTGAGGGGGAGCTCAATCCTCATTCACATTTTTTGCTCAATTTTGCGGTTTCATTGAACATTAGGCGAGGTTTTCCTTCACTAACTAAACACAGCTTGTGTGAAATTCAAACTTGTTCGGCAACACACGCCGCTCGTATGTGCATGTTCAATCGTCTACAACTCCATCCGACATGTCTCTACACTAGGTTAAGTCATCCGACTCGACTTTTCTGCTACTCTAGGCCAAGGTCTATCTTACGCAATGACACATCTCATAGTCATCTCGGTTACCAACTGTTAGATTTAGTTATTTATATTAGATTTGATTTAGTTGTTTGAATAGGATTTGATACGCTATATAATAGCCAATTTCATTGTTCAATAGAATGTGAGATTTCTCTCAATTCTTCTCATTTTTTAGTTTTCTGTCTATTACTAACATTTGGTATCAGAGTCTGCTCTAAACTAGCCAAGTTAAAACTAGAAGCAGCAGTCATGTACGTGTGTCATAATAAAAGTATGTCGATCGAGAGTTCATTTGTGCAGCCTGCAATTCTGAAATTTTATGGGTACTATGATCATTGAGCGATGCTCATGGAAAACTTGTTGCGTTCAAAGAAGTACTGGGATTTGGTGGAGAATGGGATTTCTGCAGCAACAGAAGACATCGTTTCCACAAATACCCAGAAGAAGCACATTGAAGATTAGAAGTTGAAAGATTTAAAAGCAAAGAATTATCTATTTCAAGCATTAGGTCGTTCGATCTTGGAGACAATCTTCAACATGGATACAACAAAGAACATATGAGATTCTATGAAGCAGAAATATTAAGGTTCGACACGGGTAAAGCGTGCACATTTGCAAGCTCTTCAGAAGGAGTTTGAAATGCTTCACATGAAGGCAGGAGAATCTATAAATGAGTATTTTGCTCGGACCCTTAGCATAGCCAACAAGATGAAAATAAATTGTGAGAACAAAGAAGATGTTGAAGTAGTTGAAAAGATTCTGAGATCTATGACTTCCAAGTTTGATTATATTGTGAATTCCATTGAGGAGTCCAAGGATACAACCATCTTAATCATTGATGAGTTGCAAAGCAGTCTGCTTGTGCATGCATGAACAACATATGGTTCTCATGTTGAAGAAGAACATGCTTTGAAGATCACTCGTGGTGAACAATCTGGAGGAAGGAGTCAAGGTCGTGGAAGCATTAGAGGTAGAGGAAGGGGACGAGGCAGACAAACCTTCAACAAGGCCACAATGGAGTGTTATAATTGTCAGTTAGGACATTTTCAATGGGAATGTCAAAGCAAGGAGAAGGAGGCAAACTATGCAGAGACTCAAGAAGAGATATTGCTGATGGCTTATGTGAATATGAATAAGGCCAATAGAGAAGATATGTGGTTCCTTGACTCGGGATTTAGCAATCATATGTGTGGGAAGAAGGAATATTTTTCAGATTTTGATGGAAGTTTTAGAGATTCAGGGAAGCTGGGCAATAACTCAAGCATGGATGTAACGAGAAAGGGTAATGTACGGCTGCAAGTGAATGGAATCATACTGATAATCATAGGAGTGTTCTATGTGCCAAAGCTGAAGAACAATCTGCTGAGTATTGGGAAATTGCAAGCAAAGGGGCTTAGCATTTTGTTTCAAAATGTAACGTGCAAGGTGTTTTATCTTGAGAGAGACTTAATCGTGGAGACAACGATGTCTTTGAATCGAATGTTCATACTGCATGCTATATCTCAACATGTAGCAACCGTTCAAACTCAATTGAAACTTATGGGAAGAAGTGTTTCAAGGTCTCCGTCGTACACTCCTCGCTCCAATTCTTATCGCCATAGTCGGAGAAGCAGAAGGGACCCAAGTCCTTCCCCCTATCATTCAACTACCTGTTCCAGGAGAAAGAAGCCTCTCTTACTGCTGCAAGACAAAAAGAAGAACAAGCACGGAAAGAGAGAGAAGAGCTAGATACAATGCTGGAAGAGAATAGGAGAAGGGGAGAAGAACCTCAGCGATGATTAGCTCTAGAGTTGCAGCGGAAGGAAGAAGAACGATATCGTGAGCTTGAGTTGATTCAGAGGCAAAAAGAGGAGGCAACTTGAAGAACTAAGCTAGATGATAAGAGTTTGAGCCGTGTTTTTTTGGGAGTTAGTGAAGAGTCAAAAGCTTACAGACTCTATGATATAGAAGCGGCATATGAAAATACTACCGAGGAAAATATTTCCTCTGGCTCTTTGGCTGAAGCAAGCTCTCCTAGCTCGAATAAGGCGAGAAATAGGAGACCACCAGTCTAGATGAGAGACTATGCAATAGGAGAAGATTTTTGTGAAGAAGATGATGAAGCAGTCTAGATGAGAGGCTATGCAATAGGAGAAGATTTTTGTAAAGAAGATGATGAAGCTCACTCGGCCATGTTTACCACTACTAATCCCTGTAAACTTTGAAGACGCATTGAAGAGTGAGAAATGGAGGCAAGCCATGGATCTGGACATGGAAGCAATAAACAAAAATGGAGGCAAGCCATGGATCTGGACATGGAAGCAAAAACAGAAATGACACATGACCAAGCCATGGATCTGGACATGGAAGCAAAAACAGAAATGACAGATGAGAATTGATGAAGTTATCCGAGGGTGAAAATCTGTTATGAGGTCGTAGATATAAACGGATTACTATTTGTGTTCAGTTTAACGGAGAAATTGTTAGGTTTAGATTTGATTTAGTTATTTGGATTAGATTTTATTTAGTTATTTGAATTATATTTGATTTAGTCCTACCAGATTTAGTCCTACCGGATTTGATTTTGTAAAGCTATAATAGCCAATTTTATTCTCCAATAGAATGTGAGATTTCTCCCATTTCTCTGATCTTTCCAGTTTTCTCTCTCTGTTCCTAACACCAACAACATAACTCATGCATCGTAATATCATGTCTCGAGAAAGCTCGCCCATCTTGGCTTCCTCGAACACATCTGTTGAGTACTGATCCATGTGTTGACCATCTCATTGAGACATCCCAAACATTTATCCATATGGGTTCTCATCGGACATTTGAGTTTTTTTGTGTCCATGCTAAACAATTTATGGTATCTATTCCAAATAGCGGATGCTAACAAAATCTCCGACACATGGGTCGAGGTGCAATACTAGTACATTTGTACCATTTGGTACTGTCATTAAATGAAACATTTCAAAAGAAGACACCTGGGACGCTCGTTCCACGACGTCACCCATACAAGATGAAGTCAATTTGACTATTAACTTCCACCCTTTGACCCATTACAAGAATTATGAAATTAAAATCAATAAATAAAGTTTTCCAACAACTCATGAAATGATAACTTCATCTGCTACTTCAACCGTACAAATATTCACTTCTGAAATTCCAAATGGTCATTCCACAATCAAATCAACTTATAACACATGAAATAATGGTTGAACCGAGCCTATCATATTTTGTAGATGATAAATGAATGTAATAAGTTTCATTAGAACATTTGGAATTCTTTAATTCTTATTACATGTTATATTGAGTTCTAATACTTTATTAGCTGAATTGTCAATTTTTCTATCTTTTTAATAATAGAATGGAACGTATTAAAACTCCTTTAATGTGATATGTCAAGGTGTTAATTAAGTGTATTTAGTTGAGATCAATTAACAAAGTTATCATTAAAAAAACAAATGAAATTCACGTGCAAGTATTTGTTACCATTTGTGTTCTATGAACATCTAAATTTTAAGAAATAGATAACAGTTTTATAAACTTTCAAACTTAATATATTTTAACTTTAAAAATAACTAAAAGGTAATTGTTTTAATCTTTGCATTTAATAGGGTTTCAACACTTTAAAATCAATTAATTGATTTGTTTTATTACTATTCACAATAAAAAAAATAGGTCCCATCGAAATTTGAACTCCAGGTTATTGGAAGGGGGTTATCAGGTTACTAGTAAGTTTTCACGCTCATGGAATCACGTTAGCCTGCCCTTTAATGTTTCGTTAAGTTAAAACTAATGAATTGTGATGCTACTCCATGATTTAATGTATAAGCCTATATTAATTTATAAACCATGTTCGAAGAATATACGTAGGATCAATTGAATACCATGGTAAATAAGTTGCTAGGATTCATACTCAAAAGTGACTGTTATCTCTAATCACGCGGTGCGCGACGATGCCCCTATTCCTCTTTTATGTGGGATGTTGTTGGATGTATCATGAGCATGATGATAAGGAGGGCCTCCTATTTCCCTCATTTAGATGACATACACTACATCAGAATTTACTAGCAGGATGATACGATCATGATAGCGCCACTCTTATGTTCACACGAAGAGGACTAAAGGTTACTTTAGGGAAAAGTTTTTAGGATCAGGAAGAGACATGTAAGAATATAAGCTCTAAGTGCCAAGAACCTAAAAATTCAATAAGAGATAAAATCCCTAGCTTAAGGTTGCCATTAAGAGCATTCAAGTAGGGTATTTATTGACTTTTTATTCACTCCATGTTTACATTTTTTTTTTTTCCGATAATAGGAGTTCGTCATGGATGGAAGCAAACTTTAGAGAGTGGGTGATAACAATCTTAATCCTCATCCTCAGCCCAACGATCCAAGTTTTGTTGAATCAAAGAAATTAACACTTTCGTATACAAAATTCAGATCAACCAAGAGATAAGGCTAAAAGTAAATTACTTCTTAAGATCAAAGATCTACACGCAACATAGATAACATTTTGAGTCACTCCACAATTGAACTCCACAATTGAACTTGATCAAGACTTGATTGAATGACTCAGATTAAATCTAGCATAAGAATTGCATGAAACTTAGGAATGACAGAGATGATTCTCAAATTTATTAGGTAAAGTCTCAACTTGAGAGCTTAAGTTTATTCATAAAAAATATCTCTTTTACCTAATAATTTGTTGGTATTTATAGTCTCTCAACTAGATAAACTTCCAACTCTTCACATGCTCACTAAAGGATTGAATGACCATGATTGGTAAGTTACTCCCACTACCCTTTAAATCTCCACAAAAAAAAAAAAGAAAAAAAAGTTATGATCACTTTTACAAGTAACTTCCCACTCCTGCCCAATACAAGAACTTATGGAATTATAATAATAAATAAAGTTTGCAAATAAATAATCAATAATCAACAAGTGCTATTTATCGAAACTTCATTTTCCACTTCAACCGTATAAATATTCACTCCGAACCACCAAATGGTCCTTACTCAACCAAATCAGCTTGTAACACATTAAATGGAGGTTGAATCGAGTCTATCAAATTTTGTACGTGAAGAATGAATGTTTCTTGAATATTCTTGACCTTAGGTTGTGTAATAGATCTAATTGAAAAATGTGGAACATCATGATACTTATCAGAAGGCCATGACTAACCTTTTTTTTAACTTAGTATATGTAACAGCCCCAATTCACTGCTAGCAAATATTGTCCTTTTAGGCTTTTCCTTTCGGGCTTCCCTGCTTTTAAAACTTGTCTGGTAGGAAGAGGTTTACACACCCTTATTAAGAATGTTTTGTTTCCATCTCCAACGAATGTGTAAATCGAGTGGAAGTATTATTATCCTATCTTTTAGTTCTAAACCGATGCAAAATTTGATTAATTTAAAATTAGGGTTAAAGGAAGTAAGTAACCATAGAGAAGAGAAAAAAAATCTTTGAAGTTATTCCATAATATAAGTTTTAGTTTGATAGTTTCACTTTCGTCATCCATCATTAACACACAAACAAAACAAGTATAGAATGTTAAAATTTGGATAGACGACGGTGAATTGATCAAAATCAATTTTTTTTAGCATTAAGTGGCCGTCGTCCCTTATATTTGAGATCTTCCCGTGAGGCATGTTAATTAAGTTCTAATACTTTATCAGCGGCTGAATTGTCGGATGAATTGTCAATTTCTTTGTCTTTTAACTAATAGGATAGGATGTTCTATATGTAACTTGTAACTAATTAATGTTTGATTTCTTACTTAATTTGCCCCTTTAATGTGATTTAAACATCTAAAGTTTAACAAATAGATAACACTATTTCCATGAAGGCAGTATTTTTTCCATATTTTGTGGATAAGAGAGAAGGACGTTAAATAAAAAAAAAGTAGGTGCATCACTATTTCTATGAAGGCCTTAATTTTATATTTTTATCCTTGAAAATTTACTTTTTGTAAGAGCATCATTATTATTTTATTTATTTAATTTGATGTCTAATGTCACGTCATACTTTTTCAACCGTGCTGCATCATGATCTTGACACACTCACGCCAAGGTTTGAGAGGGAGTTCAAGCCCTATTCACATTTTTTGCCCGACTTTGTAGCTTTGTTAAATCTTAGACAAGGTTTTCCTTCACCAACTGAACACAACTTGTGTGGAATCCAAACTTGTTTTGTCACACATGCCTCTCGTGTGTGCATGTTCAATCGTCTGCGACTCTATCCAACATGCCTTTAGACTAGGTCAAGTCATCTGACTCGTCTTTTCCTCTACTCTAGGCCAAGATCTCTTTTAAGCAACGTTGAATCTCATAGTCACGAGTTGAGGTGCAATACTGGCACACCTGTGCCATTTGGTAGTGTCATTGAATGAAACTTTTCAAAGTCATTTTTTAAAGGAAGATGCCCGAAGCTCGTAAAGTATCATCTAGTAAAGAAACTGTGTTGGAGGTTAGACCTCATAGTTTCACTTCATATGTTTTAACCTCTAAGAAATAGATAATATTTTTATAAACTTTCAAATTTATATCTTATAGTTTGAACTTTTAAAATATCTAATATATTTGTTTCCTGAAGGCACCCAAAGCCCAACTCCAACCACTTTGTAAGCTCGGCGATTTCCTTAAGACAATGACTAATTTATAAAGACTAAATATCTATCAATGTGGCATTGTTGTTGTAGCAAAGAGAATCGACCCGCTGACGCTCTGTGAAACCAACCTCACGCGGTTTCCTTCAACTTTATGGGCCATGGACACTAGACATTCGCCCAACCTCACGCGGTTTCCTTCAACTCTATGGGTCATGGACACTAGACCTTCGGCCAAAGCCCATAGCCCAGCTCCCTACTTGGAATGGACAGGCCAAAGAACAACTCCAACAACCCTAACCAATGGGCTGAGCCAACCTCCAACCACTTTCTTGACCCCATATAGGTAAATAGCTCACATTACCAAGCTCAGGGATTTTCTTAAAACAATCACTACTTTATGAAGACTACATCCAACTTAAAATTTATCAATGTGGGATTGTTGTAGCGAAGAAACCTATCATATTTACATGTAAAATAGATTAATACATTGATTCAAAATAAATGGCAATGCTGAGGACTATTCACAGGTTTATCAGGCCTAAGAGAATCGACCCGCTATCCTTCCACCGACAACAGCAAAAGGTTACGCTGCTCTGTGAAACAAACCTCACGCAGTTTTCTTCAACTCTAAGGGCCATGGACACTAGGCCTTCGCCCAAAGTCCATAGCCCAACTCTTAACTTGGAATGGATAGGCCAAAGAACAACTCCAGCAACCCTAACCAATGGGCTAAGCAAGCATCCAACCACTTTGTTGCTTCCTTATAGGGTACAAGCTTACATTAACAAGCTCAGCGATTTCCTTAAAACAATGCCTACTTTATGAAGACTACATCCAACTTTAAATCTATTAATGTGGGATTGTTGTAGTGGAGAAACCTATCATATTTACACGTAAAATAGATTAACAAATTGATTCAAAACAAATGGCAAGCTCGATGTCTATAGTTCAAGCCACCAAAAATATATGTAAAAAAAAAAAGTAGATGTCAGGCTGAGGACTACCCAGAGGTTCATATTGGGACTAGGAGAATCGACCCGCTATCCTTCCACCGACAAGAGCGAAAGGAAGCTTACATTACCAAGCTCGGCGATTTCCTTAAGACAATGCTTACTTTATGAAGACTACATCCAACTTTAAATCTATTAATGTAGGATTGTTGTAGCGGAGAAACCTATCATATTTACATGTAAAATAGATTAATACATTGATTCAAAATAAATGGTAAGCTCGATGTCCATAGTCCAAGCCACCAAAAATATATGTAAAAAAAAAGTTGATGTCAGGCTGAGGACTACCCAGAGGTTTATATTGGGCCTAGGAGAATCGACCCGCTATCTTTCCACCGACAAGAACGAAATGTTACGCTTCTCTGTGAAACCAGCCTCACGGGTTTCCTTCAACTCTAAGGACAATGGACACACCTAGGCCTTCGCCCAAAGCCCATAGCCCAACTCCCTACTTGAAATGGACAGGCCAAAGAATAACTCCAACAACCCTAACCAATGGGCTGAGCCAACCTCCAACAACTTTGTTGCCCCCATATGAGTTACAAGCTCACATTACCAAGCCCAACGATTTGTTTAAGACAATATCTACTTTACGAAGACTACATCCAATTTTAAATCTATCAATGTGGAATTGTTGTAGTAGAGAAATGGATCATATTTACATGTAAAATAGATTAATACATTGATTCAAACAAATGGCAAGCTGGATGTCCATAGTCCAAGCCACCAAAAATATATGTATAAAAAAAAAAAAGTTGATGTCAGGACTACTCGGAGGTTTATACTGGACCTAGGAGAATCGACCCGCTATCCTTCAACCGACAAGAACGGAAGGTTACGTTGCTCTGTTTAACTAGCCTCACGTGGTTTCCTTCAACTCTAAGGGCCATGGACACTAGGCCTTCGCAAAAAGCCCATAACCCAACTCCCTATTTGGAATGGACAGGCCAAAGAACAACTCCAACAACCGTAACCAATAGGCTGAGCCAACCTCTAACCACTTTGCTTCCCCCATATGGGTTACAAGCTCACATTACCAAGCTCGGCGATTTCCTAAAGACAATATCTACTTTATGAAGACTACATCAAATTTTAAATCTATCAATGTGCGATTGTTGTAGCAGAAAATCTATGATATTTACATGTAAAATAGATTAATACATTGATTCAAACAAATGGTAAGCTCGATGTCCATAGTCCAAGCCACTAAAAATATATGTAAAAAAAAAAAGTTAATGTCAGCCTAAGGACTACTCAGAGGCTTATACTAGGCCTAGGAGAATCGACCCGTTATCCATCAACCGACAAGAAGGGAAGGTTACGCTGCTCTGTGAAACCAGCCTCACGAGGTTTTCCTTAACTCTAAGGGCCATGGACACTAGGCCTTCGCCCAAAGCCCATAACGCAACTCCCTACTTGGAATGGATAGGCCAAAGAACAACTCCAGCAACCCTAACCAATGGGCTAAGCCAGCCTCCAACCACTTTGTTGTTTCCTTATAGGTTACAAGCTTACATTACCAAGCTCGGCGATTTCCTTAAGACAATGCCTACTTTATGAAGACTACATCAAACTTTAAATTTATTTATGTGGGATTGTTGTAGCGGAGAAACCTATCATATTTACATGTAAAATAGATTAATACATTGATTCAAAACAAATGGCAACCTCGATGCTATAGTTCAACACACCAAAAATATATGTAAAAAAAAAAGTGGATGTCAGGCTGAGGACTACCCAGAGGTTTATATTGGGCCTAGGAGGATCGACCCGCTATCCTTCCACCGACAAGAGCGAAAGGTTACGCTTCTCTATAAGACAGCCAACCTCCAACCACTTTGTTGCTTCCTTATAGGTTACAAGCTCACATTACCAAGCTCCGATTTCCATAAGACAATGCCTACTTTATGAAGACTACATCCAACTTTAAATCTATTAATTTAGGATTGTTGTAGCGGAGAAACCAGGCCAAAGAACAACTCCAACAACCCTAACCAATGGGCTATGCCAACTTCCAACAACTTTGTTGCCCCCTTATTGGTTACAAGCTCACATAACCAAGCTTGGCGATTTCCTCAAGACAATGCCTACTTTATGAAGACTACATCCAACTTTAAATCTATTAATTTGGGATTGTTGTAGCGGAGAAACTAGGCCAAAGAACAACTCCAACAACCCTAACCAATGGGATATGCCAACCTCCAACAACTTTGTTGCCCCCTTATTGGTTACAAGCTCACATAACCAAGCTCGGCGATTTCTTTAAGACAATGCCTACTTTATTAAGACTACATCCAACTTTAAATCTATCAATGTGGGATGGTTGTAGCTGAGAAACCTTTACAAGCTCACATTACCAAGCTCGGCGATTTCCATAAGACAATGCCTACTTTATGAAGACTACATCCAACTTTAAATCTATTAATGTGGGATTATTGTAGCGGAGAAACCAGGCCAAAGAACAACTCCAACAACCCTAACCAATGGGCTATGCCAACCTCCAACAACTTTGTTGCCCCCTTATTGGTTACAAGCTCACATAACCAAGCTCGGCGATTTTCTTAAGACAATGCCTACTTTATTAAGACTACATCCAACTTTAAATCTATCAATGAGGGATAGTTGTAGCGGAGAAACCTATCATATTTACATATAAAATAGATTAATTTATTGATTGAAAACAAATGGCAAGCTCGAAGTCTATAGTTCAAGCCACCAAAAATATATGTAAAAAAAAAGTTGATGTCAGGCTGATGACTACCTAGAGATTTATATTGGGCCTAGGAGAATCGACCCGCTATCCTTCCACCGACAAGAGCAAAAGGTTACACTGCTCTGTGAAACCAGCCTCACGCAGTTTCCTTCAACTCTAAGGACCATGGACACACCTAGGCATTCGCCCAAAGCCCATAGCCCAACTCCCTACTTGAAATGGACGGGCCAAAGAACAACTCCAACAACCCTAACAAATGGGTTGAGCCAACCTCAAACCACTTTGCTGCCCCCATATGGGTTACAAGCTCACATTACCAAGCTCGTCGATTTCCTTAAGACAATGACTACTTTATGAAGACTACAATCAACTTTAAATCTATCAATGTGGGACTGTTGTAGCGGAGTATGTACAATAGATTAATACATTCATTCAAAACAAATGGAAAGCTCGATGTCCATAGTCGAAGCCACCAAAAATATATGTATAAAAAAAAAAGTGTATGGCAGGCTGAGGACTACCATGAGGTTCATATTTGGCCTATGAGAGCCGACCCGCCATCCCTTCCACCAAAAATAGCAGAAGGTTACGCTGCTCTATGTAGAAACCAGCCTCACGCAGTTTCCTTCAACTCTAATGGCCATGGACACTAGGCCTTTGCCCCCATTATATTATATATAATATAAAAATAAATATAAGAAATTTCAATATCACAAAAAAAAAAATATTAAAGAAAAGAGTAAAGAACTAAAAAACCTAAAATCAAAATTGACAGGTCAAGGATCAACTCAAACAACCCTAACACAATCAATGGGCTAAGCCAATCTCCAACCACTTTGTTGCCCCCATATGGGTTACAAGCTCACATTACAAAGCTCAACAATTTCTTTAAGACAATGACTACTTTATGAAGACTACATCCAATCTTAAATCTATCAATGTGGGATTTTTGTAGTTGAGAAATCTATCATTCTCACCTCTTCAAACAGTTTTAAGGTCTCAAATTTTAATATTTTATATTCAGTTACAACATATTATGAGTTTAATTTATGTAATTTTGAAGTTTTTTTTTGAAATAATTCCATATATACTTGTAAAATAGATGGATACATTGATTTAAAACAAATCCGTTGACAATTATAGACATCCAAATATTCAACATCAAAATATTCATACAAAAATTACAAAAAAAATTTGGAGAGTTTTAAATTTACATTTATGAAATTGGAAAAAAAGTAGTTGGCAAGCTCGATGTCCTTAGTCCAAGCCACCAAAAATATATGTAAAAAAAGTTGATGTCAGGCTGAGGACTATCCAGAGAGGTTTATATTGGGCCTAGGAGAATCGACCCGCTATCCTTCCACCGACAAAAGCGGAAGGTTACGCTCCTCTATGACCATTGAGAATTTCATGAGAACCACTCGAAAAGTAGTTCAATTTGATGAAAAACTAAAGAGGTCAAGTTTTAGGGTTGATGTGGCTGGTTCAGTTGAACCGGCCATGTCATCGTCTTCCTCCTCCCACAGGGGAAGGACACGACTCGTGGCGTTGCTCCTCCGTCAGAAAAACGAAGTCTGCCAGCTCATTCCAGAGCATTTTTCCCCTCGATTCCTTCATAAAACATAAAGATGAACTGTCAAGGAAGAGTTTGGGATAAATATCTCACCTGCTCATGAACTACAGCGTAAGTTATAGACGTTCAAAGTCGAGGAAAAACTCATTATCTCGCTGGAGTAAACCTAGGAGGTGTTGTTATTGGTTACGACGATGAAGGCACTCTCAGGCCACGCGTCCTTCACCAAAGATCCTCCTTACACCTTTCTTAAACTAAAGGCATAATTCTTAGAGGTTGTTTGGGCGTGGTTGAGGCGAATTTTGAGTTACTTCCCTCGGTCTGCAACTTAACCTAGAACACGATTTTTTCGTCTATTGGTCAGCTCAAACTAGGCCGTCTTAGCCCTCGATTCCCTCATCAAGCATTTTCCATTTAGTTCCCTCAAGCTATTGGAAACATCAATTTCAGATTTTAAGAGTTGTAAGCAAGAATTTAAATTTCTTCCCCAAAACTTACCGATATCGAATTTCTTCGATTACGCTTGTTCTTAAGGTTGTCTCCCTTCGAGGCCTTCTTCGAAAATGATCCTTAGGTGTGTAGAAATTGATTCGGATAGGATTTGTCCGTCGGCAATGTCTATAGCTTCGGATTAGATTTCAAGCTTTCCTTGGAGTTTCTTTAATGGCGGACAGAGTTGGGGGATATGATAGGGGAACTTTTGAAGCTTCCTTCCTTCACCAAACCTCTAGGTAATCCTCTTTAAAACGTGTAGGAACATGTTTGTTTGAAGAAGATGGACTATAGCTTCCGAATTTTGAGAATACCCGAGGATACATTACCCAAAATCTCAACGATCTTAACACTCAATAAAGGTCTCGATTGAGCTCGATTCTTGTTCCTATTAGTTGCTCCTACCGCCATTAAATCGTCTAGAATCATCACAATTTCTTACCTTAATTTGAATTCAAGCCGTTGGAGGTTATGCTAAGCGTGTGCTAGATCCTCCCCAATTTTGTTGGAGTCCCGATAAAATTCTTAAATAAACACTTTAAAATCAATTAATTTATTTGTGTTAAAGTTGCTACTCACAAATAGAAAATAATGTCCCACCGAGATTTGAACTTGAGTTACTAGGTTCAAAGTCCAATATTTAACCACTAGACCATGAGACCACAAATTATATAAAATTTGTGTATAATAAATGTTTGAACTTTAAAAAATAAATAGAAGTCATATACTTAACTTTGAAAATGACTAACTTTGAAAATGATTAATGTGTCCTCATTTTTTTAGTTTTGTATTTGATAGGGTTTCAACAGATTAAAATAAATTAATTTATTAGATCACGGGTACAATTATTCTACCATTCTTTTTCAACCCTCCGAACATATATATGGTTAAAAAAGTTGTGAAATAAGTATTTTATCCATATGATGTGGATAAGAAAAAACTAGAGGCATTTCGAGTATTGGATTTTAGACCTCTTGCTCCATAAGCAAGAATCATACCCTAAATCTTTTACTTTCATTTCGGAGAACTTTTCTATTTTAGTCCAACTTCTGCACTGCCGGACATTTCAAGAATTGAACTTATGGTTATTTACCCATTAAAATGGAATTTTAAACTTTTAAAATGTCAGCTAAATGGAGGTACAATTATTAGTTATTGCTTCATATTTTGCACGCTATTGACTTATGATTCTACTTATGAACAAAAGGATTAAGATTCAGATTCAAAGACCTCTCGCACCAAACGCTTGAATCATACCACTAGACGAACAATATTCTTACCATTATTATTGTAACACTCCAAAAATGAAAAAAATTAGCTCCAACAAGAATAAGCAGCCCATGTAAGACCGAAAGAATCCAAGGAAAGAAAATAAGAGGATTAAGCAAGGACACAAAGGTCTTAAGCAAGTAATTTCTATACCGTACGAGTAACGTTTGCTCTTTAGAAAATGATGAAAAAGTCATTTTTCCAATTTTTAAGGAATTTTCCAAATTTTTAATTCCTTATCTTAAGGAATTTCAACATGCTCAAATGAATGACCAACAAGGGATGAAGAAATGTTAGAAAAATTATGGATTTTTGGAGAAAAATAATAATAAAATATTTGGAAAAGTGGCAAAACACCAAAATACCCCTAAAATTATGGATAATTATGGATATGCCATTGTGCTAAAAATCAGAAAAACCTCTTGCACAAAATCCTCGAATCTCAAAATCCAACCATTGGATCTCCTCCAAAATTGGACACGATCTAGAACATTCACAAGTCATCAAATCCAACGATCAAAATTTAAATTGGATGACGGTAGCTCACTGATCGAAGATGATATTTTCGACGGATTTTTAAGAAAATCCAATCTCCAAATTACGACGATTCTAGAAGTTTCAACGTCGGTGGAAGCTTCCCCTAAAAAGTCTGAAGTTCGGGCAACAATATGGAACAAGAATCGAGCAAGGTCGAGCTCTCAATCGTAAGCTAGCGTTTAGATTTTGGGTCTCCTACTCTTAGATTTCTTCTAGATTTGAGAGCAATTCTCAACCATTTTCCTTAAAACTCGTTCCTATAGTTTCTAAACAAGATTACCCACAAGTTCTATGAAGGAATAGAGTGCTAAAAGTGCCTAGAAACTGTTCTCCCAATCCAATCCGCCATTGAAGAGTTTTAAGGAAAACATGAAAATACAATTAGAGGATACACGATAACTCTTCGAGCAAGAATAATTCCAATCCATTTCTGTACCTCCAAGAAATGTTTTCATAGAAGATAACGAAGAGAAATAACCTCAGGAACGAGCCCAATTGAAGGAAGTCAGTTTCAATCTCAAATTTGGGTAAGTGTCGGATTCCTATCTACAGTCAATTTTCCTTCAATTTAAGGATTCCTTTAGCTTCAGAGGATGAATTTGAGTAACTTTGATGAAGGAATTGAGAGTTGAAACGTCGTAGAACAAACTACCCAAGAGAACAAAAATCTAGTGTTTTGAGTGAGTTGCAGACCAATAACAATTTCTGGAAATTTAGGTCCAACACTCAAAGAAGTTCCTCCAAAAAAATTCCTTTAGGTTGAGGAAAGGATGTGGAAGAGGTCCCATGAAGAAATGGGGCCTTGAAAATCCCTAGAATTGGCTACCAAATAAAAAATCCTCTATTTTTGCTATGACAAGAAATCAGTTTTTGGACAAACTTTTGAAGTGAATATCTTCGGCTACAATTCACGAGATGGTATGAAATAAATCCCTAGCTCTTCCTTGTAACAAAATCTTTAAGTTTCATGAAGAAATTGAGGGGAGAGACGTTGTGAATGGTGTTGTGGAGCTTGAGTTTCAGACGGTGGCGCAAAGGATGTGTGCGTCTTCTTCCTTTTCATGGGAAGAAGACGATGACGTGGCCGGTTCAGTTGACCTAGTGGTGGTTACGTTCCAAGCTTAGGTTAAGGTTGTAATTAAAAGCCTACATACAAGTAGGCAATTTATTGAATTCTTAAACACTTCATGTTTACATTTTTTTTAGGTAACTAGGAGTGGGTCGTGGTTATGTTTATATTTTTTTCAAGTAACTAAGAGTGGATCGTGGTTACATTTTTATTTATGTAACTATTTATTTAGGTAACTAGGAGCTATACTAAATATTTACTAGTTTGCAAACAATTTCTCATGCATTCAATTTAATATTGAGTTGTTTTAATTTCAACACAACATTTCATATATAAAGAATTGAATTCGGGACCTCTCACAAAGCAAGAATCATACTACTGGACAAAAGGTTTAAATTCTCACATTATTTTTTTAATAAACAAAGAGAGTATTACTGAAATCTATGTGGAAGTATTATTATCCCACCTTTAAAAATATTTAATAGGTCATTCCTTTAGTCTTTGTATCTAATATGGTTTTGACACTTTAAAATAAATTAATTGATTAGTATTAGTGCTACACTCACAACAATCAAAAACTAGGTCCCACTGAGATTTTGAACTCAGGTTATTGGATTCAAAGTCCAATGTCCTAACTACTAGACCATGAGACCACAAATATATATAAGATTTGTGTGTAATAGATCTCTGAACTTTTAAGACACCTAAGTAATGTGGAACTTTATACACGACCTTAAAATGGGGTTATCAGGTTAGTAGTAAGTTTTCACGCCCATGGAATCACGTTAGGTTGCCCTTTAATATTTCGCTAAGTTAGAACTAATGACTTGTGATGCTACTCCATGATATAATGTATAAGCCTATGTTAATTTATAAACCATGTTCCAAGAATATATGTAGGATCAATTGAATATGATGGTAAATAAGTTCCTAGGATTCATACCCAAAAGTGACTGTTATCTCTCATCACACTGTGTGTGACGATGCCCCTATTCCTCTTTTATGTGGGATGCCCTACGCTATGTATCATGAGCAGGATGATAAGAGGACCTCCTATTTTCCTCACTTAGATGAGATACAGTGCATCAGAATTTACTAGCATGATGATACAATCATGATAGCACCACTCTTGTGTTCACAGGAAGAAAACTAAAGGTTACTTTAGGAAAAAGTTTTTAGGAACAAAAACTGACATGTAAGAATATAAGCTCTAAGTGTCAAGCCCCTCGTAACTCAATAAGAGATAACATTCTAGTAAGGTTGCCATTAAGAACCTACAAGTAGGCTACTTATTGACTTTTTATTCCCTCCATGTTTACATTTTTTTTCCAAGTAACTAGGAGTTGGTCGTGGATGGGAGCGAACTTTAAAGCATGGGTGATAAGACGATCCTAATTCTCAGCCCAACAATTTAAGCTTTTTTTGGAGCAAAAACTCTTGAATCAAAGAAATTAACACCTTCTTAAACAAAATTCGGATCAACCAAGAGATAAGGCTAAAAGTAGATTACCGATCAAAGATCTAGATTTGAAACATTTTGAGTCAGTCCACAATTGAACTTGATCATGGCTTGATTGAATGGCTCGGATGTAATCTATCATAAGAATTGCTTCAAATGTCTAAGGGTGGAAATCTAAACTTGAGGGCTTCGTTTTATTTATAAAAAATCTCCCTTTACATAGTAATTTGTGGGTATTTACAATCTCCCACAAAATAAACTTCAACTCTTCAAATGCTTACTAAATGATTGAGTGACTATGATTGGTAAGTTGCTCCCACTCCCCTATAAATATCAGCAAAAAAAGTAGAAGTTATAATCACAAATAACTTCCCACCCTTATGCCCAATACAACAAGTTATGGAATTATAATAATAAATAAAGTTTGCAAATAAATTATCAATCAAGTGCTATTTATAGCAATTCCATCCTTCACTTCATCCGTGAAAATATTCATTTATGAAACTCCAAAATGTATCACATGAAATGGTGGTTGAATCGAGTCTGTCCAATTTTGTAAAGGAAGAATGAATGTTTGTTGAATATTCTTGGCCTTGGATTGTATAATAAGTCTAGTTGAAACATTTGGAACATCATGATACTTATCAGAGGGCCATGAATAACCTTCATCTTTAACTTAGTATATGTAACACCCCAAACTCACTGCTTGCAGATATGTCCTCTTTAGGCTTTCCCTTTCGGGCTTCCCCTTAAGGGTTTTAAAACCCGTTTTCTAGGAAGAGGTTTACACACCCTTATAAAGAATGTTTTGTTTCCATCTCCAAGAAATGTGGGATTTCACAATTCACCCTCCTTCAAGGCCAGTGTCCTCACTGGCACGAGTTTCTCTCTTTAATTGATGTGGGATCTCACAACAACCTCCTTTGGGGTCCAGAGTCCTCGTTGGCACTCGTTTCTCTCTCCAATCGATGTGGGATCTAACAATTTACCCCCCTTCGAGACCCAGCATCTTCGCTAGCACTCGTTCTTCTCTCCAATTAATATGGGATCTCACAATCCAACCTCTTCGGGGCCAATGTCCTCGCTAGCGCTAGTTCCTCTCTCCAATCAATGTGGTATCTCACAATCAACCCCTCTTTAGAGCTCAGCATTCTCGCTGGCATACCGTCTGGTGTCTTGCTCTGATACCATTTGTAACAATTCAATCCTCTTCTGACTTTCCCTTTCGGGCTTCCCCTCAAGGTTTTTAAAACGCATCCACTAGGGAGAGGTTTTCACACTCTTATAAAGAATGTTTCGTTCTTCTCTCCAATGAATCAAGCCGCAAAATGATCATTTTGTCCTTCATGTCTAATTAGTGTTCATTTAGAAGGGAACCCTAATTGTAGGGCTAATGATGAGGAAATAAAAACACAAGAAAAAAGAGAGAGAGAGAATGAAGGAGGTTGAGGAGAAAGAGAGGGTTTTTAAATAAAAAGAAATAGTTGGAATTGTTGGATCCAATTATGAGGAGTCGGATTTTGGCCACAGATCCTTCATTAAATTTTAATGAGAAGACTCAATATGAACATTTTAATAGTCCAAATTTACAACAAAAAAAAAAGTTGAGAATGATGGAGAGGTAAGGATTTTGTGTTTGGTTCTTGTTTTCTTCAAATTGAAGATGATTTTTTTTAATAAGCTTTTGAACTTTTAATACTTCATTTATTGTGTTTTCAAGTCACGTGTGAAATTTGGTAGCCATTGGTATGCCTAAGATGGTAAACAGGGAGAGGTGTAAAATGACCATAATGCCTTTCGCCCAAAATACCTCCGTTACACCTTACTAATGTGGAACTTTATATACAATCTTGAAATAAGGTTATCAAGATATTAGCAAGTTTTCACACTCATGTGATCGCATTAGGTTGCTCTTTAATGTTTACTTAAGTTAAAGCTAATGAGTTGTGATGCTACTCCATGATATAACGTACAAGCCTCGGTTAATTTATAAACCATGTTCCAAGATTATATCTATGATCAATTGAATATTATTGTAAATAAGTTGCTACATGCTCAAAAGTGACCGTTATCTCCCATCACACGGTAAGTGACGAGGCCCCTATTCCTCTTTTAGGTAGGATGCACGGTGTTACAACCTAACAATGGTTATGCCCCGAAGTAAGTCATCGAGGACGATGACTAGTTTAAGTGGGGGAGAATGTCACAACCTAACTATGAAGAGAGTAGGTTGTGACCCTCACGTTGCACCAAGAGAAGCGGCAACCCTCAAGTGGCCCTATCCGGCAATACAAGGGTCTAGACAAGTGTTATGATGCGACCGAGGAGAACGGTGCATCATCTAACACACGACATAGAGTGAACATTGAAGACAAGTCAAGACATAAGGAAGATAGTGATATCGAATAGACAAGAGTGGCAAAGACAGGCTTGTTGAAGGGCCGGGTAGAGAAAGAAACCGACGACGCTCCGGCAAAGCCAAACCATATGAAATCGACTTCGAAACCTCCGATCTACACTACAAAAACAATCCCAGAGACCTTTACACACACAAGGGATAGATTTCGACGTTGCTTACACGTCATACACTGTCGGGGAAGGAAGACAGAACATCAAGTTTTTGGACATTCTCAGATCTGGGAGTCTCAGACCCTTTTCGAGCCAAACTAACACCATAAACGGGATTAGGGAGAAGAGGAGACCAGAAATGGAAGAAAAAAAGGAGAAAAAAGAACATCGAAACGGCGTTGCCGAGGAGAGAGAGAGACCACCGAAAAAGTCTCGTTGTTAATCGGGCGAAAGAGACGAAGTCCGACCGAGGTCCAGACCCGCGACCTGAACCGATACGACCTAATCTAGTCCAAATCCTCGACCGACGAAACCCCCGTGGCCTAGACGCCTTGGCCCAAACTAGAAAGCCCAATTACTGCCTAACCCATCAGCCGCGACCCGAGACCAAAAACCAAACCGACCCGAGAGACGCAAGTCCAATCAAATACCGAGCTGACAGCCCAAACCCACTCGGCCCAACAAATTAACCCAGGCCCGGTCCACTACCCGCGGTCAGCCAAGACCCACGATTGGAACCTGAAAACCCATGCCTTGAATCGACCACCCGCGCCTCTGCCCGACTTCGGCTAGCACACGCTGCCGCTCCCAATTGCGCCACGTGTCAGCATCCGGCGCAAAACTCTCCTCAACTCCGGCGACGGTGGCTTCTCGGTTCCGACGGCTTATTCGGCTCGGAAAACCTATTTCCGACCTGGTGTAGAGGCAAGTCGGAAGTCTTGTAGACAATTGAACATGCACATGCAGGCGGCGTGTGTGGTTGAACAAGCTTGGATTCCACACAGATGTTCGATTGGCGAAGACAAATCTTGCCTATGGTCCGATGAACCCACAAAGCCAGGGCGAAAAATATGTATGGGGCTTAATTTCCATTCAAGAAGGTCGTTAGAATGTCAAGATCATAACACCGTGCGGTTGAAAAAGTAAAACTGTGACACACAATGGTTAAATAAATGGTTTTTAAATAATGAGGACTAAAACATGGTCATGTTGATGACAAAATTAATAAATAACTAATAATATTTATATTTTTAATAAAATGTGAAAAACATATAACTAATAATATTTTTAATAAAATGTGAAAAACATATAAATACACCCACCATGGTGCTTGAACCCACAACCACAAGGTTAAGAGCCTTGCAATCTACCAACTAAGCTAGATGAGCTTTTGGCAAATTTTTAACAACTTTATATTTAATTTGCTTCATAAACTTATTCCGTTTCATTTCTTTTATAGCAATTTCCGTAGTCCTTGTTGCAAAACTGAGGTTCAGTCGCAGTTTTGTTTGACATGGCTGGTTCAGGTTAATCGGCTACATCATCGTCTTCTTCTTTTGAAAGGAAGATGTTTGTGACCTAAAGTTCCTTCGTTTGAAAACGCTTCTCTCTAACTCTATTCACGATGTTTCTCTCCTCAATTTCTTCATGAAACTTTAAAATGGTGTTACAAGGAAGAGCTAGGGATTGATTTCATACCTTCTCTTGAATTGTAGGCTAAACTATTCACCTCCAAAGTTCGTCGAAAAATAGTTTTCTCGCTGGAGTTCAACCCATAAAATTTCTATTGGGCACCATTTCTAAAGGTTTTTAGGATCCGATTTTTTCATGAAATCTCTTCCGTATTCTTTCATATAGCTAAAGTAATTGGTTTGGAGGAACATCTTTAAGTGTGTAGTCTTAATTTTGAGAAATTATCCTCGATTCATAACTTACCGAAAAACGTACAATTTCAACTTGGTCTAGGACGTTTTGGCTCTCGATTTCTTTATCAAAGTTACTTAACTTAATCTTTTGAAGCTAAAGGGATACACAAACACATAGAGGCATTCTTATGGCAGTGTGTTGTTATGTAACTTTGTAACAAATTTTTTAACATTGGGCGCGTATCTTAAGAAAAAGAATGTCTATTTTTTACTTTGATCCTACTAATGAGATAAAATATCAAGAATTGCACAAATAGGTCATTTGGTGCGTTGATATAGAGAAATGTTGGAGGAATGACCATAGTAAGGAGGGGACCACAAGGTAGCAGCTAATGTCATGAAACAAGTGGAAAAGAGGCCACATCATCATTAAAATTTAGAGAATCGAGGCGCTATTTAAAGACAGATACCCTAAAAGGAAAAAGAAAGTATGCCTAAGAGGGGTCGATTTGCTCTGAATCCGAGGATGAATTTCATTCCTTATTCACTCAAAAGTGTAAGCCTGATTAGTGAGGTCTTAAAAACTTCATAAAATGAAATGAATGATCAATCATTCCATTTGTGCTTGAAGATAGTAGGCGACACGAATCTATGGTTTCTATCTGTCAATGGGATACCAATTGCTTGGGTGTCTTTAAAAGTCTCGAAATGATTTGTAGAAAAAATGCTAACATATGTTCGAGGGCGATCTCAACAGAAGTAGAGGAGAAGAACACAAAAGTGAGCGAGAGCAACCTCCATCAACTTTTGGATCTACACGAAGGGGGAACCTTAGTATAGTCGGGGAAGATAAGCTTTAACTATTTAACATTCCAATGTTTTGTAACTAGATGTGAGGAAGGGGTGTAATGCTTGGCTACTTTTATCTTATCAATGATAGTTGGGTTGTTTAAGATTACTCATGCTTTAACATTTTGAAGTCTTGATAGTCTAAGAGAGATATTGAAACTAATACTAAACCGTTAACAGTTAGTTGATGGGTTGCCTTCTAAAAATCCTCATTTACACTTAAAATCATTTACAGGAGTGGGTGACTCCTACAAATCTCAGGGAGTTAACAAGGATTGAATCAGATTAAGTCTATTTTTCTACTCATGAAGGGATGCCGCAAAATCTTGGTTAAAGACTCTACCTCTGAAAACAATTAACTCACGGAACACTTTGGCCGAGAAGTTTTTAATCAAGTATTTTTCACCCACAAGAAATGTCAAATTCATAAATTAAGTACTAGCCTTCAACAATTTGATGGTCAGACGTTGATTGAGGTATGAGAAAGGTTCAAGGAATACAGAGAAAATTTCTCTATAATAAAATACCTCGTTGCATACAAATGAAAACCTTCTACAATGGTCTAAACAATACATAAAACAAGTGGTAGATGCCTCTCCAAATAAAGTCATTCTATTGAAAACTTATAACGAGGCTTATGAGATATGGGTGAGAATAGCCTCTAATAAATATCCATGGACAGAGTTGAAAAGCAATCCTAGTAAAAAAAACTAAAGGAATAATGGAACTAGAGACACTAACATAATCAATGCTAAATTAGCCGCATTAACTATATTATGCAAAACTTAAAACTGGGTCAAGGATTAGCAACAAAAACACCGCTACAATGGTAACCCAAACAATAGAATCGTGTATATTGTGGCGAGGAGCACACATTTGATCAGTACCCAAACAACCTAGCTTCAATCTTTCATGTGGGGAACCAAAGTAATTTGAAAAATACTCCCTTCTCAAATATATAACGGAAAAACTACCCAAATTTTTCATGGAAGAACTCAAACACACTCAATATTCTATTGGTGGAGGCACTACTACAGATGCCCAATTACGTCAAGTTTTTGAAGGGCATCCTGAATAAAAGAAAGAAATTTGAGGAATTCAAAGTCTAGTCATGAATGAAAAATGCAGTCAATCCTTAGTAATAAAATCTCATTGAAGGAGAAGCATCCATGGTCGTTCACTATTCTAATAGCAATAGAGAGAAAAGAGTTATGTAGAACCTTATGTGATTTAGGGGCAAGCGTAAGCTTGATGTCGTTATCCATTTATAAGATGTTAGGCATTAAAGAATCAAGACCTACAACTGTGACGTTGTAGCGTATAGGTCGGTCATTATAAAGTTTGAATGAAGTATTTCCACATTAAATAATCATGAGATGTATACAGTAATGATCTTAGATTATAAACAAAATTTAGGGTCGTTACAAAATTTGAGAGAAGAGAAGCCACACAGACTTTTATGTTATCTTCTTTATAATTCTATTTGATAACGTGATTACAACCACCAAACAAAATACCTAAATCTAATTTGTAATTGAATTGCCTACAAAAGATGTTCACGCAAGCTGGCCTTATTGGATTGGAATTGGTTCTATTATAGCCTCATTAATTCAGGTATAAAATTATGTCCAAAAAAAGATAAATTTACCATAAATATTAAAATATATCTTTTAAACAAAATTTAAAATTTGAAAAATAATTATTCCTAAGAAGAAGTAAAAATTTAACGAACCATCAATTACCAGAAATAAGAAACGTCACCTCTTACACGGAACGTATACAAATTGTGTGACTTAAACATAAAAAAAACAAGAATTTAAGAGACTGATCATGCTATATATGACTAGTGTGAGACCCCACATCAGTTTGAGTGGAGAACGAAACACCCTTGATAAGGGTGTAGAAACCTCTCCCCAACAGAAGCATTTTGAAAACCTTGAGGGAAAAATCGAAAGGAAAAGCCCAAAAAGGACTCGTGAAAACCTCTCTCTAATAGACTCGTTTTAAAAACCTTGAGAGAAAGATCGAAAGGGAAAGGCCAAAGAGGACGTGTGGAAACCTCTCCCTAATAGACGCATTTTAAAAACCTTGAGGGAAAGATCGAAAGAAAAAAGCAAAAGAGGATAATATATGCTAGCGGTGGGCTTGGGCCGTTACAAATGATATCTGTTAAGGATAGTTGACCGTTTATTATAAGGCAAATATCTAGATGTTTGACTTATATTACGGCTTACCATATTTGCCATTTTATTAAAGATAAATATATTGTATTCATTTATTATTGTTTCCTTTTATCGTTCTTTCCATATTATTTGTAATTTACCATATTTCTCTATTATGTAAATGATTATAAATAAGAGAACTCTCACCACCATTTAGGTGTGGTGGTTTCAGCAAACATTCACATGGTATCAGATCCCTTTCGGTTTAACAACCTTGATTCTTTCTTCTCTATGGCTTCCGAATCCTATTATCATCTTCTTCCTTTCAACACTCTAATCCATATGATCACCATCAAACTTTCTTCCTCCAATTATCTTCTTTGGAAAAACCAACTTCTCCCTCTCCTTGAGAGTCAAGACATGCTGGCCTATGTTGATGGAACTATGGTTCCACCCCCTCGCTTTGAACCAGAAACCTCCTCAACACTCAACCCCAAATATTTGGCGTGGAGAGAAGCTGATCAACGACTTCTCTGTCTTCTGCTCTCCTCTCTCACTAAGGAAGCCATTGTTGTTGTCGTTGGTCTCTCCACTGCACGTGATGTTTGGCTTCGATTGGAAACTACGTTCAGCCATCATTCGAAAGCTCGTGAACTGAGACTCAAGGATGACTTGCAGCTGATGAAACGTGGCACCAAACCTGTTGCTGAGTCTGCCGTGCCTTCAAAAAAATTTGTGACCAACTTCATGTCATTGGTAGACCCGTCGAGGACATTAATGAAGTGCACTGGTTCCTTCGTGGACTCGGCACCAAATTTTCAGCTTTTTCTACTGCTCAAATGGCTCACCCCTATCCCCTGTTTTGCAGATTTAGTCTCTAAAGCTGAAAGTTTTGAGTTGTTCCAACGCTCCCTTGAGTCATCTGACTCCACTCCTACAGCATTCACAACCACTAATCGTGGTCGCACCCATGGAAACCCCCCTGCTTACTCTAGCAACCAGCGAGGTCGTTCTTATTCCCACAAAAAAAACTCTTCTAATCGAGGACGAACCCACTCAGGTAAGAGTGGTCGATCACCTTACTGCAAAATATGCCGCAAAGAGGGCCATTATGCTGACCGCTGCAACCAACGGTATGTTCGACCTGATTCTTCTCATGCTCACCTTGCTGATGCCTTCAACATGTCATGTTCTATTGCTGGACCTGATGCTGCTGATTGGTTTCTGGACACTAGGGTTTCGGCCCATATAACTTTCGACCCATCTATTTTGGATCAGTCTAAAAATTACACGGGTAATGACTATGTGATCGTAGGAAACGGTGCATCCCTACCCATTACCCACACCGGTACTCTTTCTCCTGTTCCAAATATTCACTTATTAGATGTCTTGGTGGTCCCTCATCTCACTAAAAATCTTCTTTCAATCAGTAAATTAACATATGATTTTCCTCTCTCCGTCACATTTACTAATAATCTTATTACTATCCAGAATCGTCAAATAGGAAGGGTGGTGGCAACCGGTAAAAGAGATGGAGAGCTATATGTGCTGTTGCGCGGCAACTCTGCCTTTATTTCAGTCCTTAGAAATAGATCTTTACGTGCTTCATATGATTTATGGCATGCTCGCCGGGGTCATGGAATCATTCTGTTATTTTTTTTTTAAATAGAAAAGGTCATATTTCTCTTACGTCTTTATTGTCTTCTCCATCACTATGTAATACTTGTCAGCTTGCGAAAAGTCATCGATTGCCTTATTTCCGCAATGAACGTAGGTCGTCTCATGTGTTAGATCTTATTCATTATGATCTTTGGGGTCCTTCCCTCGTCAAATCAAATTCGGGTTTTCTTTACTATGTTATTTTTATTGATGATTATTCTCGATTCACTTGGCTTTACCCTTTAAAATTAAAATTTGATTTCTTTAATATTTTTCTTCAATTTAAAAAATTTGTGGAAAATCAATATTCTTCTCGTATCAAGGTATTTAAAAGCGATGGAGGTACCGAATTTACTAGCACCTATTTCAAAACTCATTTACGAATTTCTGGCATCCACCATTAACTCTCTTGTCCATATACACCTGCTCAAAATGGTCGTCCTCAGAGAAAACATCGTCATGTGACTAAGACTGTCTTGACCCTTCTCTTTCACTCTCATCTTTCTCCTCGTTTTTGGGATGACGCCTTCAACTTTACAGCTTCTATTATCAACCGGTTGCCTACTCCACTTCTTGGAGGTAAGTCACCCTTTGAACTTCTTTATGGCTACTCTCCACATTATAACAATTTTCATCCCTCTGGTTGTCGTGTTTATCCTTACTTGCGTGATTATATGCCTAATAAGCTTTCTCCCCACAACATTCCTTGTATTTTTTTGGGTTATAGTCTTGCTCACAAAGAGTTCGCTGCCTTGATCCCGCCACCACTAAGCTATATATCACTCGCCATGCTCAATTTGAAGAAACTCACTTTCCTGCTATCCCTAGCTCCCAGGAGCAACCTCTTTCCTCTCTTCCTATTTCAAATTTCTTGGAACCACAACATTATCATATTGATTCATCCCCCCTACCACTTCATCATCGCACATTCCTCGATCCAGTTCATCCCCGTGTGATATTTGTTCTGACCTTGTGGATGAGTCTGTGCAGGTTGATACTTCTCTTGCAGGTTCCACTTTGCCACCTCGGACTTCTAATTCGACCTCTATTGAACCTACAGTTGATTCTTCTTCTTTAGGCTCTCATCCTATGATCACACGAGCCAAAACTGGTATATTCAAGACTCGTCATCCAGTAATTCTTGGTATTTTGGGCTCATCTGGACTTCTTTCTACTCTTCTTGCTTCCACTGAGCCAAAAGGATTCAAATCTGCGGCTAAGAATCCTGCTTGGGTTGCTGTCATGGATGAAGAAATTCGAGCTTTACAACAAAATGATACTTGGACTTTGGTTCCTCGCCCTGCCAACACCAATATCGTGGGCTCTAAATGGGTGTTTCGTATTAAATATTTGCCTGATGGATCCGTCGAGCGTTTCAAGGCTCGTCTTGTTGCCAAAGGTTATACTCAGGTTCCTAGTCTTGACTACACTGACACTTTCAGTCCGGTTGTCAAAGCTACCACTGTCCGTGTTGTGCTTTCTATTGCAGTCACAAATAAATGGCCTCTTCGAGAACTTGATGTCAAGAATGCTTTTCTCAATGGAACTTTTATTGAACGTGTTCATATGGAACAACCTCCTGGATATATTGATCCTCGATTTTCCACTCATGTTTGTCTATTAAAGAAAGCCCTCTATGGCTTAAAGCAAGCTCCTCGCGCCTAGTTTCAGCGTTTTAGCTCTTTTCTTCTCACACTTGGTTTTTCTTGCAGTCGCGCTGACACGTCCCTTTTTGTCTTTCACCAGCAATCTAATCTTATCTATTTGCTTCTTTATGTTGATGACATTATTGTTACCGGCAACAACTCATCTTTTATTGACAGCTTTACTCGCAAGCTTCATTATGAATTTGCTACCAAAGATTTGGGTTCTCTTAGTTACTTTCTTGGTCTTGAAGCTACACTCACTCTTGATAGTCTCTTTATTAGTCAGTTAAAATATGCTCGAGATATTCTTACTCGTGCTCAGTTGCACTATAGATCTCTTGTCAGCGCCCTTCAGTACTTGACTATTACGCGTCCAGATATTGCCTATGTTGTCATTTCTATCAGTCAATTCTTGCATGCCCCTACTGCAAATCATTTTCTTGCTGTCAAACGTATTCTTCGCTATGTCAAAGGAACACTCCACTTTGGTCTTACTTTTCGTCCATCCACTGTTCCTAGTACGCTAGTCGGTTATTCAGATGCTGACTAGGTTGGTTGTCCCGATACTCGTCGTTCTACATCTGGCTATTCTATTTATCTTGGTAATAATCTCGTTTCTTGGAGTACCAAAAAGCAATCTACTGTCTCACGCTCAAATTGTGAATCTGAGTATCGTGCTCTTGCCACGACTACTGCTTAACTTCTTTTGATTACGCATCTTTTGCATGACCTCAAGATCCCTATTTCACAGCAGCCCTTACTCTTATGTGACAACAAAAGTGCTATTTTTTTTAGCTCTAATCTCGTTTCTCACCAGCGGGCCAAACATGTTGAACTAGATTATCATTTCCTTCGAGAACTTGTTATCGTTGGCAAACTTCGCACACAATATGTACTTTCTCATCTTCAAGTTGCTGACATCTTCACAAAAATTATTTCTCGACCTCTCTTTGCATTTTTCAGATCCAAGCTTCACGTTCGTTCAAATCCGACGCTCAGCTTGCGGGGGGGTGTTAAGGATAGTTGCCCGTTTATTATAAGGCAAATATCTAGATGTTTGCCTTATATTACGGCTTACCATATTTGCCATTTTATTAAAGACAAATATATTGTATTGATTTATTATTTTTTCCTTTTATCGTTCTTTCCATATTATTTGTAATTTACCATATTTCTCTATTCTGTAAATGATTATAAATAAGAGAACTCTCACCACCATTTAGGTGTGGTGGTTTCAGCAAACATAAACAGTATCAGAGCTAGACACCAGGCGATGTGCCAGTGAGGAGGTTGTTCCCCGAAGGGGGTAGACACGAGGCGGTGTGCTAGTAAGGACGCTAGGCCCCGAAGGGGGGGGTGGTTTGGTAGGGTCCCATGTCGATTGGAGAAAGAAACAAGTGTCAACGAGGATGCTGGACCTCGAAGGGGGTGGTTTGGTAGAGGTCCCACATTGATTGGAGAAAGAAACAAGTGTCAGCGAGGACGCTGGACCCCGTAGAGGGTGGATTGTGAGATCCCACATCGGTTGGGGTGGACGATGAAATACCCTTTATAAGGGTGGGGAAACCTCTCCCTTGATGGATTGTGAGATCCCACGTTGGTTGGGGTGGAGAATGAAATAATAAGGGTGTGAAAACCTGTCCCTACCAGATGCGTTTTAAAAATCTTGAGGGGAAAAGTCGGAAGAAGACAATATCGATATTCTTATTTGTTAACTCTTTTAGGCCGCCATGATGTAGTTGACCAAAGCGGAGATGCCATAGTGATGTCTTGTCTTCTACGTCGACTCGCAAACACTTTTCTCCTATGCTTCTTAAATTCAGTTTGTACATCTGATTTCTTCCTATCTCGACTCGAGCAACCAAACGCTCTTGCTTGTCCTTCAGGTATAACAGGCGATCTTTTAAGAATATCGAGTAACCTCTCTCTGTGAGTTGCTGTTAGGATTTATGCCCTAAAGCTTCGTAATTAATTATTTAGTTTTTAACAATAATTTTTATTATTTTATTGGTCATTTAATTGTTATCCATTGTATGAAAATCCAAGGTTATTAATGTAATCTTGAACAGTATGTGGTTGACATACAAGAGGATCGTGTTCAAGTAATAACGTAAAGAGTCTATAGTATATGGATAAGGTTGGGTGTCTTATCCTGGTAACACTATTGATACGGCCCACTTTGTAATCGTTACAAATGATTTAATCCAAATCGTTCATGTGCAGACATGCAAGTGGGGGTATCCTATACAATGAGTTTGTATAAGACTGGACCAAGAAATATTTAACCTCTCTTTATAAATCCGTTAATTGAGAAGATTAATATTTCACATGATGATCATATGCGACTCAATCTTAATCTGGAGTGAGTTATGAACTCCTGCCTGTGAGGGCTTGTCCTTTAATTTTCATGGGTGAGAATGGCTCTGTTAACCGATTCAATATGCCTACCATTTTGGGGACTTGACCAAATAGGGAGTTGGGAACATAATATCATGAGATGGAATTCACATCTTTCCATATAAGGAAAGTAGATGAGTTGTTCTCTTAAGTACTGATTTAGGGACTTGAACAATGAGGCCCCACCCTCTCATTGGCCCGTGAGGGACTTGGTTTATGATTGGATCATAAACAAATTGTTTATTAGAGAATCAGTGGTACTTAAGGTTTAAGATGTAATTACAGGGGTAAAACAAACTTTTGACCCCGCTGTAATTATGAACAACTCGTGAAGGATCAACTTGCTTGTAATGATTATATCAATGGACATAACTTGTCCTACAGTGCATAAGAGTTCAACTCTAGGTCTATAGTGGAGCGACCAATAGTTAATGAATGAAAATTGATTAATTAAAGAGTTTAACTAATTAATTTTGTATCATTGGAGCTTATAATCGGTAGGTCCATAAGGTCCCCTTGCTAACTCATATTAACGCTAAAAGGTTCAATTTATTTGAAAGAAATTTTGAAGTGTTCAAATTGATATTTAATATATAGATATATTAAATACAAATGAGAAAATAAATTTAATTTGAAATGTCAAATTAATATTTAATATATTAGATATATTAAATAAATAGAGAAAATATATTTAATTTGAAATGTCAAATTAATATTTAATATATTAGATAGGTTAAATATAAAGGGAGAAAAATATATTAATTTAGAGGGTTCAAATTAATATTTAATATATTAGATATATTAAAAAGATAAAATATATTTATTGTATTTGATACAATTAAATATTAAATCAATGAATATATTTTGATACATTAAATAAAAATATATTTGAAATTTGAATGAGATTCAAATTAATTAAATATATATTAGGATATCTTATAATATATAAATATGATTTATATAAGCTATTATATCCTAATATATTAAATATGCAAATATATTATTTTGCAAAGATTCTCCAAGAGTCACTATAAATAGGACCCTCGAGTTATGCCAAAGACAAATCAATCTCTCTCACTTTCTCTAGAAAATGAAATAACATCTCCAGAGAATTCTCGAAACTCTTTCTTCTTCTCCAATCCCTTTGGGATTTTCTTTCAAGAGGTTCCCACAAGCCTTGACCTTGTGTTCGAGTCATAGTAAGGAAGATCTTGTGGAATGTTGAAGAACTTCTGCATGGTTGGAATACTCCGAGGAGTCTTGCATGCTAGGGTTTCTACAAAGGTAGAGTACTTACTCTTCTATTTATTGCTTTCCTTTTAATTCATAATAAAATTAAAACGGTTCCCAGTGCTTCCTTCAGTTGTCCCATACTCATTATGTTGGTCTTGAGGTCTAGTGCGTAATAAATATCTTGGATTGACCCTATTAAACGATCCTTTTGCAAGAAATGTACGTACCTCGGCCTTTGACCTCCACCTTTGAAACATCTCCAAATGACACATGACCATCTTCAATCTTTTGCATCTCTTTGAATAGGTACTCGTGACCACACATATAGTTGCTTGCCCCTGAGTTGTGGTACCACAGAGTGTCGTTGTTGATGTTGTCTTCATTTTGAGTCATCAAGAGAAGACCTTCATTTTTTACGTCTTCCAAGGCTAGGTTGGTTGTTCCTTCCACCTTTTTATTGGCTCGACAATCTTTTGCAAAATGTCTCACTCTACCACAATTATAACATTTGTCGGAGTTACAATCATTCGCATAGTGACAAAATTTGTGACATTGTAGCACTGAATGTTGGAATAAATTGATCGGTCGTATCTTCCTCGACTACGTCCTCTTCCACGCTAATTTGCTTGGCTCGACTGTCCCTTCTCCTTATAGTATCCTTCATGACTGTTGTCTTGACCACCGCGACCATTTCCACGACTTCCACGACCACGACCTCTACCTTGAAAATTTTGAGAATAGAGTACCTTTTCATCTTTGATTGACGCCTTGGTTTGAAGTGCTTGATCGAGTGTTTCTGCCTTCTTCTTCTTACGTTGCTCGTGTGCCTCGAGAGAACCGATGAGCTTGTCGACCGTGAACGTCGCTAGGTCCTTTGACTCTTCTATCGCGCATACAACATTCTCAAAGTTGTTGGTTAATGATCTCAAAATCTTCTGCACAACTCGTGTCTAGCCTAACATTTCTCCGTTTCGGTTGAGTTGGTTTACCACAGTCTGTACACGCGTGATGTAGTCAGATACAGTTTTCGACTCCTTCATCTTCATGCTCTTCAACTCACCAAGAAGAGTTTATTGACGCACTTGCTTGACTCGGTCGGTTCCTTTGAACACTTTTCCTAAAATGTCCCACTCTTCTTTTGAAGTAGTTGCACTGGCAATCTTCTCAAATCCCGACTCGTCAACGGCTCGGAACAACATGTATAGTGCCGCCTTATCCTTTGATCACACCTCTTTCAACGCCTTGTTTTGTGCCGCCGTATAACCTATGCTATCTTTCGGTTCTTCGAAACCTTCTTCGATCTCCTCCCATGCATCTTGAGAATCGAGAAGAGCTTTCATTTAATTGCTCCAATTCTCGTAGTTTATCTTCGTTAGTCGCGGTAGCGGCAGTTGACCCGTCACATTCGCCATTGGCTCTGATACCAAATTTGTGAAAGAAATCTCACGCACACTAATTTTTCTTTTGAGAGTGGAGAGACAAAAAAATACTATATTTATCTGAAAACTCCTGCTCTGTTATTTCTCTGTCTTTTTTCTCTGCTTCTTCACAATAGAAAGAACATTGTATTTATAAGCATTCACATGCTCTTATAAAACTAATTATAGTCATAAGAATGCCACTATTTCTTGAGCCATAAAACACCAATATGTCCTATAAAGACTCTTCGCCTTTTTCCTTTACCATTGACTTTGCCTCGGTTGTTACTAGGTTAACTTTTCCACCATTAAAAGATGAAAGGTTATACTTTTGGAAATCCATTAGATAACACGATTCTACTTTCAATCCCCATGATTCCTTGGGGACTTGTATTGCCAGAGCAGCCACCATGTAGTACCTAGCTCGTCTTGGTTTCTAGAGTAGACGTCATGAATGATAATAGTGTCTTCAGCAAAAAGTCTAACACAGGAGTTCTGACAAAGGAACGAGTCAAGGTCGACGACGTGACGCCGTAAACTAGTCTCGAAGACGGTGTAGGGACTACACGGGTAGACACTCAATGAGGAATCAATTGGAACTTTAAGACCTATATATTAGCTTAAAGCACTGTAAGGGTGAGCCCGAACTTCTTATAAATCAAAGAAAAGTCGTGGGAACCTACTAGGAAAATGAAGGGATGAGAGTCGACAAATAGGTTGCTTACTGAGTATATTTTTATAAAGACTTTTTTTTTTTTTTTTTTTTTTTTTTTTTTTTTTTTTTTTTTCTTCTTCAAGTACTCATGGAGGTGGGGAGTTTATAGGGAGCTGTACTGTTACTGAGGGGTGTCGTACCGGAGCGTCAGTCTATTTTTACATTTCTGTTTATTTTATATTTTTTCTTATAATTTTTCCCGTTTGTAAAATTTTGTACGTCATCTTATAATTGAATTGAATCTTGTATTTTATTTTGGTGTTGTTGAATGTTTTTTTATTTAAATTTTATTATTTTTTATTTTTTATTTTATTTTATTTGTATTTGTATTTATTTTCTCTCGTCTTTTTAATCTTAATCTGATTTTTGAAGTCTTGAAAATTGGATAATATCTTTTCCAATACATTTCATTTGAATTGAAATGTTCTAGATCATAACTATCACCATATTTATTTGGAAAAAATACCTATAAGAATCAAATTATAATTGTTCGTGGAACAACAAGATTAAAAAAAAAAATTAAAAACGGTGAATTTACTCCATCTCTCCCTAAACCCAAACTATTTTACGTTGTTATAATTATTTTTTTGTTCTCTTCCATCACTAAAAGTTCTTGAAACCTATTCGTGTATGGTATACATTAGTGTTAAAAGTAAAGATAATGACCCTATGCATTCCTGTTTATATGGAGATTGACACATGCAAGAATGGTTGAAACTGGTGCATTAAAAGGGGCCGCACGAACGCAGGCCCCCGCTACCACAAATAATGACATAGGCTCTGCCGCTTCGGGCAGACCTTAGATGGGCACCCCTCCTTTGTGTGCAATGGAGGTCACCAATCTAAGCCATGGGCCTTCTTGATCGCCCATCAACCCCGTCGAGGCAAGTAAGTTTCTTGGATAGATAATGTGTTCTATTTATAAACTAAACTTGTAATTAAATCTAATAACACTTGGAGCAACCAATGCTTGCATGTCCTTGTTCTTGTTTTGAGAACGTGGAGATTGATCCTTGTTTTAGTTCTTATCCTTGATTCTTAGTTTTTTATCTTAGTTATTGTCTTGGTTCTTAGTTCTTCTTCTTGTTATTGAGCATCATATCTTACAGAGTTTGAGACTTGTACCGTGCTACTTTAAGGCATTAGTGTGTGCTACTTTAAGGCATGAGTGTGTGATAAACTCACTTAATACATGTTCTTGAGGTGACCTTCTAATAAATTAAAAATCAAAGGCTCACTTGGAACTCATCTTAATTTAGGGTAGTATCATGTAGTATCATATTACTTAAAAATCAAGAGCTAGCCTAAAGCCTATCATGAGATATCACCTGATTGAAATCAAGGGTTAACTTTGAGCTACTTTTGGGTTAAGGTAGCCGTGTGGTTGCTTAAAAACCAAGGGTCATCCTAAAGCTTAACGTGAGATAGCATCCTAATGACTTAAAAATCAAGGGTTAATTAACCATTGAGCTCTTCTTGAGTAAGAGTAGCCTTATAGTTGCATAAAAATCATAGGCTACCCTAAAACTTATCATAATGTAGCATCTCGATTACTTAAAAATTAAGTGTTAACTTAGAACTCATTTTAGTTAGAGTTACAAACTTGATTACTTAAAAATTAAGGTCTAACCCTAAGTATAAAATTAACTTATATGCACCTAGATCATCGTACTTAATAACCTTTAAGGCCTTAAAGGAATTCATTGAAGCACATATTTTTTAGGTTATTTGATAAAGGCATTCTAGTCCTTTTCCGTATGTCAGGAACATTTTATAAATAATATGCATAAGTAAATCAAAACATCATAGGTCGATCATGAATCTTGGTTAGGGGTTACTAAGGGGGTAGTCTTGTCATTTTTTCTTAAGCCTCGACATACCCCTAATGTGATTTAGAACCTTTGAGATCTTGTATAATATAAGGTCATAGAGATTCTTAAGGTTTTTATAGGGGCATTTTGGTCATGTACCCACTTCCTTGATTTAGGTTCTCAACCTCTTTCAAACTTGTTGAAATCTTGAGTAAACCTTTATGTCGGGCATTTCTTAAATCCTTGGGTTATTTGGAAGGTGTTTGAGCCGTGAAATATCTTAAAGATCCCTAGGGGTATTTTGGTCTATTTAACCATAATTCTTGGTTTAGTCCCTAAACGTGTTTCAATGTCTTTCAAACTATACATGATCCTTAAACATTATAAATTAAGGTCTCTTATCAAGTTTCATTGTATTTTGAGGTCACTTGGGTCATTAACTAGAAGTAGCTTATCGTAGGGGCATTATGATCATTTTACATCCTTACTTCGTTTAGCTACTTATCCTTATCCAATGACCAATAAATTTCATAAACAACCTTAATATGTCATATTATTCCTAGAATTAAAATTTCATGGGTAGCGGAGTTCGTTTAATAGGTTATTTTAATGTTACTTGATTCTCGAGTACAATCCTCGATTTATATATGTCAAAAACAGATAAAGAGGTGTTCTAGTGCTCTAAACTAGGAACATTTGAGTTTCAGTAGTTTATGACGGGTACGAAACTCAAATGTTCCTGGAACATTTGAGTTTCTATAAAAACTTAAGTGTCATGGAACTTCTGTGAGATCCACTAGGAACATTTGAGTTTCAGTCAATTGTGGCTATTTAGTTTCTGGTATCATGTGATACAAAGTTTTGGAATAGGTCATGTACCCAGTTTAAGCTCTGTGCAGAAATTCATAGCTCAATAAGTGGGTACCTTTGGTATATCTTATGAGAAGGCATTAGAAGAATAGTTCACCACTGATACTACCGAAAAGGACTTCTCTTCCTTCTTCATATCTACGACACTAGCCAATAAGGCTGAAGTTCATTGCTCGATTAATCTCTCTACACCTATAAATCGTTGGTCATGCACTCCGGTCATATTAAGGAATTCTTGATGGAGGAGATTCGACTTTAATGGAGTAGAAGAAAAGACTTGAAAAAAAATATTCTCCATATTATTTCAATTAAGGTTTGTTTATTCATTTAATTTTAGTTTAATTTTAAATAAATTAGATAAAGAAGTTCACAAAGATTTTGTAATGGGTTGCTAAACTTTTACTTTCAATTCAATGGTCATTTTTAACATAATGTCTTACATCCACCACCACCGCTAACTCTCTCACTTCGCTTTTGGCTGCCATTCACCGCCACCTTCTTCCATTCTCCCCGAGACTCCTCTCTCCACCTCTTCCTCCGTCGTCGTCCAAACCCCATTTCCCCTACTCTAAATCCTTTCCCTTCCCGCTTGGCTGCTGCAAAGCAACAAGTCTACCAGCCATTCCGCTCCTTCGATGACCTCAGCAACCGTCTCGGCCTCTGGTTCAGGTACTTCCCATTGATTTCCTCTTCCATTCATCAAGGAAGTCACAGGAATCAGCTAAGTCCAGCAGAAATGGACTGATATAAAAATGGAAAAAAAAAGTGGATGTTGAGGACTACCAAGTGGATTATATTGGACCTAGGAGAATTGACCCGCTATCCTTCCACCGACAGGAGCGAAAGGTTACGCTGGTCTGTGAAACTAGCCTCACACAGTTTCCTTCAACTCTAAGGGCCATATGGACACTGGGCTTTCGCTCAAAGCCAACCGCCCAACTCCGTACTTGGTATGGACCGGCCAAAGAACAACTCCAACAACCCTAACAAATGGGCTGAGCCAACCCCCAACCACTTTGTTGCCCCCATATGGGTTTACAAGCTCACATTACCAAACTCTGCGATTTCCTTAAGACAATGACTACTTTATGACGACTACATTCAATTTTAAATCTATCAATGTGAGATTTTTGTAGCTGAGAAACCTATCATTCTCATATTTTCAAACATTTTTAAGGTCTTATATTTTAATATATTATATGCAATAACAACATATTTCTATGTTTAATTTATGTATTTTTAAAATGTTAAATTATGTTCTCATAGAATGACAAATTCTCACTTAAGTAAAAACATAAGACTACCCATCTGGTGTTGCTCGAATATGGAGATTTAGCCCGCTATTCTTCGACCTACACAAACGGAAGGTTACGCTGCTCCGCGAACAAAAATATCATTAATTTTATTTTTTGTCTAAAAAAATACTTCTTGAATCTTAAAAAGTTTCAATAATACTCTTAAACATTAATAAAAAGTTCTAAAAATATGTTTATCTTTTGTTTTAGGTTAGTAATTTGTTGTAAGAACTTTCAAAACTATTTAAAAAATATATATTTTTAAATTTTCAAAAGTGGTAGGAATATTTAAACTTTTTTCTAAAAGTTTAAGATGGCTACTCACCCTTAATTCCCTTTTTGTGGTACGTGACTTTTCTGTTTTCTTTTATGTAACCTTAGTTCATACTTGATTTAAGGTTCATATAGAATTCCTAGTGCTTCATACAAATAGTTCTTGAGAAAAGTCCAGGGTGACTACTTACCTCTTGCCCGGTGTTTGGGATCCTATTTCTTGAGCTTCCGGTGTTTGTTTTCTTCTGAATTTTCTATAGTAGCTTCCTGAATGACTCTAGTTTCTAGAACCATTGAAAATTTCATTAGAACCACTCAAAAACGAGTTCAATTTGATGAAAAATTAGAGAGGGTCGGTTTTAGGGTTGATGTTGCCGGTTTAGTTGAACCGGCCATGTCATCATCTTCTTCCTCCCGCAGGGGAAGGAGACGACTCGTGGCGTTGCTCCTCCGTCTGAAAACGGAGTCCGCCAGCCCATTCCAGCGCATTTCTCCCTTCGATTCCTTCATAAAACTTAAAGATGAACTGTCAAGGAAGAGTTTGGGATGGATATCTCACCCATGAACTACAACGTAAGTTACAGACGTTCAAAATTGGGAAAAAACTCGTTTTGTCATCGGAGTAAACCCAGGGGGTGTTGTTATTTGTAACGACAAAAAAATTTCTACTTATTTTAAGATCGCTACTGTATACATATCATAAACATTGAATGCGGAATACTTTATTTAAACTTTCATAAAACATAACCTTCAAGCTTAAATCACAACCATGGACTTACGTGTCTTGAAAACACTTTAAAAACGACACAACAAAAGACTAAATAAAATAAATAAACGTTTAAATCCAAAACATCCTATTCTAGCCGAAGTCTAAGAAAATAATACAAATACCTTATGCATGTGCCATGGTCTTGAGTTGCGATGCAGTCGTCAGCCGTACAGGAATGCCTTGCCTTAACCTGAAATAGAGGTAGCTCGTGGCTTGAGTGTTTTAAGAAATACTCAGTTGACCTCACTATTGGGGATTAAATGTAAGAACATGCGAATGCAATGACGAGACCTATCATATCAGTCTATTTATCCTATGGTCCTATTCTAATGAGCAGCTTGGATGTGTACCATATACTCTACACACAACCCATACGTGCAAGTATGGGCTCACAAGACAGTTTGCACACTGCTGGGCCCCTTTTCTTGTCGGGTGAGTCTTCTCTAGTAGCTCAACTTTTACCGGACACCCATTAGAATTAGTAATTGTCACGACAGCATTATGTAAAATATAACAATACTTTGCCTGCCTAATGGATGTACGCATTCATTCCCTCACGAGGGAATAGAAGTACCCCCCATGCATGAACACACATAATGTATGAGGTCCCAACATTTTTCCGTTTTCATTATCATTTAATACAACCCCGCTAGCATTCTGTACATATCATATCATTTTTCATATCGCTTCAGATATCGTTCATCATTCATATCATATCGTTTCTCATTATTCAGTTATCATATCATACATAATTCTAACGGAATTATATTTCATGTCAGTTATCGTGATTTCATGTCATTCATATCATGTTGTGTACATGCAATTTAAGAGACATAACATAACGTTCCGTGTTTTTAACATAACATCTCCTCAGATACATCTCATACCATAACATATCGCATCACAATGTATCATATCATAAACATGTCAATTTATCACCTATCTCGTACCATAATATATTTCATATCGTATCACAACATATATATATCCCTTATTCACATCTGGTATCATAATCATATCATATCGTGAACACTTCGTGTTCATATTGTTCCCTAACTTATCGTAGCATTAATGTTCTTATACATATCATAGTCATATCGTTACATGAACGTACCTTAGTCATATCGTTACAGCAACGTATCGTACCGCTATCGTTCTATCAATCTATCACAATCCTATCCCTTTCTACCCATAACCTAATCGTATTCTTTTATCAATCGATCGTGACCATATAGTTTTTATCAATCTCTCATATCCATAGCACTTTAATACGTAACCTAACCTTAACATTTCATGAACATATCTTACTCCTATCATTACATTACGTTTAGTGCATCCTTCGTATCCTATCACAAATATATCATTGAACACATCGTACCATAACTATTATCATACAATTCACACATCACAACATATATATAACATATCATAAGCATACCGATTTACAATGTATATATATAAAATTTTTGTTTTTATTAAAGATTTCATTTTCAATTATTACTACTGCTCTCTAAAAGATATAATTACTTATTCTCCCTATTTCAAAAGTAAGTTCTTTTTCATAGCTTATCATCTCTTAAAAATTAGGTTGTGTTTGGCAGTACATATAAAAATTAACAATATTATTATGCTGCTTGAATCACATAGACAATTAAAAAAAAAAAGTTTTAATATCCAAATCTTCCACTTTCTTCCTACTCTATTTCCTCTTTTCCTCTATTCTATTAGTCATATTATGGATTTGGTATTCTTCATTTTTAATTTAATTCATTTATTAGAGGTTTTCTAAGCGTGGTTGAGGCGAATTTTGAGTTCGTTCCCTCGGTCTGCAACTTAACCCAGAACACAATTTTTCCGTCTATTGGTCAGCTCGAACTAGGCCGTCTTAGCCCTCGGTTTCTTCATCAAACATGTTCCATTTAGTCTCCTCAAACTATTGAAAACATCAATTTTGGGCATTAAGGACCGTGATCAAGAATTCAAATTTCTTCCCTAAAACTTATAGATATCGAATTTCTTCGATTATGCTTGTTCTTAAGGTTGTCTTCCTTCGTGGCCTTCTTTGAAAATGATCCTTAGGTGTGTAAAAATTTATTGGGAAAGGATTTATTCGTCAAAATGTCTATAGCTTCAGATTGGATTTCAAGCTTTCCTTTAAGTTTCGTTAATGGCGGACAGAGTTGGGGGAATACGATAGAGGCACTCTCGAAGCTTCCTTCCTTCACCAAACTTGTAGGTAATCCTCTTTAGAACGTGTAGGAACAGGTTTGAATGAAAAAGATGGACTGTACCTTCCGAATTTGGAGAATATTCAAGGATACAATACCCAAAATCTAAAGCTCTTAACAGGTCTTGACTGAGCTCGTTTCTTGTTCCTATTAGTTGCCCACCGCCATTGAATGGTCCAGAATCATCACAATTTCTAAATTTGAGCTCGTTTCTTGTTCCTATTAGTTGCCCACCGCCATTGAATGGTTCAGTATCATCACAATTTCTAAATTTGAGCTCGTTTCTTGTTCCTATTAGTTGCCCACCGCCATTGCGGAAACATCTGCTCCAACCAGGGACCAGGGCTTTATAGACGTTAATGAGGTTGATCATATTTTGTATAGAAGGGCAGGGCATTTTTATAATTTGCCATTTTTTGATTATTTAAATATTAATTTCGGGTAAATTTCTTACCCTTTCATGTGAACTTTTGAACTTCTGTCTTATAGATCTTTGAACTTTTAAAATATCTAATACAAATAGAAAATAAGGTCCCACCGAGATTTGAACTCGGGTTATTGGATTCAGAGTCCAATGTCCTAACCACTAGACCATGGGACCAAAAATATTTATAAGATTTGTGTGTAATAAATGTTTGAACTTTAAAAAATAAATAGTATCTTCATATACTTTCAAAACTTTGAAAATGACTAATGTTTCCTCGTTTTTTAGTTTTGTATTTGATAGGGTTTCAACACACAAAAATAAATTAATTTATTAGATCACGTGTACAATTATTCTATCATTTTTTCAGCCCTACAATTATTCTATCACTTTCATTTGAAACAAAATCAAGTCAAGTCGAGCTCCCAATCACAAGAAAAAGCCGTTCAGTTTTTGGATTTTCTACTCTCGAGTTTCTTCATAATTCAAAAAACATTGTCCACCATTTCTCTTCAAACTTGTTCCTCCACTTTCTAAGCAAGATTACCCACATTTTTTATGAAGGAATCGAGTGTTGAAAGAGCCTCAAACTCGTTCTCCCATTATGGATCACCATTGAAAAAGTTTAAAGAAAACTTGAAAATCCCATCCAGTCTACAGGGAAATTCATTGAGTAAGATCAATCTCATTCAATTTTTGCTTCTTCAAGGAACATTCTAGTAGAAGACAATTAAAGCTAACGAGTCCAAGAGCGTGCCTGATTGAAAAAAGTCGATTTTGAATTCAAATTGGCAAAAGGATTGAATTCCCATCTCCAACCCATTTTTCTTAAAATTGAGCATTCCTTTCGCTTAAGAAGATTAATATGAGTAATTTTGATGAAAAAATTGAGAGCTAAAATTTTCTATAACTAATTTCCTAGAACAAGTTTTCCAAGAAAATGAAAAGTTGCATTTTCGAGTGAATTGCAGACCGAAGACAATTTCTCAAAATTAAGGCTACATGCTTAAAGACGTTTCACCAAAAAAAATTCTTTAGCTACAGGAAAAAATAAGGGAAGGTTACGCTGCTCTGTGAAACCAGCCTCACGTGGTTTTCCTTAACTCTAAGGGCCATGGACACTAGGCCTTCGCCCAAAGCCCATAACCCAACTCCCTACTTGGAATGGACAGGCCGAAGAACAACTCCAGCAACCCTAACCAATGGGCTAAGCCAGCCTCTAACCACTTTGTTGCTTCCTTATAGGTTACAAGCTTACATTACCAAGCTCGGCGGTTTCCTTAAGACAATGCCTAATTTATGAAGACTACATCCAACTTTAAATCTATTTATGTGGGATTGTTGTAGCAGAGAAACCTATCATATTTATATGTAAGATAGATTAATACATTGATTCAAAACAAATGGCAAGCTCGATGTCTATAGTTAAAAAAAAAAAGTGGATGTCAGGAGGACTACCCAGAGGCCCGCTATCCTTCCACCGACAAGAGCGAAATGTTACGCTTCTCTGTAATAGAGCCAACCTCCAACCACTTTGGTGCTTCCTTATAGGTTACAAGCTCACAATACCAAAACAAATGGCCAAAGAACAACTCCAACAACCCTAACCGATGGGCTAGCCAACCTCCAACAACTTTGTTGCCCCCTTATTGGTTCCAAGCTCAACGATTTTCTTAAAACAATCACTACTTTATAAAGACTACTTCCAAATTTAAATCTATCAATGTGGGATTGTTATAGCGGAGAAACCTATCATATTTACATGTAAAATAGATTAATACATTGATTCAAAACAAATGAAAAGCTCGATGTCTATAGTCCAAGCCACAAAAAATATACGTAAAAAAAGAAAGTTGATGTCAGGCTGAGGACTACCTAGAAGTTTATATTGGTCCCTAGGAGAATCGACCCGCTATCGTTCCACCGACAAGAGCGAAAGGTTATGTTGCTCTGTGAAACTAGCCTCACGCGGTTTCCTTCAACTCTAAGGACCATGGACATTAAGGCCTTCACCCAAAACCCATAGCCTAACTCCCTACTTGAAATGGACAGGCCAAAGAACAACTCCAACAACCCTAACCAATGGGCTGAGCCAACCTCCAACCACTTTGTTGCCCCCATATGGGTTACAAGCTCACATTACCTAGCTCAACGATTTGTTTAAGATAATATCTACTTTATGAAGACTACATCCAATTTTAAATCTATCAATGTGGGATTGTTGTAGTAGAGAAATCGACCATATTTACATGTAAAATAGATTAATACATTGATTCAAACAAATGGCAAGCTCGATGTCCATAGTCCAAGCCACCAAAAATATATGTATAAAAAAAAAAGTGGATGTGAGGACTACTCAGAGGTTTATACTGGGCCTAGGAGAATCGACCCACTATCCTTCAACCGACAAGAACGGAAGGTTACGCTGCTCTGATAAACCAGCCTCACGCGATTTCCTTCCACTCTAAGGGCCATGGATACTAGGCCTTCGCCCAAAGCCCATAACCCAACTCCCTATTTGGAATGGACAGGCAAAAGAACAACTCCAACAAACCTAACCATTAGGCTGAGCCAACCTCTAACCACTTTGTTGTCCCATATGGGTTACAAGCTCACATTACCAAGCTCGGCGATTTCCTAAAGACAATATCTACTTTATGAAGACTACATCCAATTTTAAATCAATGTGCGGTTGTTGTAGCACAAAAATCTATCATATTTACATGTAAAATAGATTAATACATTGATTCAAACAAATGGTAAGCTCCCAAAAATCTATCATATTTACATGTAAAATAGATTAATACATTGATTCAAACAAATGGTAAGCTCCCGTTATCCTTCGACCGAAAGGAAGGGAAGGTTACGCTGCTCTGTGAAACCAGCCTCATGCGGTTTTCCTTAACTCTAAGGGCCATGGACACTAGGCCTTCGGCCAAAGTCCATAACCCAACTCCCTTAAAGGTTACAAGCTTACATTACCAAGCTCGGCGATTTCCTTAAGACAATGCCTACTTTAGGAAGACTACATCCAACTTGAAATCAAACTTGAAATCCATTAATGTGGGATTGTTGTAACAGAGAAACGAGGCCAAAGAACAACTCCAACAACCTTAATCAATGGGCTATGCCAACCTCCAACAACTTTATTGCCCCCTTATTGGTTACAAGCTCTCATAACCAAGCTCGACGATTTCTATAGTCCAAGCCACAAAAAATATATGTAAAAAAAGTCCTATGCCAACCTCCAACAACTTTATTGCCCCCTTATTGGTTACAAGCTCTCATAACCAAGCTCGACGATTTCTATAGTCCAAGCCACAAAAAATATATGTAAAAAAAGTCCAAGCCACAAAAAATATATACACAAAAAAAAGTTGATGTCAGGCTGAGGACTACCTCGAGGTTTATATTGGACCTAGGAGAATCGACCCGCTATCCTTCCACCGACAAGAGCGAAAGGTTACGTTGCTCTGTGAAACCAGCCTCACGCAGTTTCCTTTCAACTCTAAGTACCATGGACTCTAAGGCCTTCGCCAAAAGCCCATAGCCCAACTCCCCACTTGAAATGGACAGGCGAAAGAACAACTCCAACCAACCTCTGCAATGGGCTGAGCCAACCTCCAACTACTTTGTTGCCCCCATATGGGTTACAAGCTCACATGACCAAGCTAGGCGATTTGTTTAAGACAATATCTACTTTATGAAGACTACATCCAATTTTAAATCTATCAATGTGGGATTGTTGTAGTAGAGAAATCGATCATATTTACATGTAAAATAGATTAATACATTGATTCAAACAAATGGCAAGCTCGATGTCCATAGTCCAAGCCACCAAAAATATATGTGTAAAAAAAAAGTGGATGTCAGGACTACTCAGAGGTTTATACTAGGCCTAGGAGAACCGACCCGCTATTCTTCAACCGACAAGAAAGGAAGGCTAATAAATCAGTCTCATGCGGTTTCCTTCAACTCTAAGGGCCATGGACACTAGGCCTTCGCCAAAGCCCATAACACAACTCCCTATTTGGAATGGACAGGCCAAAGAACAACTCCAACAATCCTAACCAATAAGCCGAGCCAACCTCTAACCACTTTGTTGCCCCCATATGGGTTACAAGCTCACATTACCAAGCTCAACAATTTCCTTAAGACAATGACTACTTTATGAAAACTACATCCAATCTTAAATCTATCAATGTGGGATTTTTGTAGTTGAGAAACCTATCAGCCTCACCTCTTCAAACAGTTTTAAGGTCTCAGATTTTAATATTTAATATTCAGTTACAACATATTATGAGTTTAATTTATGTAATTTTGAAGTTTTTTTTCGAAATAATTCCATATTTACATGTAAAATAGATGAATACATTGATTCAAAACAAATCCGTTGACAATTATAGACATCCAAATATTCAACATCAAAATATTCATACAAAAATTACCAAAAAAATTTGGAGAGTTTTAAATTTACATTTATGAAATTGGAAAAAAAGTAGTTGGCAAGCTCGATGTCCTTAGTCCAAGCCACCAAAAATATATGTAAAAAAAGTGGATGTCAGGCTGAGGACTATCCAGAGAGGTTTATATTGGGCCTAGGAGAATCGACCCGCTATCCTTCCACCGACAAGAGCGGAAGGTTACGCTCCTCTATGCCCATTGAGAATTTCATGAGAACCACTCGAAAAGTAGTTCAATTTGATGAAAAACTAAAGAGGTCCGGTTTTAGGGTTGATGTGGCTGGTTCAGTTGAACCGGCCACGTCATCGTCTTCTTCCTCCCACAGGGGAAGGACACGACTCGTGGCGTTGCTCCTCCGTTTGAAAACGGAGTCTGCCAACCCATTCCAGAGCATTTTTTCCCTCGATTCCTTCATGAAACATAAAGATGAACTGTCAAGGAAGAGTTTGGGATAAATATCTCACCTGCTCGTGAACTACAGCTTAAGTTATAGACGTTCAAAGTCAGGGGAAAACTCATTTTCTCGCTGGAGTAAACCCAGGAGGTGTTGTTATTGGTTACAACGATGAAGGCACTGTCAGGCCACGCCTCCTTCACCAAAGATCCTCCTTACACCTTTCTTAAACTAAAGGCATAATTCTTAGAGGTTGTTTGGGCGTGGTTGAGGCGAATTTTGAGTTCCTTCCCTCGGTCTGCAACTTAACCTAGAACACGATTATTTCGTCTATTGGTCAGCTCAAACTAGGTCGTCTTAGCCCTCGATTCCCTCATCAAACATGTTCCATTTAGTCCCCTCAAGCTACTGGAAACATCAATTTCGAATTTTAAGAGTTGTAAGCAAGAATTCAAATTTCTTCCCCAAAACTTACCGATATCGAATTTCTTCGATTACGCTTGTTCTTAAGGTTGTCTCCCTTCGAGGCCTTCTTCGAAAATGATCCTTAGGTGTGTAGAAATTGATTCGGATAGGATGTGTCCGTCGAAAATGTCTATAGCTTAAGATTGGATTTCAAGCTTTCCTTGGAGTTTCTTTAATGGCGGACAGAGTTGGGGGATACGATAGGGGAACTTTTGAAGCTTCCTTCCTTCACCAAACCTCTAGGTAATCCTCTTTAAAACGTGTAGGAACATGTTTGTTTGAAAAAGATGGACTATAGCTTCCGAATTTGGAGAATATCCGAGGATACAATACCCAAAATCTCAACGATCTTAACACTCAATAAAGGTCTCGATTGAGCTCGATTCTTGTTCCTATTAGTTGCTCCTACTCATGATTTAAAGAGGAATGTTTCACAGCCATTGAATTGTCCAGAATCATCACAATTTCTTACCTAATTTATAGAGGAATGTTTCACAGCCATTGAATTGTCCAGAATCATCACAATTTCTTACCTAATCATCACAATTTCTTACCTTAATTTGAATTCAAGCCGTTGGATATGCTAAGCTCGGAGTGTGCTAGATCCTCTCCAATTTGGTTGGAGTCCGATAAAATTCTTAAATCAACACTTTATAAAATCAATTAATTTATTTGTGTTAAAGTTGCCTTACTCACAAATAGAAAATAAGGTCCCACCGAGATTTGAACTCAAGTTACTGGGTTGAAAGTCCAATGTCTAACTACTAGACCATGAGACCACAAATATATATAAAATTTGTGTATAATAAATGTTTGAACTTTAAAAAATAAATAGTAGTCATATACTTAACTTAAAAAATAAATAGTAGTCATATACTTAACTTTGAAAATGACCAACTTTGAAAATGATTAATGTGTCCTCATTTTTTTAGTTTTGTATTTGATAGGGTTTCAACGGATTAAAATAAATTAATTTATTACATCACGGGTACAATTATTCTACCATTCATTTTCAACCCTCCGAACATATATATGGTTAAAAAAGTTGTGAAATAAGTATTTTATCCATATGATGTGGATAAGAAAAAACTAGAGGCATTCCGAGTATTGGATTTTAGACCTCTTGCTCCCTAAGCAAGAATTATACACTAGATCTTTTACTTTCATTTTGGAGAACTTTTCTATTTTAGTCCAATTTCTGCACTACCGATCGTTTCAAGAATTGAGCGTATGGTCTTTTACCTATTAAAATAGAATTTTAAACTTTTAAAATGTCAGCTTAATGGAGGTACAATTATTAGTTATTGCTTGATATTTTGTTCGCTATTGACTTATGATTCTACTTATGAACAAAAGGATTAAGAATCAGACTCTAAGACCTCTCGCACCAAACGCTTGAATCATACCACTAGACGAACAATATTCTTACCATTATTATTGTAACACTCCAAACATGAAGAAAATTAGCTCCAACAAGAATAAGCCGCCCATGTAAGACCAAAAGAATCCAAGGAAAGAAAATTAGAGGATTAAGCAAGGACACAAAGGTTTTAAGCAAGTCATTTCTATACCGTACGAGTAATGTTCGCTCTTTAGAAAATGACGAAAATGTCATTTTTCCAATTTTAAAGGAATTTTCTAAATTTTTAATTCCTTATCATAAGGAATTTCAACATGGTCAAGGGAATGACCAAGAAGGGATGAAGAAATTTTAGAAAAATTATGGAATTTTGGAGAAAAATAATAATAAAATATTCGAAAAAGTGGCAAAACACCAAAATACTCCTAAAATTAAGAATAATTACGGATATGCCATTGTGCTAAAAATCAAAACCACCTCCTGCACAAAATCCTCGAATCTCAAACTCCAGCCATTGGATCTTCTCCAAAATTGGACACGATCTAGAACGTTCACAAGTCATTAAATTCAATGATCAAAATTTAAATTGGATGACGGTAGCTCACTGATCGAAGATGATATTTTCGACGGATTTTTCAGAAAATTCAATCTCTAAATCACGACGATACTAGAGGTTTCAACGTCGGTGGAAGCTTCCCCTAAAAAGTCTGAAGTTGGGGCAACAATATGGAACAAGAATCGAGCAAGGTCGAGCTCCCAATCGTAAGCTAGCGTTTAGATTTTGGGTCTCCTACTCTCGGATTTCTTCCAAATTCGAGAGCTAACTCTCAACATTTCCCTTAAAACTCGTTCCTATAGTTTCTAAACAAGATTACCCACAAGTTCTATGAAGGAATAGAGTGCTAAAAGTGCCTAGAAACCGTTCTCCCAATCCAATCCGCCATTGAAGAGTTGTAAGGAAAACATGAAAATACAATCAGAGGATACACGATAACTCTTCGAGCAAGAATAATTTCAATCCATTTCTGTACCGCCAAGAAATGTTTTCCTAGAAGATCACGAAGAGAAATAACCTCAAGAACGAGCTCAATTGAAGGAAATCAGTTTCAAGCTCAAATTGGGGTAAGTGTCGGATTCCTGTCTACCGTCAATTTTCCTTCAATTTAAGGATTCCTTTAGTTTTAGAGGATGAATTTGAGTAACTTTGATGAAGAAATTGAGAGCTAAAACGTCGTAGAACAAACTACCCAAGAGAACGAAAATCTAGTGTTTTGAGTGAGTTGCAGACCAATAACGATTTCTGAAAATTCAGGTCCAACACTCAAAGACGTTCCTCCAAACCAATTCCTTTAGCTTAAAGGATGTCGAATAGGTCCCATAAAGAAATGGGGCCTTGAAAATCCCTAGAATTGGCTACCAAATAAAAAATCCTCTATTTTTGCTATGACGAGAAATTAGTTTTTGGACAAACTTTGGAAGTGAATATCTTGGGCTACAATTCACGAGATGGTATGAAATCACTCCCTAGCTCTTCCTTGTAACAAAATCTTTAAGTTTCCTGAAGAAATTGAGGGGAGAGACGCTGTGAATGGTGTTGTGGAGCTTGAGTGTGAATGGTGTTGTGGAGCTTGAGTTTCAAATGGTGGCGCAAAGGATGCGTGCGTCTTCTTCCTGTCCAGAGGAAGAAGACGATAACGTGGCCGGTTCAGTTGACCTAGTGGTGGTTACGTTCCTAGCTTAGCTTAAGATTGTAATTAAAAGCCTACATACAAGTAGGCAATTTATTGAGTTCTTAAACACTTCATGTTTACATTTTTTTTAGGTAACTAGGAGTTGACCGTGGTTACGTTCCGAGCTTAGCTTAAGGTTTTGCAATTAAGAGCTGAATTCTTATTCACTCCATGTTTATATTTTTTTTCAGGTAACTAAGAGTGGATCGTGGTTACATTTTTATTTATGTAACTATTTATTTAGGTAACTAGCGAGACAAACATTTAATTTTTTTTTTTGTCTCGCTATACTAAATATTTACTAGTTTGCAAACAATTTCTCATGCATTCAATTTAATATTGAGTTGGTTTCAGTTTCAACACAACATTTCATATAATATAAAGAATTGAATTCGGGACCTCTCACACATATTACTAGACCAAATGTTCAAATTCTCACATTATTTTTTATGTTTTACTGAATGTATAATCATTATTTTATTAATAAACAAAGAGAGTATTAATGAAATCTTTGTGGAAGTATTATTATCCCACCTTTAAAAATATTTAATAGGTTATTCCTTTAGTCTTTGTATCTAATATGGCTTTGACACTTCAAAATAAATTAATTGATTAGTATTAGTGCTGCTACAGTCACAACAATAAAAAAACTAGGTCCCACCGAGAATTGAACTCAAGTTATTGGATTCAAAGTCCAATGTCCTAACCACTAAACCATGAGACCACAAATATTTACAAGATTTGTGTGTAATAGATCTCTGAACTTTTAAGACACCTAAGTAATGTGGAAGATACACGACCTTAAAAGGGGGTTATCAAGTTACTAGTAAGTTTTCACGCCCATGGAATCACGTTAGGTTGCCCTTTAATGTTTCGCTAAGTTAGAATTAATGAGTTGTGATGCTACTCCATGATATAATGTATAAGCCTATGTTAATTTATAAACCATGTTCCAAAAATATATGTAGGATCAATTGAATATCATGGTAAATAAGTTGCTAGGATTCATACCCAAAAGTGACTGTTATCTCCCATCACGCGGTGTGTGACGATGCCCCTATTCCTCTTTTATGTGGGATGCCCTACGCTATGTATCATGAGCAGGATGATAAGGAGGGCCTCCCATTTTCCTCACTTAGATGAGATACACTGCATCAGAATTTACTAGCAAGATGATACAATCATGATAGCACCACTTTTGTGTTCACACGAAGAAAACTAAAGGTTACTTTAGGAAAAAGTTTTTAGGAACAAAAAGTGACGTGTAAGAATATAAGATCTTGATAACCCAATAAGAGATAACATTCTAGTAAAGTTGCTATTAAGAACCTACAAGTAGGCTACTTATTGACTTTTTATTCCCTCCATGTTTACATTTTTTTTTCAGGTAACTAGGAGTTGGTCGTGGATGGGAGCGAACTTTAGAGCATGGGTGATAAGACAATCCTAATCCTCAACCCAACGATCTAAGCTTTTTTTTTTTGGAGCAAAACCCCTTGAATCAAAGAAATTAACACCTTCTTATACAAAATTTGGATCAACCAAGAGATAAGGCTAAAACTTGAGGGCTTCATTTTATTTATAAAAAATCTCCCTTTACATAGTAATTTGTGGGCATTTACCGTCTCCCACAAAATAAATTTCAACTCTTCAAATGCTTACTAAATGATTGAGTGGCTATGATTGGTAAGTTACTCTCACTCCCCTATAAATCTCAGCAAAAAAAAAAGTAGAAGTTATGACCACAAATAACTTCCCACCCTTATGCCCAATACAACAAGTTTTGTAATTATAATAATAAATATAGTTTGCAAATAAATTATCAATCAAGTGCTATTTATAGCAACTTCATCCTCCACTTCATCCATGAAAATATTCACTTCTCAAACTCCAAATTGTAACACATGAAATGGAGGTTGAATCGAGTCTGTCCAATTTTGTAGAGTAAGAATGAATGTTTGTTGAATATTCTTGGCCTTGGATTGTATAATAAGTCCAGTTGAAACATTTGGACCATCATGATACTTATTAGAGGGTCATGAATAACCTTCATCTTTAACTTAGTATATGTAACACCCCAAACTCATGGCAGATATGTCCTCTTTAGGCTTTTCCTTTCGGGCTTCCCCTTAAGGGTTTTAAAACCCGTTTGCTAAGAAGAGGTTTACACACCCTTATAAAGAATGTTTTGTTTCCATCTCCAAGAAATGTGGGATTTCACAATTCACCCTCCTTCAAGGCCAGTGTCCTCACGAGCACTAGTTTCTCTCTTTAATTGATGTGGGATCTCACAACAACCCCCTTTGGGGTCCAGCGTCCTCGTTGGCACTCGTTCCTCTCTCCAATCGATGTGGGATCTCACAATCTACCCCCTTTCGAGACCCAGCATCTTCGCTGGCACTCGTTTTCTCTCCAATTGATATGGGATCTCACAATCCAACCTCTTCTGGGCCAATGTCCTCGCTAGCGCTAGTTCCTCTCTCCAATCAATGTGGGATCTCACAATTCACCCCTCATTAGAGCTCAGCATTCTCACTGGCATACCGTCTGGTGTCTTGATCTGATACCATTTGTAACAATCCAATCCTCTTCTAGCTTTCCCTTTCGGGCTTCCCCTCAAGGTTTTTAAAACGCATCCATTAGGGAGAGGTTTCACACTCTTATAAAGAATGTTTCGTTCCTCTCTCCAATGAATCAAACCGCAAAATGATCATTTTGTCCTTCATGTCTAATTAGGGTTATTTAGAACCCTAATTGGAGGGCTAATGATGAGGAAAGAAAAACACAAGAAATGAGAGAGAGAGAGTGAAAGAGGTTGAGAAGAAAGAGAGGGTTTTTAGATAAAAAGTAATAGTTGGACTGCTTGGATCCAATTATGAGGAGTCGAATTATGGCCCTAGATCCTTCATTAAATTTACTACAATGAGAAGACTCAATATGAACATTTTGATAGTCAGAATTTACAAAAAAAAAATTGAGAATGATGGAGAGGTAAGGATTTTGTGTTTGGTTCTTGTTTTCTTCAAATTTAAGATGATTTTTTTTAATAAGCTTTTGAACTTTTAATACTTCATATTATTGCGTTTTCAAGCCACGTGTGAAATTTGGTAGCCATTGGTATGCCTAATATGGTAAACAGGGAGAGGTGTAAAATGACCATAATGCCTTTCGCCCAACATACCCCCGTTACACCCTACTAATGTGGAACTTTATATACAATCTTGAAAGGAGGTTATCAAGATATTGGTAAGTTTTCACACCCATGGGATCGCATTAGGTTGCTCTTTAATGTTTACGTAAGTTAAAGCTAATGAGTTGTGATGCTACTCCATGATATAACGTAAAAGCCTCGGTTAATTTATAAACCATGTTCCAAGAATATATCTATGATCAATTGAATATTATGGTAAATAAGTTGCTACATACTCAAAAGTGACCGTTATCTCCCATCACACGGTAAGTGACGAGGTCCCTATTCCTCTTTTAGGTAGGAATGACCATAGTAAGGAGAAATGTTGGAGGAATGACCATAGTAAGGAGGGGACCACAAGGTAGCAGCTAATGTCATGAAACAAGTGGAAAAGAGGCCACATCAACATTAAAATTTAGGCAACCGAGGCGCTATTTAAAGACAGATACCCTAAAAAGAAAAAGGAAAGTATGCCTAAGAGGGGTCGATTTGCTCTAAATCCGAAGATGAATTTCATTCATTATTCACTCAAAAGTGTAAGCCTGATTAGTGAGGTCTTAAAAACTTCATAGAATGAAATGAATGATCAATCATTCCATTTGTGCTTGAAGATAGTAGGCGACACGAATCTATGGTTTCTATCTGTCAATGGGATACCAATTGCTTGGATGCCTTTAAAAGCCTCGAGATAATTTGTAGAAAAAATGCTAACATATATTCGAGGGCGATCTCAACAGAAGTAGAGGAGAAGAACGCAAAAGTGTGCGAGAGCAACCTCCATCAACTTTTGGATCTACACGAAGGGGGAACCTTAGTATAGTCGAGGAAGATAAGCTTTAACTATTTAACATTCCAATGTTTTGTAACTAAATGTGAGGAAAGGGATGCAATGCTTGGCTACTTTTATCTTATCAATGATAGTTGGGTTGTTTAAGATTACTCATGATTAACAATTTAAGGCTGAGAAGTCTTGATAGTCAACTTTAAAGTTGAGAAGTCTTGATAGTCTAAGAGAGATATTGAAACTAGTACTAAACTGTTAACAGTTAGTTGATGCTCCAAATGTTGCAAACATTTGAGAAATTTCATGGGTTGCCTTCTGAGAATCCTCATTTACACTTAAAATCATTTATAGGGGTGAGTGACTCCTTCAGATCTCATGGAGTTAACAAGGAATGAATCAGATTAAGTCTATTTTCCTACTCATGAAGGGATGCCGCAAAATCTTGGTTTCTGGAAACAATTAACTCATGGAACACTTTGGCTGAGAAGTTTTTAATCAAGTATTTCCACCCACAGGAAATGTCAAATTCATAAATTAAGTAGTAGCTTTTTAACAATTTGATGATCAGACGTTGATTGAGGCATGAGAAAGGTTCAAGGAATACAGAAAAAATTTCTCAATAACAAAATACCTCGTTGCATACAAATGAAAACCTTCTACAATGGTCTAAACAATACATAAAGCAAGTGGTAGATGCCTCTCCAAACAAAGTCATTCTATTAAAAACTTATAACGATGCTTATGAGATATGGGTGAGAATAGCCTCTAATAATTATCCATGGACAGAGTTGAAAAGCAATCCTAGTAAAAAAAAACTAAAGGAATAATGGGACTAGACACATTAACCTAATCAATGCTAAATTAGTCGCACTAACTAATATTATGCAAAACATAGAACTGGGTCAAGGATTAGCAACAAAAACACTGCTGCAATGGTAACCCAAACAATAGAATCGTGTATATTGTGGTGAGGAGCACACATTTGATCAGTACCCAAACAACCTAGCTTCCATCTTTCATGTGGGGAACCAAAGTAATTTGAAAAATAATCCCTTCTCAAATATATAACGGAGAAACTACCCAAATTTTTCATGGAAGAACTCAAACACACTCAAAATTCTAATGGCGGAGGCACTACTACAGATGCCCAATTACGTCAAGTTTTTTAAGGGCATCCTGAATAAAAGAAAGAAATTTGAGGAATTCAAAGTCTAGTCATGAATGAAGAATGCAGTGCAATCTTTAATAATAAAATCTCATTGAAAGAGAAGGATCCATGGTCGTTCAGTATTCTAGTAGCAATAGAGAGAAAAGAGTTAGGTAGAACCTTATGTGATTTAGGGGCAAGCGTAAACTTGATGTCGTTATCCATTTATAAGATGTTAGGCATTGAAGAATCAAGACCTACAACTGTGACGTTGCAGCTTATAGGTCGGTCATTATGAAGTTTGAATGAAGTATTTCTACATTAAATGATCATGATATGTATACAGTAACGACCTTAGATTATAAACAAAATTTAGGGTCGTTACAAAATTTGAGAGAAGAGAAGCCACACAGACTTTTATCTTATCTTCTTTATAATTCTATTTGATAGCGTGATTACAACCACCAAACAAAATACCTAAGTCTAATTTGTAATTGAATTGCCTACAAAAGATGTTCACGCAAGCTGGCCTTATTGGATAGGAATTTGTTCTATTATAGCCTCTTTAATTCATGTATAAAATTATGTGAAAAAAAAGATAAATTTACCATAAATATTAAAATATATCTTTTAAACAAAATTGAACAATTGAAAAATAATTATTCATAAAAAGAAGTAAAAATTTAACGAACCATCAATTACGCGAAATAAGAAACGTCACCTCTTACACGGAACGTATACAAATTGTGTGACTTAAACATAAAAAAATAAGAATTTAAGAGACTGATCATGCTATATATGAATAGTGTGATACCCCACATCAGTTGGATTGGAGAACGAAACACCCTTGATAAGGGTGTAGAAACCTCTCGAACAGAAGCATTTTAAAAACCTTGAGAGAAAAATCGAAAGGGAAAGCCCAAAGAGGACTCGTGAAAACCTCTCTCTAATAGACTCGTTTTAAAAACCTTGAGGGAAAGATCGAAAGGGAAAGCCCAAAGAGAACGTGTGGAAACCTCTCCCTAATAGACGCGTTTTAAAAACCTTGAGGGAAAGATCGAAAGGGAAAAGCAAAAGAGGATAATATATGCTAGCGGTGGGCTTGGGCCATTACAAATGATATCTGTAAAGGATAGTTGACCGTTTATTATAAGGCAAATATCTAGATGTTTGCCTTATATTACGTCTTACCATATTTGCCATTTTATTAAAGAAAAATATATTGTATTCATTTATTATTCTTTCCTTTTATCGTTCTTTTCATATTATTTGTAATTTACCATATTTCTCTATTATGTAAATGATTATAAATAAGAGAACTCTCACCACCATTTTAGTGGGGTGGTTTCAGCAAACATTCACATGGTATTAGAGCCCTTTCGGTTTAACAACCCTGATCCTTTCTTCCCTATGGCTTCCGAATCCTCTTATCCTCTTCTTCCTTTCAACACTCTAATCCATATGATCACCATCAAACTTTCTTCCTCCAATTATCTTCTTTGGAAAAACCAACTTCTCCCTCTCCTTGAGAGTCAAGACATGTTGGCCTATGTTGATGAAACTATGGTTCCACCCCCTCGCTTTGAACCAGAAACCTCTTCAACACTCAACCCCAAACGCCTGGAGAGCAGCCGATCAACGACTTCTCTGTCTCCTGCTCTCCTCTCTCACTGAGGAAGCCATTGCTGTTGTCGTTGGTCTCTCCACTGCACGTGATGTTTTACTTGTGTTGGAAACTACGTTCAACCATCATTCGAAAGCTCGTGAACTGAGACTCAAGGATGACTTGCAGTTGATGAAACGTGGCACCAAACCTGTTGCTGAGTCTGCCCGTGCCTTCAAAACAATTTGTGACCAACTTCATGTCATTAGCAGTCCCGTCGAGGACATTAATGAAGTGCACTGGTTCCTTCGTGGACTCGGCACCGAACTTTTAGCTTTTTCTACTGCTCAAATGCCTGTCATCCCTATCCCTTGTTTTGCAGATTTAGTCTCTAAACCCGAAAGTTTTGAGTTGTTCCAGTGCTCCCTTGAGTCCTCTAACTCCACTCCTACAGCATTCACAACCACTAATCGTGGTCGCACCCTTGGAAACCCCCCTACTTACTCTAGCAACCAGGGAGGTCATTCTTATTCCCACAAAAAAAACTCTTCCAATCCAGGATGAACCCACTCAGGTCAGAGTCGTCGACCACCTTACTGCCAAATATGCCGCAAAGAGGGCCATTATGCTGACCGCTGCAACCAACGATATGTTCGACCTGATTCTTCTCATGCTCACCTTGCTGAAGCCTTCAACATGTCATGTTCTATTGCTGGACCTGATGCTGCTGATTGGTTTCTGGACACTAGGGTTTCGACCCATATGACTGTCGACCCATCTATTTTAGATCAGTCTAAAAATTACACGGGTAAGGACTATGTGATCGTAGGAAATGGTGCATCCCTACCCATTACCCACACCGGTACTCTTTCTCCTGTTCCAAATATTCACTTATTAGATGTCTTGGTGGTCCCTCATTTCACTAAAAATCTTCTTTCAATCAGTAAATTAACGTCTGATTTTTCTCTCTCCGTCACATTTACTAATAATCTTATTACTATCCAGAATCGTCAAATAGGAAGGGTGGTGACAACCGGTAAAAGAGATGGAGAGCTATATGTGCTGGAGCGCGGCAACTCATCCTTTATTTCAGTCCTTAGAAACAAATCTTTACGTGCTTCATATGATTTATGGCATGCTTGCCTGGGTCATGAAATCATTATGTTATTTCTTTTTTAAATAGAAAAGGTCATCTTTCTCTTACGTCTTTATTGTCTTCTCCATCACTATGTAATACTTGTCAGCTTGCAAAAAGTCATCGATTGCCTTATTCCTGGAATGAACATAGGTCGTCTCATGTGTTAAATCTTATTCATTGTGATCTTTGGGGTCCTTCCCTCGTCAAATCAAATTCGGGTTTTCTTTACTATGTTATTTTTATTGATTATTATTCTCGATTCACTTGGCTTTACCCTTTAAAATTTAAATTTGATTTCTTTGATATTTTTCTTCAATTTCAAAAATTTGTGAAAAATCAATATTCTTCACGTATCAAGGTATTTCAAAGCGATGGAGGTGCCGAATTTACTAGCACCTATTTCAAAACTCATTTACGTAATTCTGGCATCCACCATTAACTCTCTTGTCCATATACACCTGCTCAAAATGGTCGTGCTGAGAGAAAACATCGTCATGTGACTGAGACTGGCTTGACCCTTCTCTTTCACTCTCATCTTTCTCCTCGTTTTTGGGTTGGCGCCTTCAGCATTGCAGCTTATATTATCAACCAGTTGCCTACACTTCTTGGAGGTAAGTCACCCTTTGAACTTCTTTATGGCTACTCTCCACATTATAACAATTTTCATCCCTTTGGTTGTCATGTTTATCCTTACTTGCGTGATTATATGCCTAACAAGCTTTCTCCCCGCAGCATTTCTTGTATTTTTTTGAGTTATAGTCCTGCTAAAAAAGGGCTCCGATGCCTTGATCCCGCCACCACTAAGCTATATATCACTCGCCATGCTCAATTTGATGAAACTCACACTCCTGCTATCCCTAGCACCCAGGAGCAACCTCTTTCCTCTCTTCCTATTTCAAATTTCTTGGAACCAAATCTTTATCATATTGATTCATCCCCCCCTACTACTTCATCATCGCACATTCCTCGATCAAGTTCATCAACGTGTGCTATTTGTTCTGACCTTGTGGATGAGTCTGTGCAGGTTGATACTTCTCTTGCAGGTTCCACTTTGCCACCTTCGACTTCTAATTCGACCTCTATTGAACCTACGGTTGATTCCTCTTCTTTGGGCTCTCATCCTATGATCACACGAGCGAAAGCTGGTATATTCAAGACTCGTCATCCAGCAATTCTTGGTATTTTGGGCTCATCTGGACTTCTTTCTACTCTTCTTGCATTCACTGAGCCAAAAGGATTCAAATCTGCGGCTAAGAATCCTGCTTGGGTTGCTGTCATGGATGAAGAAATTAGAGCTTTACAATAAAATGATACTTGGACTTTGGTTCCTCGCCCTTCCAACACCAATATCGTGGGCTCTAAATGAGTGTTTCGTATTAAATATTTGCTTGATGGATCCGTCGAGTGTTTCAAGGCTCGTCTTGTTGCCAAAGGTTATACTCAGGTTCCTAGTCTTGACTACACTGACAGTTTCAGTCCGATTGTCAAAGCTACCACTGTCCATGTTGTGCTTTCTATTGCAGTCACAAATAAATGGCCTCTTCGAGAACTTCATGTCAAGAATGCTTTTCTCAATGGAACTCTTATCGAACGTGTTCATATAGAACAACCTCCTGGGTATATTGATCCTCAATTTTTCACTCATGTTTGTCTATTAAAGAAAGCCCTCTATGGCTTAAAGCAAGCTCCTCGCGCCTAGTTTCAGCGTTTTAGCTCTTTTCTTCTCACACTTGGTTTTTCTTGCAGTCGCGCTGACACGACCCTTTTTATCTTTCATCAGCAATCTAATCTTATCTATTTGCTTCTTTATGTTGATGACATTATTGTTACCGGCAAAAACTTATCTTTTATTGACAGCTTTACTCGCAAGCTTCATTATGAGTTTGCTACCAAAGATTTGGGTTCTCTTAGTTACTTTCTTGGTCTTGAAGCTACACCCACTCCTGATGGTCTCTATATTAGTCAGTTAAAATATGCTCGAGATATTCTTACTCGTGCTCAGTTACTCGATAACAAACCAGTCCACACTCCCATGGTTGTTTCTCAACACCTGACTGCTGATGGTTCTCTTTTCTATGATCCTACTCTTTATAGATCTTTTGTCAGCGCCCTTCAGTACTTGACTATTACCCGTCCAGATATTTCCTATGCTGTCAACTCTGTCACTCAATTCTTGCATGCCCCTACTGCAGATCATTTTCTTACTGTCAAACGTATTCTTCGCTATGTCAAAGGAACACTCCACTTTGGTCTTACTTTTCGTCCATTCACTGTTCCTAGTACGCTAGTCGCTTATTCGGATGCTGACTGGGCAGGTTGTCCCGATACTCGTCGTTCTATATCTGGCTATTCTATTTATCTTGGTAACAATCTCGTTTCTTGGAGTGCCAAAAAGCAACCTACTATCTCACGCTCCAATTGTGAATCTGAGTATTGTGCTCTTGCCACGACTGCTGCTGAACTTCATTGGGTTACGCATCTTTTGCATGACCACAAGATCCCTATTTCACAGCAGCCCTTACTCTTATGTGACAACAAAAGTTCTATTTTTTTTAGCTCTAATCTCATTTCTCACCTGCGGGCCAAACATGTTGAACTAGATTATCATTTCCTTCGAGAACTTGTTATCGCTGGCAAACTTCGCACACAATATGTACCTTCTCATCTCCAAGTTGCTGACATCTTCACAAAAAGTATTTCTCGACCTCTCTTTAAATTTTTCAGATCCAAGCTTCAGGTTCGTTCAAAGCCGACGCTTAGCTTGCGGGGGGGGGGTGTTAAGGATAGTTGACCGTTTATTATAAGGCAAATATCTAGATGTTTGCCTTATATTACGGCTTACCATATTTGCCATTTTATTAAAGACAAATATATTGTATTCATTTATTATTTTTTTCTTTTATCGTTCTTTCCATATTATTTGTAATTTACCATATTTCTTTATTCTGTAAATGATTATAAATAAGAGAACTCTCACCACCATTTAGGTGTGGTGGTTTCAGCAAACATAAACAGTATTAGAGTCAGACACCGGGCGATGTGCCAGCGAGGAGGTTGTTCCTCAAAGGGGGTAGACACGAGGCGGTGTGCCAGTAAGGACGCTAGGCCCCGAAGCGGAGGTGGTTTGGTAGGGTCCCATATCAATTGGGGAAAGGAACAAGTGTCAGCGTGGACGCTTAACCTCTAAGGGGGTGGTTTGGTAGAGGTCCCACATTGATTGGAGAAAGAAACAAGTGTCAGCGAGGACGCTGGACCCCGTAGAGGGTGGATTGTGAGATCCCACATCGGTTGGGGTGGAGGGTGAAATACCCTTTATAAGGGTGGGGAAACCTCTCCCTTGATGGATTGTGAGATCCCACGTTGGTTGGGGTGGAGAATGAAATAATAAGTGTGTGAAAACCTGTCCCTACCAAATGCGTTTTAAAAATCTTGAGGGGAAAAGCCAAAAGAAGACAATATCAATATTCTTCTTTGTTAACTCTTTTAGGCCGCCATGATATACGTGACCAAAGCGGAGATGCCATAGTGATGTCTTGTCTTCTACGTCGACTCGAGCAACCAAATGCCCTTGCTTGTCCTTCATGTGTAACAGGCGGTCTTTTAAGAATATCGAGTAACCTCTCTCTGTGAGTTGGTGTTAGGATTTATGCCCTAAAGCTTCGTAATTAATTATTTAGTTTTTAACAATAATTTTTATTATTTTATTGGTAAGTTAATTGTTATCCATTGTATGAAAATCCAAGGTTATTAATGTAATCTTGAATAGTATGTAGTTGGCATACAAGAGGATCGTGTTCAAGTAATAACGTAAAGAGTCTATAGTATATGGATAAGGTTGGGTGTCTTATCCTAGTAACACTATTGATAGGGCCCACTTTGTAATCATTACAAATGATTTGATCCAAATCGTTCATGTGCAGACATGCAAGTGGGGGTATCCTATACAATGAGTTTGTATAAGACTGGACCAAGAAATATTTAACCTCTATTTATAAATCCGTTAATTGAGAAGATTAATATTTCACATGATGATCATATGCGACTCAATCTTAATCTTGAGTGAGTTATGAACTCCTGCCTGTGAGGGCATGTCCTTTAATTTACATGGGTGAGAATGGCTCTGTTAGCCAATTCAATATGCCTACCATTTTGGGGACTTGACCAAATAGGGAGTTGGGAACATAATATCATGAGGTGGAATTCACTTCTTTCCATATAAGGAAAGTAGATGAGTTGTTCTCTTAAGTACTGATTTAGGGACTTGAACAATGAGGCCCCACCCTCTCATTGGCTCGAGAGAGACTTGGTTTATGATTGGATCATAAACAAATTGTTTATTAAAGAATCAGTGGTACTTAAGGTGAAAGATGTAATTACAGGGGTAAAACAGACTTTTGACCAAGCTGTAATTATGAACAACTCGTGAAGGATCAACTTGCTTGTAATGATTATATCAATGGACATAACTTGTCCTACGTGCATAAGAGTTCAACTCTAGGTCTATAGTGGAGTGACCTATAGTTAATGAATGAAAATTGATTAATTAAAGAGTTTAATTAATTAATTTTGTATCATTGGAGCTTATAATCGGTAGGTCCATAAGGTCCCCTTGCTAACTCAAATTAACGTTAAAAGGTTCAATTTATTTGAAAGAAATTTTGAAGTGTTCAAATTGATATTTAATATATAGATATATTAAATACAAAGGAGAAAATAAATTTAATTTGAAATGTCAAATTACTATTTAATATATTAGATATATTAAATAAATAGGAAAATATATTTAATTTGAAATGTCAAATTAATATTTAATATATTAGATAAGTTAAATATAGAGGGACAAAAATATATTAATTTGGAGGGTTCAAATTAATATTTAATATATTAGATATATTAAAAAGAAAAAATATATTTACTGTATTAGATACAATTAAATATTAAATCAATGAATATATTTTGATACATTAAATAAAAATATATTCGAAATTTGAATAAGATTCAAATTAATTAAATATATATTAGGATATCTTCTAATATCTAAATATGATTTATATAAGGTATTATATCCTAATATGATAAATATGCAAATATATTATTTGGCAAAGATTCTCCGAGAGTCACTATAAATAGGACCCTCGGGTTATGCCAAATACAAATCAATCTCTCCCACTTTCTCTAGAGAATGAAAGAACATCTCCAGAGAATTCTCGAAACTCTTTCTTCTTCTCCAATCCCTTTGGGATTTTCTTTCAAGAGGCTCCCACAAGCCTTGACCTTGTGTTCGAGTCATAGTAAGGAAGATCTTGTGGAATGTTGAAGAACTTCTGCATGGTTGGAATACTCCGAGGAGTCTTGCATGCTAGGGTTTCTACAAAGGTAGAGTACTTACTCTTCTATTTATTGCTTTCCTTTTAATTCATAATAAAATTAAAACGGTTCCCAATGCTTCCACTACGTGGATGAAGAGTTCATTTCCTTCAGTTGTCCCATACTCATTATGTTTGTCTTGAGGTCTAGTACGTAATAAATATCTTGGATTGACCCTATTAAACTATCCTTTTGCAAGAAATGTACATACCTCGGCCTTTGACCTCCACCTTTGAAGCATCTCCAAATGACACATGACCATCTTCAATCTTTTGCATCTCTTTGAATAGGTACTCGTGACCACACATATGGTTGCTTGCCCCTGAGTTGAAGTACCACAGAGTGTCGTTGTTGATGTTGTCTTCATTTTGAGCCATCAAGAGAAGACCTTCATTTTTTACGTCTTCCAAGGCTAGGTTGGTTGTTCCTTCCACCTTTTTATCGGCTCGACAATCTTTTGCAAAATGTCCCAGTCTACCACAATTATAACATTTGTCAGAGTTACAATCATTCGCATAGTGACCAAATTTGTGACATTGTAGCACTGAATGTTGGAATAAATTGATCGGCCGCCTCTTCCTCGACTACGTCCTCTTCCACGCCAATTTGCTTGGCTCGACTGTCCCTTCTCCTTATAGTATCCTTCATGACTGTTGTCTTGACCACCGCGACCATTTTCACGACTTCCACGACCACGACCTCTACCTTGAAAATTTTGAGAATAGAGTACCTTTTCATCTTTGATTGACGCATTGGTTTGAACTGCTTGATCGAGTGTTTCCGCCTTCTTCTTCTTACGTTGCTCGTGTGTCTCGAGAGAACCGATGAGCTTTTCGACCGTGAACGTCGCTAGGTCCTTTGACTCTTCTATCGCGCATACAACATTCTCAAAGTTGTTGTTTAATGATCCCAAAATCTTCTCCACAACTCGCGTCTAGGCTAACATTTCTCCGTTTCGGTTGAGTTGGTTTACCACAGTCTTTATACGCGTGATGTAGTCAGATACAGTTTTCGAATCCTTCATCTTCATGCTCTCCAACTCGCCACGAAGAGTTTGTTGACGCACTTGCTTGACTCGGTCGGTTCCTTTGAACACTTTTCATAAAATGTCTCACGCTTCTTTTGAAGTAGTTGCACTGGCAATCTTCTCAAATCCCGACTCGTCAACGGCTCGGAACAACATGTATAGTGCCGCCTTATCCTTTGATCACACCTCTTTCAATACCTTGTTTTGTGCCGCCGTATAACCCGTGGTATCTTTCGGTTCTTCAAAACCTTCTTCGATCTCCTCCCATGCATCTTGAGAATCGAGAAGAGCTTTCATTTAGTTGCTCCAATTCTCGTAGTTTGTCTTCATTAGTCGCAGTAGCGGCATTTGACCCGTCACATTCGTCATTGGCTCTAATACCAAATTTGTGAAAGAAATCTCACGCACACTAATTTTTCTTTTGAGAGTTGAGAGACAAAAAAACACTATATTTATCTGAAAACTCCTGCTCTATTACTTCTCTGTCTTTTTTCTATTTTATCTACTTTTTCACAATAGAAAGAATACTGTATTTATAAGCATTCACATGCTCTTATAAAACTAATTATAGCCATAAGAATGCCACTATTTCCTGAGCCATAAAAAAACTTATTATAGCCATAAAACGCCACTATGTCCAATAAACACTCCTCTCTTTTTTTTTTTCTTTTTTTATTCCCTTCGATCATTCCTTAAGTCCCATAGGTTTGATCCTATAGAATCTGACCCATTTTTTCATTGAGCGAAAGGTTCGCCTCTTACCTTTACCACTGACTTTTGAATTTAAAACCTACTAAAATTAACTAAAAATAACATTTAATGTTTATTCAACACCAACCTTGCCTCGGTTGTTACTAAGTTAACTTTCCCACCATTAAAAGATGAATGGTTATACTTTTGGAAATCAATTAGATAACACGATTCTACTTTCAATCCCCATGATTCCTTGGGGACCTGTATTGCCAGAGTAGCGATCATGTAGTACCTAGCTCGTCTTGGTTTCTAGAGTAGACGTCATGAATGATAGTAGTGTCTTCAGCAAAAAGTCTAACACAGGAGTTCTGACAAAAGAACGAGTCAAGGTCGACGACGTGACGCCGTAAACTAGTCTCAAAGACGGTCTAGGGACTACACGGGTAGACACTCAATGAGGAATCAATTAGACTTCAAGACCGATATATTAGCTTAAAGCACTGTAAGGGTGAGCCCGAACTTCTTATAAATCAAAGGAAAGTCGTGGGAACCTACTAGGAAAATGAAGCGATGAGAGTCGACAAATAGGTTGCTTACTGAGTATATTTTTATACTCACCCCTTTTTCCTTTTTTTTTTTTTTTTTGCTCTTTGCTTCAAGTACTCATGGAGGTGGGGAGTTGCTAGGGAGCTGTACTGTTACTGAGGGGTGTCGTACCGTACCGGAGCGTCAGTCTATTTTACATTTCTGTTTATTTTATATTTTGTCTTATAATTTTTCCCGTTTGTAAAATTTTGTACCTCATCTTATAATTGAATTTAATCTTGTATTTAATTTTGGTGTTGTTGACTGTTTTTTTATTTTAATTTTATCATATTTTATTTTTTATTTTATTTTATTTGTATTTATATTTATTTTCTCTGTCGTCTTTTTAATCTTAATCTGATTTTTGACGTCTTGAAAATCGGATAATATCTTTTCCAATACATTTCATTTGAATTGACATGTTCTAGATCATAACTATCACCATATTTATTTGAAAAAAATACCTATAAGAATCAAATTATAATTGTTCGTGGAACAACAAGATTAAAAAAAAAAATTAAAAACGGTGAATTTACTCCATCTCTCCCTAAACTACCCCAAACTATTTTACGTTGTTATAATTATTTTTTTGTTCTCTTCCATCACTAAAAGTTCTTGAAACCTATTCCTGCATGGTATACATTAGTGTTAAAGTAAAGATAATGACCATATGCATTCCCGTTCATATGGAGATTGACACATGCAAGAAGGGTTGAAACTGGTGCATTAGAATGGGCCGCGCGAACCCAGGCCCCCGCTACCACAAATAATGACATAGGCTCTGCCGCTTCGGGCAGACCTTAGATGGGCACCCCTCCTTTGTGTGCAATGGAGGTCACCAATCTAAGCCATGGGCCTTCTTGATCGCCCATCAACCCCATCCAGGCAAGTAAGTTTCTTGGATCGATAATGTGTTCTATTTATAAACTAAACTTGTAATTAAATCTAATAACACTTGGAGCAATCAATGCTTGCATGTTCTTGTTCTTGTTTTGAGAACGTGGAGATTGATCCTTGTTATAGTTCTTATCCTTGATTATTAGTTTTTTATCTTAGTTATTGTCCTGGTTCTTAGTCCTTCTTCTTGTTATTGAGCATCATATCTTAGAGAGTTGAGACTTGTACCGTGCTACTTTAAGGCATTAGTGTGTGCTACTTTAAGGCATGAGTGTGTGATAAACTCACTTAATACATGTTCTTGAGGTGACCTTCTAATAAATTAAAAATCAAAGGCTCACTTGGAACTCATCTTAATTTAGGGTAGTATCATGTAGTATCATATTACTTAAAAATCAAGAGCTAGCCTAAAGCCTATCATGAGATATCACCGGATTGAAATCAAGGGTTAACTTTGAGCTACTTTTGGGTTAAGGTAGCCGTGTGGTTGCTTAAAAACCAAGGGTCATCCTAAAGCTTAACCTGAGATAGCATCCTAATGACTTAAAAATAAAGGGTTAATTAACCATTGAGCTCTTCTTGAGTAAGAGTAGCCTTATAGTTGCATAAAAATCATAGGCTACCCTAAAACTTATCATGATGTAGCATCTCGATTACTTAAAAAATAAGTGTTAACTTAGAACTCATTTTAGTTAGAGTTACAAACTCGATTACTTAAAAATTAAGGTCTAACCCTAAGTATAAAATTAACTTATATGCACCTTGGTCATCGTACTTAATAATCTTTAAGGCCTTAAAGGAATTCATTGAAGCACATATTTTTTAGGTTATTTGATAGAGGCATTCTAGTCCTTTTCCATATGTCAGGAACATTTTATAAATAATATGCATAAGTCAATCAAAACATCATAGGTCGATCATGAATCTTGGTTAGGCGTTACTAGGGGTAGTCTTGTCATTTTTTCTTAAGCCTTGACATACCCCTAATGTGATTTAGAACCTTTGAGATCTTGTATAATATAAGGTCATAGAGATTCTTAAGGTCTTTATAGGGGCATTTTGATCATGTACCCACTTCCTTGATTTAGGTTCTCAACCTCTTTCAAACTTGTTGAAATCTTGAGTAAACCTTTATGTCGGGCATTTCTTAAATCCGTGGATTATTTAGAAGGTGTTTGAGACGTGAAATATCTTAAAGATCCCTAGAGGTATTTTGGTCTATTTAACCATAATTTTTGGTTTAGTCTCTAAACGTATTTTAATGTATTTGAACTATACATGATCCTTAAACATGATAAATGAAGGTCTCTTATAAAGTTTCATTGTATTTTGAAGTCACTTGGTTCATTAACGGGAAGTAGCTTATCGTAGGGTCATTATGATCATTTTACATCCTTACTTCATTTAGCTACTTATCCTTATCCAATGACTACTAAATTTCATAAACAACCTTACTATGTCATATTATGCCTAGAATTAAAATTTCATGGGTAGTGGAGTTCGTTTAATAGGTTATTTTAATGTTACTTGATTCTTGAGTACAATCCTCGATTTATATATGTCAAAAACAGATAAAGAGGTGTTCTAGTGCTCTAAACTAGGAACATTTGAGTTTCAGTCAATTATTAGTTTCAGTCGTTTATGACCGGTACGAAACTCAAATGTTCTTGGAACATTTGAGTTTCTATAAAAACGTAAGGGTCATGGAACTTCTTTGAGATCCACTACGAACATTTGAGTTTCAGTCAATTGTGGCTATTTAGTTTCTGGTATCATGTGATACAAAGTTTTGGAATAGGTCATGTACCCGGTTCAAGCTCTGTGCAGAAATTCATAGTTCAATAAGTGGGTACCCTTGGTATATCCTCTGAGAAGAAATTAGAAGAATAGTTCACCACCGATACTACCGAAAAGGACTTCTCTTCCTTCTTCATATCTACGGCACTAGCCAATAAGGCCGAAGTTCATTGCTCGATTAATCTCTCTACACCTATAAATCATTGGTCATGCGCTCCGGTCATATTAAGGAATACTTGATGGAAGAGATTCGACTTTACTAGAGTAGAAGAAAAGACTTGCAAAAAATATTCTCCATATTATTTCAACCAAGGTTTGTTTATTCATTTAGTTTTAGTTTAATTTTTAATAAATTAGATAAAGAAGTTCACAAAGATTTTGTAATGGGTTGCTAAACTTTTACTTTCAATTCAATGGTAATTTTTAACATAATGTCTTACATCCACCACCACCGCTAACTCTCTCACTTTGCTTTTGGCTGCCATTCACCGCCACCTTCTTCCATTCTCCCCGAGACTCCTCTCTCCACCTCTTCCTCCGTCGCCGTCCAAACCCCATTTCTGCTACTCTAAATCCTTTCCCTTCCCGCTTGACTGCTGCAAAGCAACAAGTCTACCAGCCATTCCGCTCCTTCGATGACCTCAGCAACCGTCTCGGCCTCTTGTTCAGGTACTTCCCATTGATTTTCTCTTCCATTCATCAAGGAAGTCACCGGAATCAGCTAAGTCCAGCAGAAAGGGACTGATATAAAAATGGAAAAAAAAAGTGGATGTTGAGGACTACCAAGTGAATTATATTGGACCTAGGAGAATTGACCCACTATCCTTCCACCGACAAGAGCGAAAGGTTCAACTCTAAGGGCCATATGGACACTGGCCTTTCGCTCAAAGCCAACCGCCCAACTCCGTACTTGGTATGGACCGGCCAAAGAACAACTTCAACAACCCTAACAAATGGGCTGAGCCAACCTCCAACCACTTTGTTGGCCCCATATCGGTTTACAAGCTCACATTACCAATCTCCGCGATTCTCTTAAGACAATGACTACTTTATGACGACTACATTCAATTTTAAATCTATCAATGTGAGATTTTTATAGCTGAGAAACCTATCATTCTCATCTCTTCAAACATTTTTAAGGTCTTAATTTTAATATATTATATGCAATTACAACATATTTCTATGTTTAATTTATGTATTTTTAAAATGTTAAATTATGTTCTCATAGAATTACAAATTCTCACTTAAGTAAAAACAGAAGACTACCTATCTGGTATTGCTCGGATACGGAGATTTAGCCCGCTATTCTTCGAACTACACAAACGGAAGGTTACGCTGCTCCGCGAACAAAAATATCATTAATTTTATTTTTTGTCTAAAACAATACTTCTTGAATCTTAAAAAGTTTCAATAATACTCTTAAACATTAATAAAAAGTTCTAAAAATATGTTTATCTTTTGTTTTAGGTTAGTAATTTGTTGTAAGAACTTTCAAAACTATTTAAAAAATATATATTTTTGAATTTTCAAAAGTGGTAAGAATATTTGAACTTTTTTCTAAAAGTTTAAAAGTTTAAGATGGCTACTCACCCTTAATTCCCTTCTTGCGGTACGTGACTTTTATGTTTTCTTTTAACCTTAGTTCATACTTGGTTTAAGGTTCCTATAGAATTCGTAGTGCTTCCTACAAATAGTTCTTGAGAAAAGTCCAGGGTGACTACTTACCTCTTGCCCGGTGTTTGGGATCTTGTTTCTTGAGCTTCTGATATTTGTTTTCTTACGAATTTTCTATAGTAGCTTCTTGAATGACTCTACTTTCTAGAACCATTGAAAATTTCATTAGAACCGCTCGAAAATGAGTTCAATTTGATGAAAAATTAGAGAGGGTTGGTTTTAGGGTTGATGTTGCCGGTTTAGTTGAACCGGCCATGTCATCGTCTTCTTCCTCCCGAAGGGGAAGGAGACGACTCGTGGCGTTGCTCCTCCGTTTGAAAACGGAGTCCGCCAGCCCATTCCAGAGCATTTCTCCCTTCGATTCCTTCATAAAACTTAAAGATGAACTGTCAAGGAAGAGTTTGGGATAGATATCTCACCTGCTCGTGAACTACGACGTAAGCTACAGACGTTCAAAATTGGGAAAAAACTCGTTTTGTCATCGGAGTAAACCCAGGGGGTGTTGTTATTTGTAACGACAAAAAAATTTCTACTTACTTTAAGATCGCTACTGTATACATATCATAAACATTGAATGCGGAATACTTTATTTAAACTTTCATAAAACATAACCTTCAAGCTTAAATCAGAACAATGGACTTACGTGTTTTGAAAACACTTTTAAAAACGACAGAACAAAAGACTAAATAAAATAAATAAACGTTTAAGTCCAAAACATCCTATTCTAGCCGAAGTCTAAGAAAATAATACAACTACCCTATGCATGTGCCATGGTCTTGAGTTGCGATGTAGTCGTCAGCCGTACAGGAATGCCTTGCCTTAACCTAAAATAGATGTAGCACGTGGCTTGAGTATTTTAAGAAATACTCAGTTGACCCCACTATTGGGGATTAAATGTAAGAACATGCGAATGCAATGACGAGACCTATCATATCAGTCTATTTATCCTATGGTCCTATTCTAATGGGCAGCTTGGATGTGTACCATATACTCTACACACAACCCATACGTGCGAGTATGGGCTCACAAGACAGTTCGCACACTACTGGGCCCCTTTTCTTGTCGGGTGAGTCTTCTCTAGTAGCTCAACTTTTACCGGACACCTATTAGAATTAGTAATTGTCACGGCAGCATTATGTAAAATATAACAATACTTCGCCTGCCTAGTGGATGTACGCATCCGTTCCCTCAAGAGGGAATAGGAGTATCCCCCAATGCATGAGCACACATAATGTATGAGGTCCCAACATTTTTCCGTTTTCATTATCATTTAATACAACCCCGCTAGCATTCTGTACATATCATATCACTTCAGATATCGTTCATCATTCATATCATATCGTTTCTCATTTTTCAGTTATCATATCATACATAATTCTAACAGAATTATATTTCATGTCATTTATCATGATTTCATGTCATTCATATCATGTTGTGTACATATAATTTAAGAGACATAACATAACGTTCCATGTTTTTAACATGACATCTCCTCATATACATCTCATACCATAACATATCGCATCACAATGTATCATATCATAAACATGTCAATTTATCACATATCTCGTACCATAACATATTTCATATCGTATCACAACATATATATATCCCTTATTACATCTAGTATCATAATCATATCATATCATATCGTGAACACTTCGTGTTCATATTGTTCCCTAACTTATCGTAGCATTAACGTTGTGATACATATCACAGTCATATCGTTACATGAACGTACCTTAGTCATATCGTTACAGCAACGTATCGTACCGCTATCGTTCTATCAATCTATCACAATCCTATTCCTTTCTACCCATAACCTAATCGTATTCTTTTATCAATCGATCGTGACCATATCGTTTTTATCAATCTCTCATATCAATAGCACTTTGATACGTAACCTAACCTTAACATTTCATGAACATATCTTACTCTTATCATTACATTACGTCTAGTGCATCCTTCGTATCCTATCTCAAACATATCATTGAACACATCGTACCATAACTATTATTATACAATTCACATATCACAACATATATATAACATATCATAAGCATAGCGATTCACAATGTATATATATATATATATAATTTTTGTTTTTATAAAGATATAATTACTTATTCTCCCTATTTCGAAAGTAAATTCTTTTTCATAGCTTATCATCTCTTAAAAATTAGTTTGTGTTTGGCAGTACATATAAAAATTAACAATATTATTATGCGGCTTGAATCACATAGACAATTAAAAAAAAAGTTTAAATATCCAAATCTTCCATTTTCTTTCTACTCTATTTCCTCTTTTCTTCTATTTTGTTAGTCATATTATGGATTTTGTATTCTTCATTTTTAATTTAATTCATTCATTAGAGGTTGTCGGGCGTGGTTGAGGCGAATTTTGAGTTCGTTCCCTCTGTCTGCAACTTAACCCAAAACACAATTTTTCCGTCTATTGGTCAGCTCGAACTAGGCCGTCTTAGCCCTCGATTTCTTCATCAAACATGTTCCATTTAGTCCTCTCAAACTATTGAAAACATCAATTTAGGGCATTAAGGACCGTGATCAAGAATTCAAATTTCTTCCCCAAACTTACCGATATTGAATTTCTTCGATTACACTTGTTCTTAAGGTTGTCTTCCTTCGAGGCCTTCTTTGAAAATGATCCTTAGGTGTGTAGAAATTTATTGGGATAGGATTTATCCGTCGAAATGTCTATAGCTTCAGATTGGATTTCAAGCTTTCCTTTAAGTTTCGTTAATGGCGGACAGAGTTGGGGGAATACGATAGAGGCACTTTCGAAGCTTCCTTCCTTCACCAAACCTGTGGGTAATCCTCTTTAGAATGTGTAGGAACAGGTTTGAATGAAAAAGATGGATTGTACCTTCCGAATTTGGACAGAGTTGGGGGAATACGATAGCGGCACTTTCGAAGCTTCCTTCCCTCACCAAACCTATGGGTAATCCTCTTTAGAACGTGTTGGAAAAGGTTTGAATGAAAAAGATGGACTGTACCTTCCGAATTTGGAGAATGTTCGAGGATACAATACCCAAAATCTAAAGCTCTTAACAGGTCTCGATTGAGCTCGTTTCTTGTTCCTATTAGTTGCCCACCGCCATTGAATCGTCCAGAATCATCACAATTTCTAAATTTTTCACGAATTTGGAGAATATTCGAGGATACAATACCCAAAATCTAAAGCTCTTAACAGGTCTCGAGACTGTTTCTTGTTCCTATTAGTTGTCTTGATAATTTGCCATTTTTTAATTATTAATTTCGCGTAACTAATTAATGTTTTATTTCTTACCCTTTCATGTGAACTTTTGAACTTCTATCTTATAGATCTTTGAACTTTTAAAATATCTAATACAAATAGAAAATAAGGTCTCACCGAGATTTGAACTCAGGTCACCGAAAATAAGGTCTTCGCCAATTGGACATCGCTTGTGCGGAATCCAAGCTTGTCCAACAACACACGCCGCCTGCGCGTGCATGTTCAATCGTCTGCGACACAACCGACTTGCCTCTACACTAGGCCAAGTCATCCGGCTCGACCTTCCTTTGCTCGCACCAAGGTCTCTCAATGCAAGTCGCATCTTGTATTGTCATCTCGATCCCCATCGATAGGGTCCATATGTCTGGCTCGGGATGGCATCGACCATCATAACTCGCTCGGTCATGCCATCGAGAATGGGCCCACGTGTCTTTTATCTCATTGAGACTTCCCGAACATCCAGCTATTCCAGCTCTATCGAGGCATAGGCCATCCCGTACCCATGCCGAATCGTTTACGAATATCATATCAGATAGCGGGTGTTTGCAGCAACCTCTGACACGCAGGCTGGGGAGCAATACTGGCACACCCGTGCTGTCCGATACTGTCCTTCAAAAATCTATTTCAAAGGAAGTCACCCGAGACACTCGTCTCGACACGCTCGCCCACACTGTGACACACGTATGTGCTACAAGTTAGCTCACTTAGGCCACAGGGTCCGGGGGTGGTGGAGAGATAAGACCATGGTACGTACATTTTGAGCCATTTTCAATCTTCGAGGAGTAGACATGATTTTGGTGAACGGTCATACGGTGTCGTGCATTGTCCGTCCGATGTCCGATTGACATCAAACTTGGCGAGTATTCATATTTCATATAAACGGACTTAACTCCCAAACCGCATGACCAAATTTCTTCTGGAACCCCGACTTTTGAGGTTAAGGCCGAGGCCCTACCCGGCCCTTCAACAAGTCTATCTTTGCCCTTCATGTCTATTCTTATTTCTTAGTCTTGCCTATGTCTCAACTTGTCTTTAATGCCACTTAGCGTGGTGATGTGTTGGATGATGCATCATCCTCCTCAATCGCATCATGGCACTCTTCTATACTGGCCCGCATGTGACCGGATGGGCGTCTCTTGAGGGACGCCGCTTTGCTTGTCATGACGTGAGGATCAAAACCTACTCTCTTCATAGTATGATTGTGACACTGTGCAGTTATAGAGGGGGTCATCCGAAACATCAGTTCTCTATTTTTTTTTTTTGTTGTGTTTGTTTTATTTTGATTTTAATTCTACTGCATTTTCAAAATTTATTCATATATGTTTTACTTACCTTTTATTTTATTTACTTTTGTCTTGTTTTTTTAGTCACGATTCGAGACTCGAGGCCTAAATAGAATTTATATCCTAACGCCTCGTAATTAGTTATTTAATATAATAATTTTGATTATTTTTTTAATTGAATATTATCTATGGTATGAAAAATTCAAGATTATTAATGTTATTTTAAATAATATGTGATTGACGTAGAGGAGGATCATGTTCAAATAATAATCTAAAGGATCTAATAGTATATGGATATGGTTGAATGCCTTATTCTAGTAACACAATTGATATGACCCACTTTGTAATCGTTACAAATGATTTGATCAAAATCATTTATGTGGAGAAATTTTAGTTAGGTATCCTATTCAATTAGTATATATAAGACCAGATCACAAAATATTTAATCTCTGTTTATAAATCCATTAATTGACAAGATTAATATTTTATAGGATGGTCATATGTGACTCGATTTTGATATTGAGTGAATTATGAACTACGGCCTATGAAGACTTGTTCTTTAATTTGTATCGATGAGATTTACTTTTGTAGCCTATTTAATAAACCTAACATTTTTGGGACTTCACAAAAATAGGGAATTGAGAACACAATATTACGAGATGAAATTCATTACATTTCATATAGGGAAAGTATATGAGTTGTTCTAAGTATTGATTTTCGGACTTGAACAATGATCTCTCACTCTATTACAACCCGATTTTCAAGGCTCTAAATCTCACACCATGACAAAAAGATGAAGGCACAATAAAATAAAATAAAAAGGTAAAATAAAACATAAGATTAAAACATAATAAAATTTAAATGGAAACAAAGACAAAATTATCAAAATTAAATACAAAATATAATCCCATGACAAAAAAAAAGTGTTTGAATTTATTATAAAAGGGAAAAATAGGTTTTAGATACAAATGCAAAACAAAATACAAAAGATTGAAAAAGTAGGAAAGACTGACACTCCGGAACAACCCCTTCTATGACTGCTAAGCTCTCAAACGTTCCTCCACCTTGACCAGCAGCCAGTAAACACCTGGAAAAGAGGAAACAGGTGAGTATACAAATGTACTAAGTAAGCAACCTACTCGTAGGCTCTCAATGCATTCTTAACCTGGTAAGTATCCGCAGGCTTTACTCTGGGCTTTAGGTAGTTGGAGCTTAGCTTCTACTGCTACCTCAGTATCTAAGGTGCCGCGAAGTTCCAAACGATATGTTGTTCTTGGAGAAATTTCATAACGTTAAATTGACCCCCTAAATGAACTCTGCTGCTTATGAAATTTTAATACTTAACATATTATGGTGTGTTGAAGTCACGTGTGAAATTTGGTAGCCATTGGATATGCCTAAGATGGTAAACCGAGTGGAGATGTAAAATGACCATAATGCCCTTGGCCCAAAATAACCCCGTTTTACTACTTTTAAGACACCTAAGTAATGTTGAACTTTATATACGACCTTAAAAGGGGGTTATCAAGATACTAGTAAGTTTTCATACCCATGGGATCACGATAGGTTGCCCTTTAATGTTTACCAAAGTTAAAACGAATGAGTTGGAATGCTACTCCATCCTATAACTTACAAACCTAGGCTCATTTATTAACCATGTTCCAGAAAATTTTTATGTGTTTTAGAAAACAAACTTTAGCCCGTATTAGAGAAAAGTAAGAATCGATTTCCAAAAAAAAAAACTTGTGAACATAATATCCCTTGAAAGTATTAAATTGGTAGACACATTTATATCCGTAGAACACTAACAATAGAAAATGAGATCCTTATTATAAATAATATATAAATATATATATATAAATAAATGTATGTATAAACATATATAAAAATTTCATGACTCATGCAAGGTGTCTAATGTCGGCATGAAATTTAACACATGGACCATTGTAAAACTTAGCTAAATTGTTTACCAGAAGTTTGAACTTGAAATTTATGTCATGGGCTCACATTAGTTGACTTGGATTTCAAATGACATAATCGAACTTTCATTAAAAATAAATTGGTGACACTAGCTTAAGCTAATAAGGTTACTGTCATTGCTATCGGCTTTATGTAGAGGAAGCATCCCAAATGTTTAAGGGAGGCTAGGCACCACACAAGAGATTTTAGTGAGTTCCCTATTATGCTATACAAGAACCTAAGAGGTTTACGGGCTCGAAAGAGCCAATGATGGGATATTACTACGAGGGGAGACGTGACTAGATCAGTCAAAAGGCATTACAGTAGGTAGCGTAGGTGAACGTAGAGGACTTATGCAAGGATTATTTACTTCCAAAAAGTTCGTACTTAACTCAAATCAGTATTAGTACTCAAGAGAGCTATATGATAGGGCATCCCGCTATGAGGAAAGACTTGTGTAGGTTGTTGGATGTGACCCTTAATCGAAATTATGTTGAAACAAGTAAAAGAGGCAAAGGAACACCTTGAGGGGAGAAATCTTTTGGAGAAAAGAAAGCTTAAGTATTTAGGTTTTCAATTCTCTTTCTCGTTGTTGTGTTATTCTGAAAAAGGCATACTTCTCATGAATATTTATAGTGGAGAAAGCACTAACTTGCTTCCTAAGCTTTCTCCTCAAGTTAAGATCCGCTAATGATCTTCGTAATTAAAGCATAAGACTTAGTCCACAACCACAAAACTTGGTCCACAATTCGAAAACTACAACCAAATCTTCTATTGTTGCTCCATAAGTTAGTAACTTATTCTACGAAGTCTACCAACAATTCTCCTAAGGTTACTCCATAAGTTAATAACTTGTTCAACTAAGTCTACTAACAATTCTTCTAATGTTAGTATATGAGTTAGTAACTTGTTCAACTAGCTCAAGTTTATTAGCTCACAATCTCCTCCATAAAATTGATTTTGTTCGAGATTCTTCACTTCTAGCAATTCTCGCATCTATGCAAACTTAACTCTTGTTAGGGCCTTGGTTATAATATCTCCACATGTAACACCCAAGAATTTAAAGGCCTCCAAGGAGGAAATCATGCTAGTATGTACGAGGTTTGGGAAACAAGAAGAAAATGGGGAAAAGGAAATAAAGAACGTCTCAGATTTTTAACAATTTATCCGGAAAGATTTTCAAAGTACCCAAAAAGGGAAAAATGGTCAAGAAAGGGTAGACAATTTTTCGGGAAATTCTGGACTTTTCAAGAAAAATAATATTTAAATAATAAAAATGGTAAAATTACCAAATTACCCCTGAAAGAGTGGATATTTACGAAAATGCCCTCCTGTACGAAATCAGATCGTCTACAGTAGCAGCCTGCACAAAATGTCACGAAACTCAGTTCCCAGCCGTCCGATCTCCTCCAAAATTGGGGACGATCTAGAACACGCACACCTCAGCATATCAAACAGCTAGAATTCAAACTTGAGGTCGGTGAAGGCCTGGTCGGAGCAGAAATTATGCCGAAAAATCTAGAAAACTAAGGGAAGGAATTGCGATGATTCTGGATAATTCAATGGCGGTGGAAAATTACTCTATAAATTACGAGGTAGGGGCAACTAATAGGAACAAGAATCGAGCTCAGTCGAGACCTTAATCGAGTGTTAAGAGCGTTGAGATTTTGGGTATTGTATCCTTGGATATTTTTCAAATTCGAAAGATACAATCCATCTTTTTCATTCAAACCTGTTCCTAGATGTTCTAAAGAGAATTACCCAGAGGATTGGTAAATGACGAAAGCTCTGAAAGTGCCCCTATCCTAATCCCCCAACTTCGTCCCCCATTGAAGAAATCTCAAAGTAAGCTCAAAACTCAATTCGAAGCTATAGACGTTTTCGAAGGATAAAACCTATCCCAAACGATTTCTACACCCCTCAGGATCATTTTCGAAGCAGGCCTTAAAGGGAGGCAACCTTAGGAACAAGTGTAATCGAAAAAATTCGCTATGGGGTAAGTTTTGGGGAAGAAATCCTAATTCTTACTTACGGCACTTAATTCCCACAATTAATGTTCCCAAGTGTTTATGGGGACTAAATGGAACATGTTTGATGAAGGAATCGAAGACTAAGACGGCCTAGTTCGAGCTAACCAATCGACGAAAAATCGTGTTCTGGGTTAAGTTGCGGACCGAGGGAAAGAACTCAAAATTCACCTCAACCACACCCGATCGACCTTCAAAGACTATCCCTTTAGTTTAAAATAGATAAAAGGAAGATTTGTGGTGAAGGAGGCGTGGCCCAAAAGTGCCTTCATCGTCGTAACGAATAGCAACATCTCTTGGGTTTACTCCGGCGATTAAACGAGTTTTCTCTCGACTTTGAACGCTTACAACTTACGTTGTAGTTCACAGGTAGGTGAGATATTTATTCAAAACTCTTCCCTGATAGTTAATCTTTAAGTTTCATGAAGGAATCAAGGGGAGAAATGCTCTGGTTTTGGCTGACGAACTCCGTTTTCAGACAGAGGAGCAATGCCGCGAGAAACTTACATTGTAGTTCACGTGCCGCACTGGAGTAATCCAATATGTGGTTCCGCACGTTCCACCACTTCTCCGTTCATTTCCAAAACTGATCGTGAAACATCATGAGCAGCAGGATGTTGAGGTCCGGAATTTGAAGTTAAATTTGTGATTTGCCTGTTCCTAGTCGTCTTGGGAAAGAAAGGCAGAAAGAAGAAAGATATTATTCCCTCTGAGCTTGTACAGTACTACCAGTACAAAAAATGCATCTCCTTCGCCCGCGCGCGCGATAGCTCTAACAGGTGTGGCGCTGGCGTGCAAGCGAAGCGCTATTGGCGGGAATAAATATCTCACTGAGCGATGATTGATTCAGTCCCTACCTCTGAAAGCAAAAGGAAGGCAGTGCCCTCGATTGTTCCAGAGAAAAGGATCATGGCGCACCAGAACCGTGACATCCAGCAACAGCATCTCCTTGCATGCGAGAGACAACTATGCCAGCCGTTATTCTCGGCTCTATTATGAAAGAAAGCAACAGACTCCCTAATGAGGGATTTTAGGAGATTAGGGTGATCCTTTCTCTCCTCCACCCATCTGCAGAGGGGTTCAGTATCCATCTCCGCAGGTTATTTCAGATCGCGAGCCATAATGTTCTCTGCGACACTGGAATCTCTTTCTGACATTTCCGGAAAGTGAATGGACAGCCGCACTTCCCCCTTCTCACAATGTTCCCGAACTTGCTAAAGAATCAAAGTGTGAATGGAACTTAAAAGTGCTTCATGGGGTCGGCGTGGGGAACTTCCACCGGTTCTAGAGCCAGCGGATTCTGAATGAACTCCCTTCTTACGGTTAAAAAAAGTGGTTAACCATCTCGAAGAAATACATCCATCTCGTCGAGACGAAAAACGTGTCTCAACTACAGACACCTACCCTCTTTCCCTATCGAAAAACTAACCCTACAACATGGATGATAGAAATGCTAACCAAGTGACACCCTTATCCACTAATAAAGGAGAAAGGCCATGAGTCATGAAAGAGGTTGACCCCCATCCCCCTTCACTATGTATGGCCAACTAATTCCTCGCTTTAGTCCGTTCTTTTTCTTCTTTGGGCTCGCGGTCATAAAGGGACGTTAAACGTAATTAGTTAAGGGCATTACTACAAAAAAGAAAATTCGAGTCTTGGTAGTGAAAGTGAAAGTTTATTATACTAATACCACTAAGATGGTGTGGAAACAGACTGACGAGAGAGCTGCTTTCGCCTCGGTAATTACCTAACGAGAGAGAGTCGATGCCAAAGTCGCCCTTTACGCGAGGGAACGCCAGACAGATTGACCTCTGCTAACTACGTTTTATATATACTGTCGGCGTCAGAGATACTATACTGACGGTATAGTGCCGCCACCAGAGATGGCTGCTTCATGCTAGGTGTCCAGACCTACTACGCCCGAGCCGCATTTCCGGTACAGACGCTATATCCACTAAGGCTGAATCCCACTTCATCCTACGAACTATACCTGAGATAAAGGCATTCTATAACAATTCGACGACATGAAGAAAGCAAGAAAACAATAGCGATCGGTTTTGGAGCGTCACTGGGGGAATGTTGAAAACAATCTTATTGGAAGCGGCTTGAGAGTGAGGGCAATCGTCATAGTCAGCTAGCGAGCAATCCCAAGAAAGCCAGCTACCTAGCCTTTCCCCATCGCTAGCATAAACTGAGGAATAAGAATAGGAAAAACAAACCTCCAAGCCCCGTAAGCTATTTCAATGTTATTATTCTGTCTCTTTCTTATGTCCGGTATCAAAGCCCCTCGAAGTGGAATGCCTCACCCGCACCTACTTCATCGCACCAACTCCCTCAAACACAAGGGAGCGGGCACTGCTCTCAGCCTGTCGTAACAACAAAATGAAACTACATACCGTCAGATCATTCATTACCTTATTCCTAGAACGGAATATAGACATTGGTAAAACAGGGGAGGGGGCTCGAGAGACCTCGAGCGACACATCATAATTTACGCTAACCTCAACCTACAATCGGAGAGACTTTAGCCACTAACCCCTGGATGGAAGGGAAGAATGAGGCGATCAAGAAAGTTGTCCCCCTAAACAGGAGAAAATGTCCGAAGACCTTTGAATTACAAACAAAGCGAAGGCGCTACTTTTCCCTATAAAGAATGAAGGCCCGTACGACACCCGACGTTAACACCCCCAAATCTAGAAATGCTAAACACAGTTTCCATGGTAACGGGAATACGCCAGACGGCGAAAGCATACAAAGAGAGTGGCGCTTCCATTGCTTAGATTTCGGGTACTAGGGCGCACCAAAGATACGAAAAATGACTGCTCAATCGAGAGGTCAAAGACAGAGACATAGTACCAGTTCCATCTCTAATCTTTGAGAAAATCGGGGTTTTTTCCACATAATAGCGTCAACCAAAGACCAGAGCATCTTAGCAGACACTAGAGAGAAATCCCTCTCACTCCGTCGCTCCAAAATCTTTTGGCAAACTCCAATCAAGGAATTCCAATAAGAATCAAAGTGTGAAATGAGAGACTTTTCTTTAGATATAGTTATAGTACACTAAAACTATGTATTATGGTAAGCGGCCGCCACCTTCTCGTCGGCGATCACCGTCGTGCCATTCACCCTCTCAGCAGCTATCTACTCAAGCATATGATGTGTCAGTGTGAATAGAGGCAAAGAACGAGAAAATCTGAGGGGTTGACCTGACCCTTCGTGAACGTTACAACCGATGACCTATAACCTTGATTTATTATTTATTAGAAACTATATTGTAATTGAAAGACTAAAGATTAAGTATGTATGAACGTCCAGGAAGTTGCAAAGGGATTCCCGAACAACCCTGCAATCATACAGGACGTTAGAATAACAGGTAAGGAATTGGTTGTGCGACGGGTGCCTCATCGGCAAACAAAGACGCACCCCCTTTCCGTCTCAGGCATCCTACCGCTTTATGTGGCTGACCCTGCTACAAGCAAAAAGTGAGGCGATTAAGCGCATTCAAGCGCGAGCGGAGGCCGAATGCGGGAAGAAGATGCGAGTGCTACGCACGGACCGAGGTGGAGAATTCACCTCAGAGAGCTGCTTCGGTAAGTACTGTGATGAGCTCGGTGTCACGGTCCTACATTTTTTACCGTGCGGCGTCGTGATCCTGACACGACCACGACCAGCCTTAAGGGGAATTAAGCCCCATATATATTTTTCGCCCCGACTTTGTGGCTTCGTCGGACCTTAGGCGATGTTTGTCTTTGCCCATCGGACATCGCTTGTGCAGAATTCAAGCTTGTCCAACAACACACGCCGCTTACGCGTGCATGTTCAATCGTCTTCGACACAACCAACTTGCCCCTACACTAGGCCAAGTCATCCGGCTCGACCTTGCCTCTGCTCGGGCCAAGGTCTCTCAATACAACGTTGCATCTTGTCTTGTCATCTCGATCCCCATCGACAGGGTCCATATGTCTTGACGCCATCCTAAGTCTCAGGATGTTGTCGGCCATCATGACTTTCTCGGTCATGTCATCGAGAATGGGCCCGCGTGTCTTTGATCTCATCGGGACTTCCCGAACATCCATCCATCCGGGCTATATCGAGGCATAGGCCCTCATGTGCCCATGCCGAGTCATTTACGAATACCGTACCGGATAGCGGGTGTATGTAGCAACCTATGACACGCGGGCTGGGGCGCAATACCGGCACACCCGTGCCGTCTGATACTGTCCTTGAAAAACCCATTTCAAAGGAAGTCGCCCGTGACACTCGTCTCGACACGCTCGCCCACACTTTGACACACGTATGTGCCACAGGGTAGCTCACTTAGGCCACAGGGCCCAGGGGTGGTGGAGAGCTAACACCATGGTACCCCCTATAGTACATTATGAGTCATTTTCAATCTACCAGGAGTAGACATGATTTTTGTGAACGGTCATACGGTGTCGTGCATTGTCCGTCCGATGTCCGATTGACATCAAATTTGGCGAGCATTCATATTTCATATGGACGGACTTAACTCCCGAGCTGCATGACCAAATTCCTTTTCATGAACCCCGACTTTCGAGGTTAAGGCCCGGGGCCCTACCCGGCCCTTCAACAAGCCTATCTTTGTTCCTCATGTCTATTATGATGTCTTTGTCTTGCTTATGTCTCAGCTTGTCTTTATAATGCCCACTTAGCGTGGTGGTGTGTTGGATGATGCATCATCCTCCTCGATCGCATCATGGCATTCTTCTATATTGGCCCGCATGTGGCCGGATGGACGTCTCTTGAGCGACGCCACTTTGCTTGTCGCACCGTGAGGGTCACAACATACTCTCTTCATAGTATGGTTGTGACACTCGGCATGCAACGGCAACTAACGGCGCCCTACTCCCCCCAATAGAACGGAGTGGTGGAGCGCCAGAATCAGACCATCGTCGGGACAGCGAGGTCATTGCTGATGACGGCCGGGATGCCCGGGAGATTCTGGGGAGAGGCGGTAATGACGGGCGCCTATCTCCTAAGTGAAGGTACCACGTCCCCACCTCGCCAAGCTCGATCCCAGGGGGCTGAAAGTCGTCTTCATCGGCTACGAACCCGGGAGCAAGGCATACAGACTCTATGATCCTGCAGGAGGGCAAGCTCACGTGTCTCGCGACGTCATCTTCGACGAAAGTACCTTCTGGCAGTGGAACGACGTGATCGTAGCAGATCACAACCCAAATCAATTCACGGTGGAGTACCTTGTCACCGAGCCGGAAGAAGGAGGAGCCTAGTATCAAGAACCGTCCCCGCCGCCAGCAGCTGCACCTCCTAAACTAGTGGAGTTCGCAACACCACGGACTGCGGATTCGACGCGTGATGCCGATCACGATGATGATCTGGTGGCCAGGTACCGAAGGATGGACGACCTAGTGGGAGGAGGTGAACCCCCTGGACTGGCGGCTCGCGAACTCGAACAAGATGTGAATGAACTACATGTCATCAGCGCAGATGAACCGGACACCTTCGCCGAAGCAGAAAGAAACCCGTGCTGGCTGAAGGCAATGCAGGAGGAGATGACATCCATCATCGAGAACCAAACGTGGAGTCTAGAGGATATGCCACCGGGACACCGAGCCATAGGGCTCAAATGGGTCTTCAACTTGAAGCGCAACGAAAAGGGAGAAGTTATGAAGCACAAGGCCTGTTTGGTAGCGAAGGGCTACGTCCAGAAGCAAGGAGAAGGAGTGGACTTCGAAGAGGTATTTGCGCCAGTGGCAAGGTTCGAATCCGTCCGCCTTTTGCTGGCAATCGCGGCACATTGCTCTTGGGAGGTCCACCACATGGACGTGAAGTCCGCTTTCCTTAATAGAGAGCTGAAGGAGACCGTATACATCCGACAACCACCTGGCTTCCTTGACAACGACAACCCGTGTAAGGTACTGCGCCTGCACAAGGCACTCTACGGGCTTCGGCAAGCACCACGAGCCTGGAACGTGAAGCTCGACAGTACCCTACTGTCACTGAAGTTCAAGCGTTGTGCCTCTGAGCATGGCATGTACACGCACGGCCACGGTGAGCAGCGACTGATTGTGGGAGTGTACGTCAACGACCTCATAATCACTGGAGGCGATATGGAAGTCCTCGAAAGGTTCAAGAGGGAGATGTCCAAGAACTTCAAGATGAGCGATCTCGGCGTACTCAGCTACTACCTCGGCATCGAAGTGCAACAGAGTACTACCAGCATCACCATTTTCCAAAGTGCGTACGCGAAAAAACTGCTGGACACAACTGGGCTTGCGAAGAGTAATCTTACAAGGACGCCAATGGAGGCCCGGCTTCAGCTAAGGAAGGCCGGCACTATGACGACAGTCGACGCCACCAATATGGTAGACATATACCATAAGGCTTTAGGAGGAGATTGTTAGGTAAATCCCTAGATTGAAATTCATTCCTAGGTTTTAGTAACTTGTGTGCTGTTCAACCCACACAATCAGAGTAGTGGGAAGTCCACGTCGAGTGGGAGGCCTTTAACTTAGTTTTCCACTTCTTTCCATTTTTAGGATAGGTTTGTTATTTAAATACCTTAAACAGAATCAAATAAAAAACGAATCGAGTCTTCAGCAAAAATCTCTCTCTCTCCTTCTACTTTCAGTTATTTTTTATTTTTCCTTTGGCCGTTTTTTTGTCGACGTTTCTCCCAATTGCCAGAAGTCAACATGAATATGTATTCTTGGCATGAGCAAGACACCCGAAGATTTTAAAGTGATGAATCTTTGGTATCTTGTCAAACCAAGCTTGATACGGTGTTCCATCTGCAACTCCTTTTGTCGGCGATCTGTTCAGAATATACACAGCAATTTTGATAGCTTCTCCCCAAAATTTTGCAGGCATCTCTCTGCTCTTTAACATACAACTGGCCATCTCTACCACCATTCGATTACGCCTTTCTACTACGCCATTTTGCTGTGGTGAAAATGGTGGAGTAAGAAGTCTTTTCATGCCTTCATTCTTGCGATAGTCTTTAAAAACAGTAGATACGAACTCTCCTCCATGGTCCGTTCTAAAGCTCTTAATCTTCTTGCCTTTCTGTGCCGCCACACTGATCTTGAACTTTTTAAATACCACCAGTGTTTCATTTTTGTTTTTCAAAAAAAACACCCACATAAATCGTGAAAAATAATCCACTAGTAACATAAAATATCGATTACCTCCATAAGTCATTGGAGAAATAGGTCCACATAGATCTCCATGGACGAGATCCAATGACTCCTTCGCACGATAAGTTGTTGTTCGTGGAAAAGGAGTCCTATGCTGCTTTTCAATTAAACACCCATCACAGAATTGATTGATCTGGGTGATTTTCGGCAACCCTTCAACCATTCTTTTGACATTTAATTGCTTTAAAGAGTGAAAATTCAGGTGTCCATACATCCCGTGCCAGAGCCAACCATCGTTACTAATATTTGCCATTAAACACACCTGATCTCCAAGCTTCAACTTTGCTACATACAATCTGTTGGATTGTCTGGTCACCATAATAATCAAGCACCTGGATCTGTCATATATCTTAATCACACTGTCTTATATGACAATTCTATTTCCACTCTCGTCTAGTTGTCCCAAACTTATTATATTGCTCTTGAGTTTGAGTATGTAATAGACTTGCGATAAGATCAAGTGCTCATCGGTTTTGCATTTGAAGAACACTATTCATCGACCACAAATGTCTATTACAGAATTATCATCGAAACATACCTTTCCAACAACAGATGTGTCGAGCTCACGAACACCCTCCTTTCTCCTGACATGTGGTTGCTTGCTCCAGTATCTAAGTACAAGAAATTTTCAGCTCTAATATTGACTGGTGGCGACACTATAGTTTCATTCAGCATCACAAAATCAGGCTCTTTGTCACGTGTGGTTTTAATTTCACACGCCTCTATCATCAGCAATGAAGACTCCTCATCCTTTTGCATCTCTATCAAGTTGAGTTGTTTGTTTTTGTGTGGAACACTCTGATGCGAAGTGTCCCATCTGCTGACACCTGTAACATTTAATTTTACTTTTGTCGAACTTCTTCTTCTGAGTTTGTGACTCTCCTTCATCTCCTTGATGCCAGTCACTTCACCCACGGCCTCTCCATCTTCCACGACCCTGTCCCCTGCCTCCTCTGGAACTGCCTTGATCCTTCAATTCTTTCTTTGAGGATTTTGCATTCTCTCGTTTCTTCCATTCTGCATAAGTGAGGAGAACGGTTTCATCTTTTTATCCAAACACTTGCAACCTTTCTTCATGTGCCTTGAGTGATCCAATAATCTCATCAACGGATTTCGTTTTGAGATCACTGAACTCCTCAATCGTTAAAGTGATTTGAAGAAATATTGCAGAAGTGGATCGTAGAAGTTTCTTAACTACTTGGATATCATCCACAGTATTGTCGAGGCCTCTCAATTTGTTGACAATAATGGTGAGTTTTCCAGAATACTCATCTATACTTTCTGAATCACCCATCCTCAACGCTTCAAACTCCCGCCAGAGAATCTGCATTCTAACTTCTTTCACTCTTTCTGCACCTAGATTCATATTTTTCAACATGATCCAGGCTTCCATGGCCGTTTTCTTGGCACCCAACTGTAGCAACATATCTTCTCCAATACTTTGATAATTAGCTTCTAAAGCAATCTTATCTTTGCGGTTATCTACTGTTTCGGGTCACTCGATTCCTGTCTCATTTTTTTTTATCTCTCTCCCTTTTTTATCGCTCAATCTCTAGGTGAGACATGATTGAAAACCGGCCTTGATCTTGTAGCTCTGATACCAATTGTAAGAAAATAACAGAAGGGGAGAAGAAGCAAAGACACACAAATTAACTTTCTCTTCTTTTTGTGGTATCTTGAGAACTTGACATCATTTTGCTTATATAATTAAATTTACACATTTCTGCTACAAATCAGCAAGTACTCCACCACTCCTTCCACTGTTTCACTCCCTAAAAACTAGTTCCACTATTTCCAATATCTCTCGCCTTTTTTAGAATCATACTTTTAAACAAAATGCCGAGGCATGGGAAATTGTTAATCAATTAACTTATATTATTGGAGGATGGATCAATAAAGAAAGAGGACATGAATGAAATGTATTTAGTATTATACCTTAGCATAATTTAATTATTCTCAAGTTATTTATTCTAGGAGAGGTGTAATGACCGCATAAAGGAGAAATAAACGGTTGAAGTTATAACCTAATGTAAAATTTAGTAGGGTAGTTTCACCTAAGTCCTACATCTCGAGCACACAAGTAAAAGAAATATAGAATGTTATGATTTAGATAGGCATATCAATTAATTAAAATCTTTATTTTTCAATACCTAAAGGATTAAAGACATTTATAGCTTATTACATGCAATTAATCAGTTTATGATCAAGATAATGATGCGTAAAGAAGTAAATTAATGCTAAAAAGTGTGAATAATTTTGTATGACCAATAAGAGAAAGGGACATTCTGAGAATTGAATTCAGGATCTCTCGTACTTAAAAGAGAATCATACCACTAGACCAAATGCCCATATTCTTATATTATTTATTTTTATTTTTTATGTTTTATTGAATGTATAATTATTATTTTATTTATAAAGAAAGAGAGTATTAATGAAATCAATTAATTTATTTGCGTTAAAGTTATTACTCACGAACATAAAATAGGTCCCACCAAGATTTGAATTCGAGTTATTGGATTCAAAGTCTAATGTCCTAACTACTAGACCATGGGACCACAAATATTTACAAGATTTGTGTGTAATAAATCTCTGAACTTTAATAAATAAATAATATCTTCATATACTTTCAAAAGTATAAAAACGACGGGTGTGTCCTCATTTTTTCAATACTGTATTTGATACGGTTTCAACACATTAAAATCAATTAATATATTAGATTATGTGTACAATTATTCTACCATTCTTTTTTAGCCTTACCATCATAAATATGGTTAGAAAAATAGTGAAAGAAGTATTTTCTTCGCCCAATTATTTTACCATTCTTTTTCAGCTAAGGACTCCGAGCATACCCACGATAAGATACTCGCATTCACGTCGAACCTTGCATTTTTCTTAACCGTCTGCAAACTCACAATTTTTTCAAACTGTGGTATAAAGATAGTCACATTATGTAGGTACGTACAAGACACTACAACATCGTGGGAGGGTAAGGCAAGCCAATAGGGACTCATCATAGTTGAGATCTAAACGGAGGAGCAAAAGAAAAATGGAGTCAAAAGATCTCGAGAAGAAAGAGAAAGGCATATGGAAAGGCGCGTGAATTGGGCGAAGAAGACGATGGGATTGGGTCGGATTTTGTTCGAACTCGGGGAATCCATCACTACAGCCAACCCATGACCCATCATTCCTTTCGGTTGGTGACGAATTTGCAACCCGCGGCCAAAACTTGACTCACTGAGGAAGTTGCCAAAGAAAATTTGGAGAAAATCGAATACAAGAAGCTCAAGAAACGAGTCTCCGAATACCGGACAAGAGGTAAGTAAACATCTTGGAATTTTCTTAAGAAATACTTGTGGGAATGCTTGGATTTCAATATATACCCTAAGTGAAGTATGAATTAATAGTATAGGAAATAAAAATATTAAAAATCGTGAGTTAAAAGGCCTCAACCCACCGTTTTTCTAAAGAATTAAGTAACATTAAATTAACCCCCTAATTCGGTTCTCTTATGAAATTTTTATACTTGCCATATTAGTGTGTGCTAATGTTAAGTAAGAAAATTGCTAACAATTGAATATGCCTAAGAGGGTAAACTGAGAAGTGTAAAATAACTATAATGCCATTCGCCAAAAATAATCTCATTTTATGACTTTTAAGACACCTAAGTAACGTGAAACTTTATACATGACCTTGAAAGGGGTTTATCAAGTTACTAGTAAGTTTTCACGCCCATGGGATCACGTTAGATTGCCTTTTAATGTGTACCTAAGTTAAAACTAATGAGTCGTGATGCTACTCCATGATATAATGTAAGCCTATGTTCATTTATAAACCATGTTCCAAGAATATACCTAGGATCAATTGAATATCATGGTAAATAAGTTGCTAGGATTCATACCCAAAAGTGACAGTTATCTCCCATCATGCGGTGTGGGACAATGCCCCTATTCCTCTTTTATGTGAAATGCCCTACACTATGTATCATGAGTAGGAGGATAAGGAGGACCTCCTATTTTCCTCACTTAGTTGAGATACACTGCATCAAAATTTGCTAGAAGGATGTCACGATCATGATAGTTCCACTCATGTGTTCACGGGAAGAGAACTAAAGGTTAATTTAGGGAAAAGTTTTTAGGATGAGAAGGTGACAGGTAAGAATATAAGCTCTGAATGTCAAGCCCCTCAAAACTCAATAAGGGATAACATCCTAGCTTAAGGTTGCTATCAAGAGCCTATAAGTAAGCTACTTAATGACTTTTTACTCACTTCGTGTTTACATTTTTTTTCGGTAACTAGGAGTTGGTCATGGATGGGAGAGGACTTTGGAGCGTGGGTGATAAGACAATCTTAATCCTCAACCCAACGATCCAAGCTTTTTTTGAAGCAAGAACCCTTGAATGAAAGAAATTAACACCTTCTCGTACAAAATTCGGATCAACCCAGAGATAAGTCTAAAAGTAGATTACCTCTTAAAATAAAAGATCTAGGAGCAAGATTTGAAACCTTGTTCTAAATTGAGTCACTCCACAATCGAACTTGATCATGACTTGATTGAATGACTCAGATGCAATCTACCATAAGAATGGCATGAAACTTAGAAATGGCAAAGATGATGCTAAAATTTCTAAGGTGGAAAGTCTCAACTTGAAAGATTACTTTTATTCAAAATCTAATTTTATAGTTTCTTCCCAAAAGAAGCTTCAATTCTTCAAATGCCAACTAAATAAATTAGTAGCCATGATTAGTAAGTTACTCCCATTACCCTTTATCTCCCCAAAAAAGAAGTGATCCACTTTGACAACTAATTTCCCACCCTTTTGCCCACTACAAAGTTATGGAATTAAAATAATAAATAAAGTTTGCAAATAAATTATCACTCAAGTGCTATTTATAACAACTTCATCCTCTACTTCAACCGTGTAAATATTCACTCTCGATGCTCCAAATCTTTCTTCCTCAATCGAATAGCTTGTAACATATGAAGTGGCGGTTGAATCGAGACTATCCAATTTTGTTGATGAAGAATGAATGCTTGTTGAATCTTCTTGGCCTTAGATCGTGTAATATGTCTAGTTGAAACATTTGGAACACCATGCTCTCTATCATCATCCCCCTCTTCGAAAGGATTCGTACTCCAATCAGGAAAATCATAAACTACATCAAAAGAACTCAAGTGAGCAACATCGAAAGTAGAATGTAGTGAAAATTCTCTTGAAAAATAAATTTTATAGGCATTGTTATTAATTCTTTCAAGAACTTGGCAAGGGTCATACCCTCTTGGATGTAACTTTGTCTTCCTCTTACATGGGAATCACTCCTTGCGAAAATGTATCCAAACCTAATCACCGGGTTAAAAAGTGAGTTCGTTTCGTCCTTTGAAATTTTGTTTCTCAATTCTCTTCTAGACCTTTTTGTGCAAGGTTTTGATCAAATCTGTCTTTGTTGTTGTTGCTGCTTTAACTCACAAAAAAATATTGTAAGGAAAAGGAAGCAAGAATATTATAAGGAATAGGAAGCCAAACAAGAGGAGTAAATGGATTAAATCCATAAACAACTTTAAAAGGAGAGCAATGAGTCGTACTATAAATTACTTTATTATATGCAAACTATAAAAATGGCAATCATTCGTCCCAAGACTTTCTATTAACCACCCCAGGTTGTCCACCATTCTGAGGATGACATGGAGTTAAAAACAATAATTTGGTACCCAATTTATCCCACAATACTTTTTAAAAATGGCTTAAAAATTTAACATCTTCATCATTAATAATAATTCTAAGGCTTCAATAATAATAATTCTAAGGCTTCAATGTAATTTTACTACTTCCCTAATGAATAAGTCACCAACATGCTTTGTATGATCTGTTTTGATTCATGCAAAGAGCCATTTTTACTAAATATGTCTACAACAACAATAAAGGAGTATACAATCCATTCGGTTCATTAGGCGTATTCAGAGGAGTATACAATCCATTTGGTTGTGATCTTGACTTGAATTCTTTATATTTAAAACACTGGCTACATAACTTATGAACATCGTGTTTCATCTTTGGCCAAAAGGGGTGTTCATACAACATATTATAAGTTTTATTCATCCTAAAATATCTCATTAAGCCACCCCTATGTGCTTTGAGGGGAGCTCAATCCTCATTCACATTTTTTGCTCAATTTTGCAGTGTCATTGAACATTAGGCGAGGTTTTCCTTCACTAACTGAACACAGCTTGTGTGAAATTCAAACTTGTTCGGCAACACACGCCGCTCGTATGTGCATGTCCAATCGTCTAAAACTCCATCCGACATGTCTCTACACTAGGTCAAGTCATTCGACTCGATTTTTTCGCTACTCTAGGCCAAAGTCTCTCTTACGCAATGACACATCACATAGTCATCTCGGTTACGATCTGTTAGGTTTAGTTATTTGGATTAGATTTGATTTAGTTATTTGAATAAGATTTGATTTAGTCATACCGGATTTGATTCTGTAACGCTATATAATAGCCAATTTCATTGTTCAATAGAATGTGAGATTTCTCCCAATTCTTCTGATTTTTCAGTTTTCTGTCTGTTACTAACATTTGGTATCAGAGTCATGCCCTAAACTAGCCAAGTTAAAACTAGAAGCAGGAGTCTTGTACGTGTGTCATAATAAAATTATGTCGATGGAGAGTTTATTTGTGCAGCATGCAATTCTAAAATTTGATGGGTACTATGATCATTGAGCGATGCTCATGAAAAACTTTTTGCGTTCAAAGGAGTACTGGGATTTGGTGGAGAATGGGATTTCTACAGCAATAGAAGACATCGTTTCCACAGATACTCAGAAGAAGCACATTGAAGATTAGAAGTTGAAAGATTTGAAAGCAAAGAATTATCTATTTCAAGCATTAGATCGTTCGATCTTGGAGACAATCCTCAACATTGATACAACAAAGAACATATGGGATTCTATGAAGCAGAAATATTAAGGTTCGACATGGGTAAAGCGTGCACATTTGCAAGATCTTCGGAAGGAGTTTGAAATGCTTCACATGAAGGCAGGAGAATCTGTCAATGAGTATTTTGCTCGGACCCTTAACATAGCAAACAAGATGAAAATAAATGGTGAGAACAAAAGAGATGTTGAAGTAGTTGAAAAGATTCTGAGATCTATGACTCTCAAGTTTGATTATATTGTGTGTTCCATTGAGGAGTCCAAGGATACAACCATCTTAATCATTGATGAGTTGCAAAGCAGTCTGCTTGTGCATGAAAAACACATGGTTCTCATGTTGAAGAAGAACATGCTTTGAAGATCACTCATGGTGCACAATCTGGAGGAAGGAGTAAAGGTCGTGGAAGCATTAGAGACAGAGGAAGGGGACGAGGCAGACAAACCTTCAACAAGGCCACAGTGGAGTGCTATAATTGTCACAGGTTAGGACATTTTCAATGGGAATGTCAAAGCAAGGAGAAGGAGGCAAACTATGCAGATACTCAAGAATAGATGTTGCTGATAGCTTACGTGAATATGAATAAGGCCAATAGTGAAGATATGTGGTTCCTTGATTCGGGATGTAGCAATCATATGAGTGGGAAGAAGGAATATTTTTCAGATTTTGATGGAAGTTTTAGAGATTCAGTGAAGCTGGGCAACAACTCAAGCATGGATGTAACAGGAAAGGGTAATGTACGGCTGCAAGTGAATGGAATCATACTGATAATCACAGGAGTGTTCTATGTGCCAAAGCTGAAGAACAATCTGCTGAGTATTGGGAAATTGCAAGCAAAGGAGCTTAGCATTTTGTTTCAAAATGTAACGTGCAAGGTGTTTTATCCTAAGAGAGACTTAATCGTGGAGACAAAGATGTCTTTGACTCGAATGTTCGTACTGCATGCCATATCTCAGCTTGTAGCAACCGTTCAAACTCAATTGAAACATATGGGGAGAAGTGTTTCAAGGTCTCCGCCGTACACTCCTCGCTCCAATTCCTATCGCCATAGTCGAAGAAGCAGAAGGGACCCAAGTCCTTCCCCCAATCATTCCACTACCTGTTCCAGGAGAAAGAAGCCGCTCTTACTGCTGCAAGATAAAAAGAAGAACAAGCACGGAAAGAGAGAGAAGAGCTAGATAAAATGTTGGAAGAGAATAGGAGAAGGGTAGAAGAAGCTCAGCGACGATTAGCTCTAGAGTTGCAGTGGAAGGAAGAAGAACGATATCGTGAGCTCGAGTTGATTCATAGACAAAAAGAGGAGGCAGCTTGAAGAACTAAGCTAGATGATGGGTGTTTGAGTTGTGTTTTGTTGGGAGTTAGTGAAGAGTCAAAAGCTTACAGACTCCATGATATAGAAGCGGCAGATGAAAATACTGCCGAGGAAAATATTTCCTCTGGCTCTTTAGCTGAAGCAAGCTCTCCTAGCTCGAATAAGGCGAGGAATAGAAGACCATTAGTCTGGATTAGAGGGACTATGCAATAAGAGAAGATTTTTGTGAAGAAGATGATGAAGCAGTCTAGATGAGAGACTATGCAATAGGAGAAGATTTTTGTAAAGAAGATGATGAAGCTCACTCGGCCATGTTTACCACTACTGATCCTGTAAATTTTGAAGACGCATTGATTTAAAGACGCATTGAACGGTGAGAAATAAAGGCAAGCCATGGATCTGGACAGGGAAGCAATAAACAAAAATGACACATGAAAATTGATGAAGTTATCTGAGGGTGGAAATCTGTTATGAGGTCGTAGATATAAACGGATTACTATTTGTTTTCGGTTCAAAGGAGAAATTGTTAAGTTTTATATTTGATTTAGTTATTTGGATTAGATTTTATTTAGTTATTTGAATTAGATTTGATTTAGTCCTACCAGATTCAGTCATACCGGATTTGATTATGCTATATAATAGCCAATTTTATTCCACAATTGAATGTGAGATTTCTTCGAATTCGGCTGATCTTTTCAATTTTCTCTCTGTTCCTAACACCAACAACATAACTCATGCATCGAGATATCATGTCTCGAGAAAGCTCGCCCATCATTGCTTGCTCGAACACATCTGTTGAGTACTGATCCATGTGTTGACCATCTCATTGAGACATCCCAAAAATTTATCCATATGGGTTCTCAACGGACATTTGAGTTTTTTGTGTCCATGCTAAAAAATTTATGGCATCTATTCCAAATAGCAGATGCTAACAAAATTTTCGACACATGGGTCGAGGTGCAATACTAGTACATTTGTACCATTTGGTACTGTCATTAAATGAAATATTTCAAAAGAAGACACTTGGGACGCTCGTTCCACGACGTCACCCATACAAGATGAAGTCAATTTGACTATTAACTTCCACCCTTTGACCCATTACAAGAATATTGAAATTAGAAGCAATAAATAAAGTTTTCCAACAACTCATGAAATGATGCTTCCAACTTCATCTGCTACTTTAACCGTGCAAATATTCACTTCTGAAGTTCCAAATGGCCATTCCTCAATCAAATCAACTTGTAACACACTAAATAATGGTTGAACCGAGCCTATCCTACTTTGTAGATGATAAATGACTGTTTGTTGAATCTTCTTGGCCTTAGATCGTGTAATAAATTTCATTAGAACATTTGGAATTCTGTAATTCTTATCACATGTTATATTGAGTTCTAATACTTTATTAGCTGAGTTGTCAATTTTTCTATCTTTTAAATAATAGAATGGAACTTTTTCTATCTTTTAAATAATAGAATGGAAGGTATTAAAACTCCTTTAATGCGATATGTCAAGGTGTTGATTAAGTGTATTTAGTTGAGATCAATTAACAAAGTTATCATTAAAAAGACCAATGAAATTCATGTGCAAGTATTTGTTACTATTTGTGTTTTATGAACATCTGAAATTTAAGAAATAGATAATAGTTTTATAAACTTTCAAAAACTTATATCTTATATATATTTATAGGTAATTGTTTTAATCTTTGCATTTAATAGGGTTTCAACACTTTAAAATCAATTAATTGATTTGTTTTATTACTATTCACAATAAAAAAATAGGTCCCATCAAAATTTGAACTCAGGTTATTAGAAGGGGTTATCAGGTTACTAGTAAGTTTTCACGCTCATGGAATCACGTTAGGCTGCCCTTTAATGTTTCGTTAAGTTAAAAACTAATGAGTTGTGATGCTACTCCATGATATAATGTATAAGCCTATGTTAATTTATAAACCATGTTCGAAGAATATATGTAGGATCAATTGAATACCATGATAAATAAGTTGCTAGGATTCATACTCAAAAGTGATCGTTATCTCTCATCATGCGGTGTGCGACGATGCCCCTATTCCTCTTTTATGTGAGATGTCGTTCCCTATGTATCATGAGCATGATGATAAGGAGGGCTTCCTATTTTCCTCACTTAGATGAGATACACTACATCAAAATTTACTAGCAGGATGACACGATCATGATAGAGCCACTCTTGTGTTCACACGAAGAGGACTAAAGGTTACTTTAGGGAAAAGTTTTTAGGAGCAGTAAGCGACGTGTAAGAAAATAAGCTCTAAGTGCCAAGAACCTAAAAACTCAATAAGAGATAACATCCCTAGCTTAAGGTTGCCATTAAGAGCATACAAGTAGGCTACTTTTGACTTTTTATTCACTCCATGTTTACATTTTTTTTTCCGGTAATAGGAGTTCGTCATGGATGGAAGCAAACTTTAGAGAGTGGGTGATAACAATCCTAATCCTCAGTCCAACGATCTAAGTTTTGTTGAATCAAAGAAATTAACACCTTCATATACAAAATTCAGATCAACCAAGAAATAAGGCTAAAAGAAAATTACCTCTTAAGATCAAAGATCTAGAAGCAACATAGATAACATTTTGAGTCACTCAACAATTGAACTTGATCAAGACTTGATTGAATGACTCAGATTAAATCTAGCACAAGAATTGCATGAAACTTAGAAATGACAAGATGATTCTCAAATTTATTAGGTAAAGTATCAACTTGAGAGCAAAAATATCTCTTTTACATAATAATTTGTTGGTATTTATAGTCTCTCAACTAGAGAAACTTCCAACTCTTCACATGCTCACTAAAGGATTGAATGACCATGATTGGTAAGTTACTCCCACTACCCTTTAACTTAGTATATGTATCAGCCCAAATTCACTGCTAGCAAATATTGTCATTTTAGGCTTTTCCTTTCGGGCTTCCCCATTTTAAAACCGGTCTGCTAGGAAGAGGTTTACACACCCTTATTAAGAATGTATATCTCTTTTACATCATAATTTGTTGGTATTTATAGTCTCTCAACTAGGGAAACTTCCAACTCTTCACATGCTCACTAAAGGATTGAATGACCATGATTGGTAAGTTACTCCCACTACCCTTTAACTTAGTATATGTATCAGCCCAAATTCACTGCTAGCAAATATTGTCATTTTAGGCTTTTCCTTTCGGGCTTCCCCATTTTTAAAACCGGTCTGCTAGGAAGAGGTTTACACACCCTTATTAAGAATGTTTTGTTTCCATCTCCAACGAATGTGTAAATCGAGTGGAAGTATTATTATCCTATCTTTTAGTTCTAAACCGATGCAAAATTTGATTAATTTAAAATTATGGTTAAAGGAAGTAAGTAACCATAGAGAAGAGAAAAAAACCTTTGAAGTTATTCTATAATATAAGTTTTAGTTTGATAGTTTCACTTCCGTCATCCATCATTAACACACAAACAAAACAATTATAGAATGTTAAAATTTGGGTAGACGATAGTGAATTGATATGTAACTTGTAACTAATTAATGTTTGATTTCTTACTTATTTTGCCCCTTTAATGTGATATAAACCTCTAAAGTTACAACTCACAATATAAAATAGGTCACACCGAAATTTGAACTCTGGTTAGAGAGTTCAAAATTCAATATCCTAACCACTAGACTATACGACCACAAATATTTACAAAATCTTTGAACTTCAAAAAATAAATAGTATTTCATATACTTTCAAAACCGATGTGTCCTCGCTTTTTTAGTTTTGTATTTGAAAGTGACGGATATGTCTTTGCTTTTTTAGATTCTTATTTGATAGAGTTTCAACACATTAAAATCAATTAATATATCATTAGATCAAGTTTATAATTATTCTACCATTCTTTTTCTATAATCATAAATATAGATAAAAAAGCACTAAAAGAAGTATTTTCTCCATATTTTGTGGATAAGAGAGAAAGACGTTAAATGAAGAAAAAGTAGGAGCATCACTATTTCCATAAAGGCCTTAATTTTATCTTTTTATCCTTGGAAATTTACTTTTTATAAGAGCAACATTATTATTTTATTTATTTTATTTGATGTCTAATGTCACGTCATACTTTTTTCAACCGTGCTGCATTGTGATCTTGACACACTCACGACAAGGTTTGAGAGGGAGTTCAAGCCCTATTCACATTTTTTTGCCCGATTTTGTAGCTTTGTTAAACCTTAGGCAAGGTTTTCTTTAACCAACTGAACACAACTTGTGTGGAATCCAAACTTGTTTTGTCACACATGCCTCTCGTGTGTGCATGTTCAATCGTCTGGACTCTATCCAACATGCCTTTAGACTAGGTCAAGTCATCAGACTCTTCTTTTCCTCTACTCTAGGCCAAGATCTCTCTTAAGCAACGCTTAATCTCATAGTCATCTTGGTTACAAACAACATAACCCATGCATTGTGACATCATTCCATGTCTTGATAAAATTCGACCATCTTGGCTTGTTCTAACACATCCGTTGAGAACTAACTCATGTATTTACCATCTCACTAGGACATCCCAAACATCTATTCATATGGGTTCTCATCGGACATTAGAGTTTTTTGTGTCCATGCTAAACAATTTGTGGCATCTATTCCAAATAGCGGGTGCTAAACAAACCTCCGACACGAGTTGGGGTGCAATACTGGCACACCTATGCGATTTGGTAGTGTCATTGAATGAAACTTTTCAAATACATTTTTTAAAGGAAGACGCTCGAAGCTCGTAAAGTAGCCTCTAGTAACGCAACTGCTTTGGAGGTTAGACCTCATAGTTTCACTTCATATGTTTTACACATTTTTTCGCATCACTTTAGCAAGGCCTTACATTGAGGTATATTTGCTATTTTTTTGGGAACTTTTTATACTTAAAAATGTTATATCTTATAGTTTGAACTTTTAATATATCTAATATATTATTGCTTTAACTACGTGAGCGTTGAAGCTATCTTAGCAAAATCTCATAGGGCTCTGTGAAACAAGCCTCACGCCGTTTCCTAAGGGTCATCGACACTAGACCTTCACCCAAAGCCCAAAGCCCAACTCCCTACTTAGAATGGATAAGCAAAAGAACAACTCCAACAACCTAACTAATGGGCTGAACCAACCTCCAACCACTTTGTTGCCCCCATCTAGGTTACAAGTTCACATTACCAAGTTCGGCGATTTCCTTAAGACAATGACTAATTTATGAAGACTACATCCAACTTTAAATCTATCAATGTTGCATTGTTGTAGCGGAGAAACCTATCATATTTACATGTAAAATAGATTAATTCATTGATTGAAAACAAATGGCAAGCTCGAAGTCTACCGTCCAAGCCACCAAAAATTTATGTAAAGTAAAAAGTGGATGTCAGACTGAGGACTACCCAGAGGTATATATTGGGCCCAGGAGAATCAACCCGCTATCCTTCCACTAACAAACGCGAAAGGTTACGATGCTCTGGAAAACCAACCTCATGCCGTTTCCTTCAACTCTATGGACCATGGACACTAGACCTTCGCCCAAAGGCCATAGCCCAACTCCCTACTTGGAATGGAAAGACCAAAGAACAACTCCAACGACCCTAGCCAATGGGCTGAGCCAACCTCCAACAACTTTGTTGCCCCCATATTGGTAAATAGATCACATTACCAAGTTCCACGGACACTAGGCCTTCGCCCAAAGTCCATAGCCCAACTCCAAGGGCCACAGACACTAGGCCTTCGCCCAAAGCCCATAGCCCAACTCCCTCCTTGGAATTGACAGGCCAAAGAACAATAGGCGGAGCCAACCTCCAACAACTTTGTTGCCCGATATTGGTTACAAGCTCACATTACAAAGCTCCGCGATTTCCTTAAGACAATGACAACTTTATGAAGACTACAAACAATTTTAAATCTATCAATGTGGGATTGTTGTAGCGGAGAAACCTATCATATTTACATGTAAAATAGATTAATACATTGATTCAAAATAAATGGTAATGCTGAGGACTACTCACAGGTTTATATTGGGCCTAGGAGAATCAACCTGCTATCCTTCCACCGACAAGAGCAAAAGGTTACGCTGCTCTTTGAAACAAACCTCACGCAGTTTCCTTCAACTCTAAGGGCCATGGACACTAGGCCTTCGCCCAAAGCCCAACTCCAGCAACTCTAACCAATGGGCTAAGCTGAGATTAATATTCGATTGATTGGTCTGAGGTTATCGATAAAAAAGATTTGTCTAAGTCACTTCGTTTCTTTTTGTCCAAGTTTCTTCTCTTTTTGTCTAACTCACTTCCTTTTTTCTTTGTGAGTTTCGGGAATATCCCCATTCATAGGTCTCAGATCCACATCTATGAATTGAAAGGTCCGAATGATCAACTCTGCAATCAGTTGTTAGAATCAATAGGTCTTCAAATCGTTCATTTGAAAAAATTGAAACCCTTCTTATTGGATGATCATGATACTTCCCAAAAATCGAAATTCTTGATCAATGGAGGAACAATATCACCATTTTTGTTCAATAAGATACCAAAGTGGATGATTGACTCATTCCATACGAGAAATAATCGCAGGAAATCCTTTGATAACACGGATTCCTATTTCTCAATGATATCCCACGATCAAGACAATTGGCTAAATCCCGTGAAACCATTTCATAGAAGTTCATTGATATCTTCTTTTTATAAAGCAACTCGACTTCGATTCTTGAATAATCCACATCACTTCTGCTTCTATTGTAACAAAAGATTCCCTTTTTATGTGGATTATGTGGAAAAGGCCCGTATCAATAATTATGATTTTACGTATGGACAATTCCTCAATATCTTGTTCATTCATTCGCAACAAAATATTTTCTTTGTGCGGCGGTAAAAAAAAAAACATGCTTTTTTTTGGAGAGAGATACTATTTCACCAATCGAGTCACAGGTATCTAACATATTCACCTAACGATTTTCCACAAAGTGGTGACGAAAGGTATAACTTGTACAAATCTTTCCATTTTCCAATTCGATCCGATCCATTCGTTCGTCGAGCTATTTACTCGATCGCAGACATTTCTGGAACACCTCTAACAGAGGGACAAATAGTCAATTTTGAAAGAACTTATTGTCAACCTCTTTCAGATATGAATCTATCTGATTCAGAGGGGAAGAACTTGCATCAGTATCTCAATTTCAATTCAAACATGGGTTTGATTCACACTCCATGTTCTGAGAAATATTTACCATCCGAAAAGAGGAAAAAACGGAGTCTTTGTCTAAAGAAATGCCTTGAGAAAGGGCAGATGTATAGAACCTTTCAACGAGATAGTGCTTTTTCAACTCTCTCAAAATGGAATCTATTCCAAACATATATGCCATGGTTCTTTACTTCGACAGGGTACAAATATCTAAATTTTCCATTTTTAGATACTTTTTCAGACCTATTGCCGATACTAAGTATAAGTAGCAGCCAAAAATTTGTATCCACTTTTCGTGATATTATGCATGGATCAGCTATATCATGGCGAATTCTTCAGAAAAAATTGTGTCTTCCAAAATGGAATCTGATAAGTGAGATTTCGAGTAAGTGTTTACATAATCCTCTTCTGTCCGAAGAAATGATTCATCGAAATAATGAGTCACCATCGATATCGACACATCTGAGATCGCCAAATGTTCGGGAGTTCCGCTATTCAATCCTTTTCCTTCTTCTTGTTGCTGTATATCTCGTTCATACACATCTTCTCTTTGTTTCTCGAGCCTATAGTGAGTTACAGACAGAGTTCGAAAAGGTCAAATCTTTGATGATTCCATCATACATGATTGAGTTGCGAAAACTTCTGGATAGGTATCCCACACCTGAACTGAATTCTTTCTGGTTAAAGAATCTCTTTCTAGTTGCTCTGGAACAATTAGGAGATTCTCTAGAAGAAATATGGGGTTCTGCTTCTGGTGGCAACATGCTATGGGGTGGCGGTCCCGCTTATGGGGTCAAATCAATACGTTCGAAGAAGAAAGATTGGAATATCAATCTCAATCCCATCAATCGAATCGCTTTTTCGAGAAATACGAGACATCTAAGTCATACAAGTAAAGAGATATATTCATTGATAAGAAAAATCAAAAATGGGAACGGTGATTGGATTGATGATAAAATAGAATCCTGGGTCTCGAACAGTGATTCGATTGATGATAAAGAAAGAGAATTCTTGGTTCAGTTCTCCACCTTAACGACAGAAAAAAGGATTGATCAAATTCTATTGAGTCTGACTCATAGTGATCATTTATCAAAGAATGACTCTGGTTATCAAATGATTGAACAACCGGGAGTAATTTACTTACGATACTTAGTTGACATTCATAAAAAGTATCTAATGAATTATGAGTTCAATACATCCTGTTTAGCAGAAAGACGGACATTCCTTGCTCATTATCAGACAATCACTTATTCACAAACCTCGTGTGGGGCTAATAGTTTGAATTTCCCATCTCATGAAAAAAACCCTTTTCGCTCCGCTTAGCCCTATCCCCCCGTAGGGGTATTTTAGTGATAGGTTCTATAGGAACTGGACGATCCTATTTGGTCAAATACCTAGCGACAAACTCCTATCTTCCTTTCATTACAGTATTTCTGAACAAGTTCCCGGATAACAACCCTAAGGGTTTTCTTATTGATGATAGTGACGATATGGATGATAGTGACGATATTTATGATAGTGGCGATATTGATGATAGTGGCGATATTGATGATAGTGGATGATATAGTGGCGATATTGATGATAGTGGCGATATTGATGATAGTGACGATATCGACCGTGACCTTGATACGGAGCTGGAGCTTCTAACTATGATGAATGCGCCGCTAACTATGGATATGATGCCGGAAATAGACCGATTTTATATCACCCTTCAATTCGAATTAGCAAAAGCAATGTCTCCTTGCATAATATGGATTCCAAACATTCATGATCTGGATGTGAATGCGTCGAATTACTTATCCCTTGGTCTATTAGTGAACTATCTCTCCAGGGATTGTGAAAGATGTTCCACTAGAAATATTCTTGTTATTGCTTCGACCCATATTCCCCAAAAAGTGGATCCCGCTCTAATAGCTCCGAATAAATTAAATACATGCATTAAAATACGAACGAAGGCTTCTTATTCCACAACAACGAAAGCACTTTTTCACTCTTTCATATACTACGATATCCATAGTCCAAGCCACCAAAAATATATGTATAAAAAAAAAGTGGATGTCAAGCTGAGGACAACTCAGAGGTTTTGGGCGTAGGAGAATCGACCCGCTATCCTTCCACCGATAAGAGCGAAAGGTTACACTGCTGTGTGAAACCAGCCTCACGTGGTTTCCTTCAACTTCAACTATAAGGGGCCATGGACACTAAGGCCTTCACCCAAAGCCCATAGCCCAACTCCCTACTTGGAATGGACAAGCCGAGGAACAACTCCAACATCCCTAACCAATGGGCCCAACTAACCTCCAACCACTTTGTTGCCCCCATATGGGTTACCCTTCCACCGAAAAGAGCGGACGGTTACGCTGCTCTATGTAGAAACAAGCATCACACAGTTTCCTCAACTCTAAGGGCCATGGACACTAGGCCTTCGCCCAAAGCTCATAGCCTATCTCCCTTCGCCCAAAGCTCATAGCCTATCTCCCTTCTTTGTATGGAGAGGTTGAAGAACAACCCTAACAACCAATGGGCTAAGCCAATCTCCAACCACTTTGTTGCCCCCATATGGGTTACAAGCTCACATTACCAAGCTCGAAAATTTCTTTAAGACCACTACTTTATGAAGACTACATCCAATCTTAAATCTATCAATGTGGGATTTTTGTAGTTGAGAAACCTATCATTCTCACCTCTTCAAACAGTTTTTAGGTCTCAGATTTTAATATTTTATATTCAATTACAACATATTATGAGTTTAATTTATGTAATTTTGAAGTTTTTTTTTTGAAATAATTCCATATTTACATGTAAAATAGATGAATACATTGATTCAAAACAAATCCGTTGACAACCATAGTGTCATGCACCTCATGAACACCCTCATCTGTGTGCATTCGCACCTGTGCGCGTCCGCACTCGTCATCTCTAGGGGAAGTAGCCCTATGCTTATGAACATACAATATGCACGAGGTCCCTCTAAGTCCAACTATACATCTCTTCTGACACAACCCTCTAGTCTCATCTCTTGGTTACACTATGTAACACGTGCTCGTGGATATTTACGTTAATATCAGTTTCATACTCTTAGGGTTGTGTCCTATGTCGATCTAACGACATGATGCAATATGGCAAACAACATCATAAGGCATGTTCAACATGGAAAACATCAACATGTTAATAACATCGTCATGCATACATCATACTCATCATAGAAGCCATCAAGTGCATCAGATATAATATGTACGTCGTGCATCGAAACATAAATAACGTACATTTAACATACATCACAACATAACATCGTACTCACACATCATCATAAATAAAACAATCTTTAGCCTATCCTATAGTAAGGCCACTTACCTGGTTGGTCTTAGCCGGAGTACTCCCTAATTTAATTAACGTAAGATCCCGTTCCTCGAGAACTACTCCAAATGTTGTCAAGGTTCGCTTCCTATCGCACCGTTCGTCACCTTTTGTTAGTATTTCACATTTTAATTAATAATCCAACTAATAATGTGAAATACGACTCTAAACGGCCTCAATAAAAATCGAATTCCATGTTTTTATTGTTTCTAAATTGTATTGGGTAATAAAACTTAAAACTTAAATTAAACATATGTCAATATTATTAATATTTCAAGCGACTTGGATAATTCAACCTTTAATATTATATCTTATAGATACAAACATAATAATTTTTCATATCTTCCATTTTCCTTCCCTCAATTTATTTCTCTCCTCTGTTATATTTTAATTCTCCGTACTTACCGCTTTCCATCAAATCTGATTTTATTTTCTTTTCTTACCATACTTGTCATTTCCAATCAAATCTGATTTTCTTTTCTTTTGAATTTTGTTTGGCCATTTTCAATCAAATCTGATTTTCTTTTCTTCTATGCAATCAACTATTTTCAACATATTCTAATTTTCTTTTCTTTTCTAAAATCTTTCTCTCTCTCGTTCTTCTTTTTCTTTTTCTTTTAATTCTAATTCGGTTAAGGGGTTCAATTCTATCACATATCTATTCTGTTAAGCAATTTAATTCTACTCCCATATCTAATTCCTTTAATTATGTTCAGCAGTTTAATTTTATTTCGGCTTTACTATTTCCAAATCTAATCTTCTTCCTTTACTATGTGTTTTTTTTTCCTTTGATTTTAAAATCTGGATATTTCTTTCTCTTTCTTATTTTTTTTTTCTCATTATGTTTTCCAAATCTGTGTATTTTTTGTTTATTTGATCTGTTTTTCCAATCTCCTCTCTTTCCGTGTTTCTTTTCTTTTTCTTTTTTTGTTTTTTTTGTTTTTTCATATCTTCTCCTTTTTCATCTTGTTTTCCAAATCTTAGTTTTTTTTATTTGTTTTCCAGATCTTCCTCATGTTCTTATAGATATCTATTTTTTTTTATTTTGGTGAGAGTATTCTGATTTCTAACTCAGATCTAAATAATTGGAATAGATAATTTCTAACTCAGATCTAAATACTTGCAATAGATAATTTCTAACTCAGATCTAAATACTTGCAACAGATTAACATCGTTCCATATGACTACTAACCTTTTTAAATGACATCTCTGTTATCTGTCTAACCATCTCTCCATCTGCCCTTATCTTTTCTTTCTCTTTCTAACCATCTCCCCTTCCTTCTTACAAGAAAATCTTTTCTTTCTCTCTATTGGTCAGCTCAAACTAGGCTGTCTTAGCCCTCGATTCCCTCATCAAACATGTTCCATTTAGTCCCCTCAAGCTATTGTAAACATCAATTTCGGATTTTAAGAGTTGTAAGCAAGAATTCAAATTTCTTCCCCAAAACTTACCGATATCGAATGAATTTCTTCGATTACGCTTGTTCTTAAGGTTGTCTTTCTCTCTATTGGTCAACTCAAACTAGGCTGTCTTAGCCCTCGATTCCCTCATCAAACATGTTCCATTTAGTCCCCTCAAGCTATTGTAAACATCAATTTCGGATTTTAAGAGTTGTAAGCAAGAATTAAAATTTCTTCCCCAAAACTTACCGATATCGAATGAATTTCTTCGATTACGCTTGTTCTTAAGGTTGTATTGTCCGTCGAAAATGTCTATAGCTTCAGATTGGATTTCAAGCTTTCCTTGGAGTTTCTTTAATGGCGGAGAACAGAGTTGGGGGATACGATAGGGGAACTTTTGAAGCTTGTTAAAGTTTGCTACTCACAAATAGAAAATAAGGTCCCACCGAGATTTGAACTCGAGTTATTGGGTTCAAGTCTAACCACTAGACCATGAGAACACAAATATATATAAAATTTGTGTATAATAAATGTTTGATCTTTAAAAAATAAATAGTAGTCATATACTTAACTTCGAAAATGACTATCCGTAATTATCACAATGGCATATTCGTAATTATCCATAATTTAGGGGTATTTTGGTGTTTTGCCACTATGCTAAAATGACCAATCAATTCGTGCACAAAATCCTCGAATCTCAAAATCCAGCCATTGGATCTCCTCCAAAATTGGACACGATCTAGAACGTTCACAAGTCATCAAATCCAGCGATCAAAATTTAAATTGGATGACGGTAGCTCACTGATCGAAGATAATATTTTCGATGGATTTTCCAAAAAATTCAATCTCCAAATCACGACGATTCTAGAGGTTTCAACGTCGGTGGAAGCTTCCCGAGTCTGAAGTTGGGGCAACAATATGGAACAAGAATCGAGCAAGGTCGAGCTCCCAATCGTAAGCTTGCATTTAGATTTTGGGTCTCCTACTCTTAGATTTCTTCCAAATTCGAGAGAAATTCTCAACCATTTTCCTTAAAACTCATTTCGATAGTTTCTAAACAAGATTACCCACAAGTTCTATGAAGGAATAGAGTTCTAAAAGTGCCTAGAAACCGTTCTCCCAATCCAATCCGCCATTGAAGAGTTTTAAGGAAAACATGAAAATACAATCAGAGGATACACGATAACTCTTCGAGCAAGAATAATTCCAATCAATTTCTGTACCGCCAAGAAATGTTTTCATAGAAGATCACGAAGAGAAATAACCTCAGGAATGAGCCCAATTGAAGGAAATCAGTTTCAAGCTCAAATTGGGGTAAGTGTCGGATTCCTGTCTACCATCAATTTTCCTTCAATTTAAGGATTCCTTTAGCTTCAGAGGATGAATTTGAGTAACTTTGATGAAGGAGTTGAGAGCTGAAACGTCGTAGAACAATCTACCCAAGAGAACGAAAATCTAGTGTTCTGAGTGAGTTGCAGACCAATAACGATTTCTGGAAATTGAGGTCCAACACTAAAAGACGTTCCTCCAAACCAATTCCTTTAGCTTGAGGAATGGATTGTTAGGTAAATCCCTAGGTTAGAAATTCATTCCTAGGTTTTAGGTAACCTGTTTTTCATTCAACCCACACAATGACAGTAGTTGGGAAGTACACGTGCGGTGGGACGCCTTTAAATGAGTTTTCCACTTCTTTCCATTTTTAGGATAAGTTTGTTATTTAAATACGTTTTCCATTCTTTCCATTTGTAGGATAGGTTTGTTATTTAAATACCTTCAACTGAAACAAATAAAAAATGTACGAGTCTTCAGCAAAATCTCTCTCTCTCCTCTACTTTTAGTTATTTTTCATTTTTCTTCGGGCGTTTTTTCGTCGACGTTTCTCCCAATTGCCAGAAGTCAACAAGTGGTATCAGAGCTTGGTTTAATCCATCGGTGGTATATCATTGCGGAGGAGCCAACTTTATCAATAATCAAGTTGAATAGCTCAAGTGGTTAGAGTGTTGACCTAATGACACATAGGTCTTAGGTTCAAGTAGAAGAAAATGCAAAGCGCCAAAATACACACATTGTGGGGTCCATCTCGAGTCCCGTCGAGTGTCAGGCAAACGACCCCACTGGGGAACCATTCGAGCTCGTGCACGGTGATATTTACGGGCCCATTAAGCCAATGACCCCATCAGTGAACCATTGGAGCTCGTGCACGGTGATATTTATGGGCCCATTAAGCCAACGACCCTGACCCTAGGTGGCAAGACCCTTTTCTCTTGCTGGTTGATGACAAAAGTGAGGCGGCAGAGGTGGCCCATCAAGCCAACGACCCCGCAACCATTGGAGCTCGTGCATGGGTGATATTTACGGGCCCATTCAAGAGCGACCGGAGGCCAAATGCGGGAAGAAGATGCCGAGTGCTACGACCAAGGTGGAGAATTCACCTTAGAGAGCTTTCGGTAAGTACTGTGATTGATGAGCACCAAAATCAGACCATCGTCGAGACAGCAAAATCAGACGCCACACGAGGCCTTGTACAACAAGAAGCCAGTGGTACAGGCCTTGTACAACAAGAAGCCAGTGGTACAGCCCTACTCCCCCAATAGAACGAAGTGGTGGGCACCAAAATCAGACCATCGTCGAGACAGCAAGATCATTGCTGATGACAGTCGGGATGCCCCAGAGATTCTGGGGAGCGGTACATCATCTCCGAGTGTTTGGCTATATTGCATACATGAAGGTAGCACCTCCCCAGCTCGATCCCAGGGAGCTGAAAGTCATCTTCATCGGCTACGAACCCGGGAGCAAGGCATACAGACTCTATGATCCTGCGGGGGGGCGAGCTCGTTGATGCTCCCACCGAGAGTGGTGATGCTATTGGCAAGCCCCATGATCTGCATTGAAAAGTCATCGACGGATTCGCCGTCCTTAAAACGAATCTCCGAGAGCTCCTTTCGCAACTGCTCGATGTTGGATTCTCGCACCCGTTGCGCACACCAACCCAACGGGATCTAATTCCCTCACAGGCCGATTGCGCGGTGCGCTTGGTGGAGAGAGACGCCAGCATCTCTGGGAGACACATACCGTAACGTTCATACCTTCATGTATGCTACCTTACCTAAAACCTAGGAATGAATTTTTAACCTAGGGATTTACCTAACAGTTCATACATACTTAATCTTTAGTCTTTCAATTACAATATAGTTTCTAATAAATAATAAATCAAGGTTATAGGTCATCGGTTGTAACGTTCACGTAGGGTCAGGTCAACCCCTCGGATTTTCTCGTTCTTCGCCTCTATTCACACTGACACATCATATGCTTGTGTAGATAGCTGCTGAGAGGGTGTATGGCACGACGGTGATCGCCGACGAGAAGGTGGCGGCCGCTTACCATAATACATAGTTTTAGTGTACTATAACTATATCTAAAGAAAAGTCTCTCATTTCACACTTTGATTCTTATTGGAATTCCTTGATTGGAGTTTGCCAAAAGATTTTGGAGCGACGGAGTGAGAGAGATTTCTCTCCAGTGTCTGCTAAGATGCTCTGGGATCGAGTTGACGCTATTATGTGGAAAAAACCCCGATTTTCTCAAAGATTAGAGATGGAACTGGTACTATGTCTCTGTCTTTGACCTCTCGATTGAGCAGTCATTTTTCGTATCTGTGGTGCACCCTATTACCCGAAATCTAAGCGATTGAAGCGCCACTCTCTTTGTATGCTTTCGCCGTCTGGCGTATTCCCGTTACCATGGAAACTGTGGTTAGCATTTCTAGATTTGGGAGTGTTAACGTCGGGTGTCGTACGGGCCTTCATTCTTTATAGGGCAAAGTAGCGCCTTCGCTTTGTTTGTAATTCAAAGGTCTTCGGACATTTTCTCCTGTTTAGGGGGACAACTTTCTTGATCGCCTCATTCTTCCCTTCCGTCCAGGGGTTAGTGGCTAAAGTCTCTCCGATGGTAGGCTGAGGTTAGCGTAAATTACGATGTGTCGCTCGAGGTCTCTCGAGCCCCCTCCCCTGTTGTACCAATGTCTATATTCCGTTCTAGGAATAAGGTAATGAATGATCTGACGGTATGTAGTTTCATTTTGTTGTTACGACAGGCTGAGAGCAGTGCCCGCTCCCTTGTGTTTGAGGGAGTTGGTGCGACGAAGTAGGTGCGGGTGAGGCATTCCACTTCGAGGGGCTTTGATACCGGACATAAGAAAGAGACAGAATAATAACATTGAAATAGCTTACGGGGCTTGGAGGTTTGTTTTTCCTATTCTTATTCCTCAGTTTAAGCTAGCGATGGGGAAAGGCTAGGTAGCTGGCTTTCTTGGGATTGCTCGCTGGCTGACTATGACGATTGCCCTCACTCTCAAGCCGCTGCCAATAAGATTGTTTTCAACATTCCCCCAGTGACGCTCCAAAACCGATCGCTATCGTTTTCTTGCTTTCTTCATGTCGTCGAATTGTTATAGAATGCCTTTATCTCAGGTATAGTTCGTAGGATGAAGTGGGATTCAGCCTTAGTGGATATAGCGTCTGTACCGGAAATGCGGCTTGGGCGTAGTAGGTCTGGACACCTAGCATGAAGGAGCCTTCTCTGGTGGCAGCACTATACTGTCAGTATAGTATCTCTGACGCTGACAGTATATATAAAACGTAGTTAGCAGAGGTCAATCTGTCTGGCGTTCCCTCGCGTAAAGGGCGACTTTGGCATCGGTTCTCTCTCGTTAGGTAATTACCGAGGGGAAAGCAGCTCTCTCGTTAGTCTGTTTCCACACCATCTTAGTGGTATTAGTATAATAAACTTTCACTTTCACTACCAAGACTCGAATTTTCTTTTTTGTAGTAATGCCCTTAACTAATTACGTTTAACGTCCCTTTATGACCGCGAGCACAAAGAAGAAAAAGAACGGACTAAAGCGAGGAATTAGTTGGCCATACATAGTGAAGGGGGATGGGGGTCAACCTCTTTCATGACTCATGGCCTTTCTCCTTTATTAGTGGATAAGGGTGTCACTTGGTTAGCATTTCTATCATCCATGTTGTAGGGTTAGTTTTTCGATAGGGAAAGAGGGTAGGTGTCTGTAGTTGAGACACGTTTTTCGTCTCTACGAGATGGATGTATTTCTTCGAGATGGTTAACCACTTTTTTAACCGTAAGAGGGAGTTCATTCAGAATCCGCTGGCTCTAGAACCGGTGGAAGTTCCCCACGCCGACCCCATGAAGCACTTTTAAGTTCCATTCATACTTTGATTCTTTAGCAAGTTCGGGAACATTGTGAGAAGGGGGAAGGGCGGCTGTCCATTCACTTTCCGGAAATGTCAGAAAGAGATTCCAGTGTCGCAGAGAACATTATGGCTCGCGATCTGAAAATATCTGTGGAGATGGATACTGAACCCCTCTGCAGATGAGTGGAGGAGAGAAAGGATCACCCTAATCTCCTAAAATCCCTCATTAGGGAGTCTGTTGCTTTCTTTCATAACAGAGCCGAGAATAACGGCTGGCATAGTTGTCTCTCGCATGCAAGGAGATGCTGTTGCTGGATGTCACGGTTCTGGTGCGCCATGATCCTTTTCTCTGGAACAATCGAGGGCACTGCCTTCCTTCTGCTTTCAGAGGTAGGGACTGAATCAATCATCGCTTAGTGAGATATTTATTCCCGCCAATAGCGCTTCGCTTGCACGCCAGCGCCACACCTGTTAGAGCTAGCGCGCGCGCGGGCGAAGGAGATGCATTTTTTGTACTGGTAGTACTGTACAAGCTCAGAGGGAATAATATCTTTTTTCTTTCTGCCTTTCTTTCCCATGACGACTAGGAACAGGCAAATCACAAATTTAACTTCAAATTCCGGACCTCAACATCCTGCTGCTCATGATGTTTCACGATCAGTTTTGGAAATGAACGGAGAAGTGGTGAAACGTGCGGAACCACATATTGGATTACTTCAGTGCGGCACGAAGCCGCTGACACCGAGTCGGCTCCTATGCCGCTAATTATGCCCTGCTTGGTCCACCGACACGGTGGAGGTTCCGTAGCACTTCATGAGCACTGGGCTAAGGGGCGGTTGAGCTACTCAAGCGAACCGCCCTACCTTACTACAACATAGGGACAGAAGGGAGAAGGTTGTGAAGGTGGCCTCGTCATCCACACCTCTGGTCGGATGAATGGAGGACCGACTCAGGTTGTCATGAGCGTTGGCAGGTCTTGGAGTGCCTGTAAAGGGTCCCGCGCATACCCCAGGGTGATCATCACCACCTGCACTTCACATCTCGACACAGTGGAACGTGTAACCCGCCTGCTGTCTCATTCCACTACATTTGTTCCTATAATCCATAGCCTAACAGAACGCAGCAGCGAGGGGCAACCTGCCCATATAGCCAGCGGGGAGGATGGCACTACTGGCAAAGACCATCTGTCAAAAACGCCGCAGGCGCGAAGCGTTGTAGGCCTGCGCCGGGGGAGCATAGCATAGGCGGGAAAGGTAGCCCGACGGTGGAAGAGCCAGGGGAGGCCGGGTCATTTGACGGAAATAGAAGGTTTTTCCCCTATTATCAAAGGAGCTATGTAGTAAAGGGAAGTGCATCAATTCTTGGAAAAAGAGGTACCGAGCCTAAAATATAAGAAAGTCAATTCAATGAATAGATCTCGAGTCAACGGTACGACAGACAGCGCTGCCTACCCGCGAATTAGCGTCCGAGGTCAAGCAGTCTCAATTTCACTACATGATTGATTTGCGAATGAATGCTGGGCTGGGCCACCTCGAATGGCGTGAGCCGCATGCGGGGAGACCCGCACGTACGGTTTGTAAGGGGATCCGGTCGAAAGACCGGCCGGCGCCCACCCGACTGGAGGGATTGAGAAATTAATAGAGTATAAAACTTATCTTCAAGCTTTACCTTATTCTGATCGTTCAGAGGGCGATCGCGGAGTCACTGAATGAAGTCCTCCGTTTCTTTCGGAGGTGCTGACCCGCAGCGAGGCAGAGATGACTAAGTTACATATGGAATATGGCGACGACAACAGCATGTCCTAGAAGGAGATAACATGTGGAGCCAACGACCAACTAAGACTCAAGTATCTACAACTACATCCCCGAGCGGCAGTCAAACAGAGGCGTGAATGCAAGATGCCAGCGGAATGATCGGCCGGACAGAGGCTAGGCCTGCTTTCTTCCCACCGCGTCCTTCCTTGTGTGTCGAAGATATAAAGCGAGTGCACCGGAAAAGAACGGGAACTGGGTTGATCTATTCTATAGCGAAGCATCCGAAGCATAACTGCACACTCACACGATCTTTGACGAGAGATAGGAGCATTTGGTGGAACCGGTGAACTACACTTGCTTATGGATAGATGTGTGGGACAGAGGGCTCGTGGTACCAGCTGTCCTTCCTCCTCTGCTTTGAGAACCATGTGAACAGAGAGTGCGCAGAAGGGAAAGAGGTCCTCATATGGAGTCGCACACTGACTTTCGCTGTGCGGGAGACTGAAGAATGGGTCGAGTAAACTCCCCCGGGGCCAGCCTGCAAAATCTGAGACGAAGCTTTATGGTATTTCTCTTTTTCTTATTGGAACAGGAGTTGGGTATGTTCTCGAAAGGGAAGGCAGAGGTAGTACTTCGAATGGCGAAGAGAGGCGGATCGGCAAAGAAGGAATGGTAAATCGTCAAATATGACTTCTTTATTGGCGAAACGAAGGGCTAAATAACGCCAGTGATTCTCTGAGCCGATCTGTATTTACAATGTCTCGGGAAAGAGGTCGATCTCGATGACAACACCTTTTTCTTCTCTTCCTTACCGGGGAATCTTCTCTTATGACCTTTACCTCCCGCCCGGCCCGAAAATCGAACCCAGCCTCCTTCTAATCCATTCATTTATGCAAGCAGGTTTTCATAACCTAAAACCTTCTATTGCATAAGCTAAAACAGCGATAAGCAAAGTACAAAAGTGGTTGAGGGAACAATAGGCTTTGTAAACTGGGGATTCGTAAGAACGGCGAAGGAATCGCTTTCAATACGTTTTCTTACGTTGCGCTTCCATCCATTTCTTTTTCCAATATCATTGAATAGCATGGCCTGGGGCTAAGGTAACTTAAGTGGGAGAGCCGTGTTATGGGTGACCTTATTGCACGGTTCAGAGAGCACTTGAGAGAGAGATTTTTGCTGAAGACTCTCGTTTTTTATTTGATTCTGTTTAAGGTATTTAAATAACAAACCTATCCTAAAAATGGAACGAAGTGGAAAACTAAGTTAAAGGCCTCCCACTCGACGTGGACTTCACACTAATCTGATTGTGTGGGTTGAACAGAAAACCAGTTACTAAAACCTAGGAATGAATTTCAACCTAGGGATTTACCTAACAATTCACACCTTCCTAAACTTGCTGATAGGAGTGTGAAGACAATTATGTTGGGATATGAAGATGGAACCAAAGCTTACAGACTATTGGATCAACAAAAGAACAGAATTATGGTGAGCAGGGATGTGTTGTTCGGAGAGGAGAAAAAATGGGTTTGGGAAGAAATCACAAACGGTGATGATAAACAAAGAGGAACTTTCACCGTTCAAATTTCAGAAAAGCAGAGTAGAACAGAGGAGAGGAATATTGAACAAATCGATGTTGATCCAGATGAAAGGCAAAGGAAAAATTCGTCCTCAACTTTATCAACGTCAGACAGTACCTCAAATGCATCATCGTCAAGCTCATCGACGCAGAAAAAGTTCAGGTCTCTAGAAGATATTTATAGAGAATTGAACGAAGCAGAGGAGGCAACAGTGGACCTTTGTTTTCTTTCTATAGAGAAGCAAACCTCATATGAAGAAGCGGCTAAGAATGAAAACTGGAGGTATGCCATGAAGTCTGAAATTCTCTCCATTGAAAAGAACATAACGTGGGAACTCACAGATTTGCGGAAAAATCATAAAGCAATCGACATCAAATGGATTTTCAAATTATAGAAAAATCCAGATGGAGAAATCATGAAACATAAGGCGAGACTCGTGGCAAAGGGATATGCACAGCCGTTTGGTGTAGATTACAGTGAAGTATTCGCACTAGTGGCCAGGTTAGAAACAGAGATATTGGAAATAGTGGAACTAGTTTTTAGGGAATAAAACAGTAGGAGTGGAAGGAGTGGTGGAGTGCTTGCTGATTTGTAGCAGAAATGTGTAAATTTTAATTATATAAGGAAAATGGTGTCAAGTTCTCAAGATACCACAAAAAGAAAGAAAGTTAATTTGTGTGTCTTTGCTTCTTCTCCCCTTCTGTTATTTTCTTACAGCAACCACATGACCGGAGATCGAACAAAGTTCAAGGATCTTGAAGAGAAGCTCATTGGAAATGTGAAGTTTGGCGATGGATCAATTGTATCGATCCAAGACAAAGGATCCATCTTGTTCTAGTGCAAGAAAGGTGACCAACGTTTACTAACCAAGGTATACTATATCCCAAACTTGAAGAGTTACATTATTAGTCTTGGTCAGATGACGAAAGAAGGAAGCAGACTGGAGTTAGCTGGCTTGTTCCTCAAGATGTTCGACATAAATGAAACTTTGTTGATAAAGGTAAAATGGTCGCACAACTGCCGGTACCAGATACTATTGAAGACCAGCCAACTCACCTCTCTATTGACGAAACTTGCAGACCCAACTTGGCTTTGGCATGCAAGCCTTGGGCATGTGAACCTTCAGATGCTCAAAATGATGAGAGAGAACAAGATGCTACGAGACTACCCAAAATCATACATCTGAACCAACTATGTGAAAGTTTCATAGTCTCCAAACAAACAAGACTGTCATTCCGAGCTCAAACCAGTTTTTATGCCGAGCAACCACTACAACTGGTTCATGCAGATTTGTGTGGATCGATCACCCCGTCATCGATTGCTAGTAACAAGTAATTTCTCTTACTTGTTGACGATTATAGTCCTTAGATGTGGGTGTACATGCTCAAAGAAAAATGAGACATTATGTGCTTATAAGAAGTTCAAAAGACTCATTGAAAATAGGTCTGATCACAAGCTGAAAACCTTGCGCACCAACCGAGGTGGCGAGTTCTTATTCCAAAACTTCTCAAAGTTTTTCAAAGAGGAAGGTATCAAGTGTCAACTCACTGCACTGTACACTCCACAAAAAAATGTTGTGGTCGAACGAAGAAACTGCACCATAATGAACACTGCAATTAGCTTACTCAAGAGCATGCAAGTCCCAGCAATTTTCGGGAGCGAGGCAATACGACATGCAGTTTATCTTCTAAACTATTTACTGACAAAGGCGCTTGACACTCGCACCTATGAAGTATGGTTCAACAAGATATCTCACTTCGAGTACTTAAGAGTCTTCAGTTGTACAATACATTTTAAGACGACAAAGTCATATATCAAAAAGCTTGATGACAGAAGCCAAATGATGGTCTATTTTGGCGCAAAGGATGAGACCAAGGCACATAGGCTGTATGATCCACAACATAAGAAATTTTGTGTAAGTAGAGATGTCATATTCAAAAAAGAGAAGAAGTAGGATTGGTGCAGTGTTTGCAATAACAAGTAGACTGTTACAGAGTTCACTACTCTAGAAGAAGAGGGAGACGCAACAGACCTAGAAAGTTTCCCTACAACAACACCAACAAGTCCACACATGTCATCATCGGTGACACTGAAAGGCGTGATGGACTCTCTAGAACAACAGAGCTCAGGCGGATCCACAATAGAGGATGGACCAAAGAAGTTTTGTTCTCTTGCTGAAATTTATGCGGATACTCTTGAACAAGAATTGGATCCCGATGAGTTAGGGTTGCTCACGGTCAAGGAGCCGACAACCTACCATGAGGCAGCAACTGAGATAATGTTGCAGGATGCCATTAAAAAATAGCTTAAAACCATTGAGAAGAACAAGATGTGGGAACTAACTAACTTACCGTCTAGACACAAGCCGATCAGTTTTAAGTGGGTGTTTAAGTTTAAGAAGAATAGTGAAAGAAATGTCATCAAACATAAAGACTCATGGCGAAGGGATACGTGCAACAATAAGGAGTGAGTTTGAGGAGAATTTTGCGCTTGTGGCTAGACTGAACACTGTAAGGTGGATTCTTGCCCTCGCAGCTCAACACGGGTGGGAGGTCCATCACTTGGACGTCAAATCAACATTCTTAAATGGTGACCTCGAAGAAGAAGTGTATGTTGTCCAATGTGAAGGGTTCGTCATCAAAGCCGAAGAGCACAAAGTGTATAAGTTGTCACAGACCCTCTACCGTTTATGGCAAGCACCGATGGTGTGGAATATACGTTTGGAATAGAGCTTAAAGAGTCTAAAATTTATGGAGTGCTCGCAAGAACAAACAATGTATACAAGAAACAATGGGACTGAAACACTCATAGTTGGCGTGTACGTTGATGACTTGGTTATCACTGACACAAGTGTGGAAGGCGTCAAAGAGTTCAAGTAGCAAATGATGAAAGAATTTAAGATGACTGGTCTCGGGTTACTCACATACTACCTCGGTATTCAAGTGGACCAAAGGAATGATTCCATCATGTTGAAGCAATCGGCCTATGCTAAGAAGTTATTGCAGCAATTTAAGATGGCAGAGTGCAACTCGACCAAGTATTCGATGGAAGCAAAGTTACAACTCGGGAAAGATGTTGAAGAAAACTTGGTGAATTTCACTGAGTATAGGCATATCATCGGAAGTCTAAGGTACTTGACTCATACTCGTCCGAATCTTTCATATGTTGTTGGAATAATGAGTAGGTACATTGAAAAGTCCACTATGATGCATCATCAAGCGATTAAGCACATTCTCCGCTATGTGAAGGAAACCACAAGGTACGAGTTAAAGCATCAAAGAGGGCGAGATCCTAAAGAACTAGTCGACTTTATGATAGTGATTTAGCTGGAGACATTGACGATAGAAAAAGCACCACAGAAATGGCGTTTTATCTCAACAAAAATTTGATCTCTTGGCAATATGAGAAGCAATGAACTGTGGCACTATCTTCTTGTGAGGCCATGTTCATGGCAGCAACTGCGGCGTCATGCCAAGCATTGTGCCTGAGATATTTGTTGAGTGAATTGACTAGAAGTGAGCTAAAGCTGGTAACTGTTGAGAAATAAACTTAAATGTAGGAGAGAGAAAAAAAAAGTAATTATGAATTTTTTTTTTTGGTTTTAAATTCGGTAAAAAAACCATTACATAATTTAGGAGAGAAATGGCTTATGGGAGAGAGAAAATGTTGGAGCAGTTATGGTCAAACTTAGCCTTACGAAAATCTATAAAAAGGGCTTTACCTATCGTTGTAAAAAGGGGCAGAGAGAAAAGAACAAGTGAGAACAAGGAAGAACAAAAGAGAACAAGGAAGAACAAAAGAGAGCAGCACAGCAAACTTGTCTGAGTTAGTGTGTAATACAAAAAAAATCATTGAGAACTTCTTTGTCTCCTTGTCTCTCTCCTTTCGACACCCCCTTTCAAGTTTTGTGAGAGTTATCTAAACGAGTTAGATTCAGAGCGAGCATTTTTTTTCTCTCAAGTTGGTATCGGAGCGGCTTTCAATTTCTACAAATTGGATTAAGAGTAATTTATTTTCTACAAATTTGTATCAGAGCCGATGGCGAACATGATGGGACAAATGGCGCTACCACGATTGACAAAGAAGAACTACGATAATTGGAACATTCAAATGAAAGCTCTTCTCGATTCGCAAGACGCATGGAAGGTGGTCGAAGACGATTTCGAAGAACCGATTAATACCACGGATTATACGGTGGCGCAAAACAAGGCGCTAAAGGAATTACGGTCAAAGGATAAGGCAACATTATACATGCTATTCCGGGCTGTTGACGAGTCGGGCTTTGAGAAGATTGCAAGGGCAACTACTTCAAAAGAAGCGTGGGACACTCAAGAAAAGGTGTTCAAAGGAACCGACCGAGTCAAGCAGGTGCGTATCCAGACTCTGTGTGGCGAGTGGGAGAGCATGAAGATGAAGGAGTCAGAAAATGTATCTGACTACATTACACGTGTAAAGGCCATGGCGAATCAACTAAATCGGAATGGATAAATGCTACCCGAGACGCGGGTTGTGGAGAAAATCTTGAGGTCGTTAACAGACAACTTCAAGAATGTCGTAGAAGAGTCGAAGGACCTAGCAAAGTTCACAGTCGATGAGCTTGCCAGTTCTCTCGAGGCACATGAACAACGTAAGAAAAGGAAGGAGGAGTCACTCGATCAAGCTCTTAAGATGAAGGCATCGATAAAGGATGGAAAAATACTCTACTCAGATAATTTTCGAGGAAGAGATAGTGGATTCAGCGGGCGTTACTGCGCAGGCAATAGTCACGAAGAAAACTACCAAGAGAAAAGAGACTATCGAGCCAAGCAAATTGGCGTGGAAGAAGACGTATTAAAGGACGCGATCAAGGACACAATTCCAACATCCAGTGCTTTAAATGTCAGAAATATGGTCATTATGCGAATGATTGTAACGCCGAAAAATGTTACAATTGTGGCAAAATGGGTCATTATGCGAGAGATTGTCAACCAAAGAAAAGGTGGAAGAAACCATCAACCTGGCCTTGGATGACGCAACAAGAAGAGGCATCCTCTTGATGGCCCTAAACGAAGAGCTGAACACAAAAGGAGAAGGCGGCGCGAAAGATGACGGTGGTAGTCTTGAGGTGGTAGAAACTATCAGAAATTATCTGATTCGCAGCGGATTTGGCAAAATTGCGGTATTAGAGACGAGAAAATCGAAGAAGGTTGAACAACCGAAGAACAGAGAGTCCAAACTCGAAGAGAGAGAGCTCAAATGGCCAGAAAAGCAATTCGAGGTAGAAAGAAGAAAGAGGATGAAAATGGAAGAAGAAAAGAAAGAGTTGGAAACAAAAGCTCAACGGTTAGAGAAGGAAGTGACTGAGCTGAGTAAGAGTTCATTCTATCTAAAACAGGAGAAAGAAAAGAATGAGAAGAAAATCTCCGATCTTACGAAGAAAGTTGAAGAAGGTGCAGAGAAAGAGAAAGACCTATTCATGGAGATTGAGGATTTAGTGGACGAGCTAGTAAGGGAGAAAAAGATATAGAGATACTGACTCAAAAGAGAAACTCACTCAATATGAACTTGAATCAAGTCCAACAGGAGGCAGTGAATTTACGACACACGATTGAGACACTCACTCGTGATAAAACCAAACTGGAGGAAACAAGAATGCTAGCTGTAAATGTCGCTGTGGACTTACGAAGAGAATTGAATAAACTGAACGAAGCCATGAAGTCTTAGTCAAGCGTAGCTGAGAACTGAAAAAATGAAGAGGTGGTGTCACAGATGAGATGTTCTCGAGAAGATCCAAAGGAAGTCTCATCAGAGAAGGACAATCCCATTGTTTTGCTCGAGGAAAAGAAGAGAAAATTGAAGAAACCACTACTGAGATTGAGAAAACGAAAACGGCGCATGAGGAATCATTGAGTAGGAGCATTTAAGTTTATGGGGAAATTTTGTTCAGAAATAAACTTAAATGTACGAGACAGAGAAAAAAAATTAAGAATTTTTTCTTTGGCTTTAAATTCGGTCAAAAAGCCATTACGTAATTTAAGAGAGAAATGGCTTATGGGAGAGAGAAAATGATGGAGCAGGGTTAAACTTAGCCTTATGAAAATCTATAGAAGGGCTTTACTTATCGTTAAAAAGGGGTAGAGAGAAAAGAACAAGTGAGAACAAGAAGAACAAAAGATAGCAGCACAGCAAACTTGTCTAAGTTAGTGTGTAATACAAAAAAAACCTTTGAGAACTTTGTCTCCTTGTCTCTCCCCTTTCGACACCCCCTTTAAAGTTTCGTGAGAGTTATCTAAACGAGTTAGATTCAGAGAGAGCGTTTTTTTACTCTCAAGTTGGTATCGGAGTGGCTTTTAATTTCTACAAATTGGTATAAGAGTAATTTATTTTCTATTGTAAGTCTCTATGTCACAACAAATCTGCAATTGCACTCATGAAGAATCCAATATTTCATGGACGCAGCAAACACATTGACACTCGCTTCCATTTCATCCTTTAGTGTGTTGAGAAGAGACAAATCTTTTTGGAGTTCGTATGCACTAGAGAGGTACGTGCTGTAAAGACCCAATTTTTTTTTTTCTTTAAACATTTATCTATTCACATAGTTAAACATAAGTTTTTACATACATACTAGTAATATAACAAAATAGTGCTCACATAGGCTAATTTAAAAACACAAAATAAGAAGCGGACACAAAAACTAACACAAAACATAGTAAGTTTAAAAAAACAAGGTTGATCCATGGCCCTTACTCCAGAGTCTGCTCCCGTCCACTACCAGCTCCTAGTTACCTGAAAAAAATGATAAACATGGAGTGAGTAAAACTCAATAAGTAGCCTACTTGTAGGCTCTTAATCGTGTTCTTTTGCTAGGATAGACTTCTTGCTTCGTTTTCAGGAAACACCCTTTAAGGGTCATGAATCGTATCTTAGTCCTGAAAACTTTTTCAGAATAACCTTACTTTTCTCTCCCCATGAATAAATAGGTGGTGTTGTCATAATCATAGCATCCTGCTAACATATCGTGACGCAGGGCATCTCATTTAGGTGAGGGAAATATTAGGCCCATCATGGCATCCTGCTTAAAGGACCGTAAGGGACGTTTGACCCTATATCTTTGTTTTCACCCCTAATGTTTTCTAATGACCCTCAAGCTCCCCTAACATATATAACCTCCAAAGATAAGGGTTCATGCGGCATTTCATTCTATTTGGAGGTTGTTTAGGGCTTGAACCGTAAAGAGTCTTTCTTAAGGGCAATACGGTCATTTTTTAACGTTATTGGGTTTTCCTATCTAATCTCTTCCAATGACCACCAAACTTCATACATAAGCCCAAAATGACATAATATGCACAGAAGTAAAATTTCATATGCAGCGGAGTTCATTTAGTGGGTGATTAAATGTTGCCTAATTCCCAAGCAATTTGATTGATTCAGGGTCTTAACTCGCGGTTCTTTGGATTTTTATTTCATGTAACCTTAGATCATACTTGGTTTAAGGTTCATAGAGAACTCCAAGCGATTCCTACAAGTATGTCTTGATAAAAGTCCAAGGTGACTACTTACTCTTGTCCGGTGTTCGGGATCCTATTTCTGGAGCTTCCAGTACTAGTTTTTCTCTGAATTTTCTTCAGTATCTTTCTGAATGAGTCTAGTTTCTGGGAACCATTGATAATTGAACGAGAACCGGTCAGAAAGAGGTTCAATTTGATGAAAAATAAAAGAGGGTCGATTTTAAGGTTGATGTGGCCGGTTCAGTTGAACCGGCCACATCATCGTCTTCTTCCTCCCGCAGGGGAAGGAGACAACTCGCGGCATTGCTCCTCTGTCTGAAAACGGAGTTCGTCAGCCAAAACCAGAGCATTTCTCCCCTTGATTCCTTCATGAAACTTAAAGATGAACTATCAGGGAAGAGTTTTGAATAAATATCTCACCTGCCTGTGAACTACAACGTAAGTTGTAAGCGTTCAAAGTCGAGAGAAAACTCGTTTAATCGCCGGAGTAAACCCAAGAGATGTTGCTATTCGTTACGACGATGCAAGCACTTTTCGGCCACGCCTCCTTCACCACAAATCTTCCCTTTATCTATTTTAAACTAAAGGGATAGTCTTTGAAGGTCGATCGGGCGTGGTTGAGGTGAATTTTGAGTTCTTTCCCTCGGTCCGCAACTTAACCGAGAACACGATTTTTCGTCGATTGGTTAGCTCGAACTAGGCCGTCTTAGTCTTCGATTCCTTCATCAAACATGTTCTATTTAGTCCCCTTAAACACTTGGGAACATTAATTGTGGGAATTAAGTGCCGTAAGTAAGAATTCGGATTTCTTCCCCAAAACTTACCCCATAGCGAATTTTTTCGATTACACTTGTTCCTAAGGTTGCCTCCCTTTAAGGCCTGCTTCGAAAATGATCCTGAGGGGTGTAGAAATCATTTGGGATAGGTTTTATCCGTCGAAAACGTCTATAGCTTCGGATTGAGTTTTGAGCTTACTTTGGGATTTCTTCAATGGCGGACGAAGTTTGGGGATTAGGATAGGGGCACTTTCAGAGCTTTCGTCCTTTACCAATCCTCTGGGTAATTCTCTTTAGAACGTCTAGGAACAGGTTTGAATGAAAAAGATGGATTGTATCTTTAGAATTTGAAGAATATGCAAGGATACAATACCCAAAATCTCAACGCTCTTAACACTCGATTAAGGTCTCGACTGAGCTCGATTCTTGTTCCTATTAGTTGCCCCTACCTCGTAATTTATAGAGTAATTTTCCACCGCCATTGAATTATCCAGAATAATCGCAATTCCTTCCCTGAGTTTTCTAGATTTTTCGCCAGAATTTCAGCTCCGACCAGGCCTTCACCGACCTCAAGTTTGAATTCTAGCTGTTTGATATTGTTTGATATGCTGAGGTGTGCGTGTTGTAGATCGTCCCCAATTTTGGAGGAGATCGGACGGCTGGGAACTGAGTTTCGTGACATTTTGTGCAGGCTGCTACTGTAGACGATCTGATTTCGTACAGGAGGGCATTTTCGTAAATATCCACTCTTTCAGGGGTAATTTGGTAATTTTACCATTTTTATTATTTAAATATTATTTTTCTTGAAAAGTTCAGAATTTCCCGAAAAATTGTCTATCCTTTCTTGACCATTTTTCCCTTCTTGGGTACTTTGAAAATCTTTCCGGATAAATTGTTAAAAATCTGAGACGTTCTTTATTTCCTTTTCCCCATTTTCTTCTTGTTTCCCAAACCTCGTACATACTAGCATGACTTCCTCCTTGGAGGCCTTTAAATTCTTGGGTGTTACACGTGAAGATATTATAACCAAGGCCCTAACAAGAGTTAAGTTTGCAGAGATGCGAGAATTGCTAGGAGTGAAGAATCTCGAACAAAATCAATTTTATGGAGGAGATTGTGAGCTAATAAACTTGAGCTAGTTGAACAAGTTACTAACTCATATACTAACATTAGAAGAATTGTTAGTAGACTTAGTTGAACAAGTTATTAACTTATGGAGTAACCTTAGGAGAATTGTTGGTAGACTTCGTAGAATAAGTTACTAACTTATGGAGCAACAATAGAAGATTTGGTTGTAGTTTTCGAATTGTGGACCAAGTTTTGTGGTTGTGGACTAAGTCTTATGCTTTAATTACGAAGATCATTAGCGGATCTTAACTTGAGGAGAAAGCTTAGGAAGCAAGTTAGTGCTTTCTCCACTATAAATATTCATGAGAAGTATGCCTTTTTCAATACAACACAACAACGAGAAAGAGAATTGAAAACCTAAATACTTAAGCTTTCTTTTCTCCAAAAGATTTCTCCCCTCAAGGTGTTCCTTTGCCTCTTTTACTTGTTTCAACAAAATTTTGATTAAGGGTCACATCCAACAACCTACACAAGTCTTTCCTCATAGAGGGATGCCCTATCATATAGCTCTCTTGAGTACTAATACTGATTTGAGTTAAGTACGAACTTTTTGGAAGTAAATAATCCTTGCATAAGTCCTCTACGTTCACCTACGCTACCTACTGTAATGCCTTTTGACTGATCTAGTCACGTCTCCCCTCGTAGTAATATCCCATCATTGGCTCTTTCGAGCCCGTAAACCTCTTAGGTTCTTGTATAGCATAATAGAGAACTCACTAAAATCTCTTGTGTGGTGCCTAGCCTCCCTTAAACATTTGGGATGCTTCCTCTACATAAAGCCGATAGCAATGACAGTAACCTTATTAGCTTAAGCTAGTGTCACCAATTTATTTTTAATGAAAGTTCGATTATGTCATTTGAAATCCAAGTCAACTAATGTGAGCCCATGACATAAATTTCAAGTTCAAACTTCTGGTAAACAATTTAGCTAAGTTTTACAATGGTCCATGTGTTAAATTTCATGCCGACATTAGACACCTTGCATGAGTCATGAAATTTTTATATATGTTTATACATACATTTATTTATATATATATATTTATATATTATTTATAATAAGGATCTCATTTTCTATTGTTAGTGTTCTACGGATATAAATGTGTCTACCAATTTAATACTTTCAAGGGATATTATGTTCACAAGTTTTTTGTTTTTGGAAATCGATTCTTACTTTTCTCTAATACGGACTAAAGTTTGTTTTCTAAAACACATAGAAATTTTCTGGAACATGGTTAATAAATGAGCCTAGGTTTGTATGTTATAGGATGGAGTAGCATTCCAACTCATTTGTTTTAACTTTGGTAAACATTAAAGGGCAACCTATCGTGATCCCATGGGTATGAAAACTTACTAGTATCTTGATAACTCCCTTTTAAGGTCGTATATAAAGTTCAACATTACTTAGGTGTCTTAAAAGTAGTAAAACGGGGTTATTTTGGGCCAAGGGCATTATGGTCATTTTACATCTCCACTCGGTTTACCATCTTAGGCATATCCAATGGCTACCAAATTTCACACGTGACTTCAACACACCATAATATGTTAAGTATTAAAATTTCATAAGCAGCAGAGTTCATTTAGGGGGTCAATTTAACGTTATGAAATTTCTCCAAGAACAACATATCGTTTGGAACTTCGCGGCACCTTAGATACTGAGGTAGCAGTAGAAACTAAGCTCCAACTACCTAAAGCCCAGAGTAAAGCCTGCGAATTACCAGGTTAAGAATGCATTGAGAGCCTATGAGTAGGTTGCTTACTTAGTATATTTGTATACTCACCCGTTTCCTCTTTTCCAGGTGTTTACTGGCTGCTGGTCAAGGTGGAGGAACGTTTGAGAGCTTAGCGGTCATAGAAGGGGTTGTTCCGGAGTGCCAGTCTTTCCTACTTTTTCAATCTTTTGTATTTTGTTTTGCATTTGTATCTAAAACCTATTTTTCCCTTTTATAATAAATTCAAACACTTTTTTTTTTGTCATGGGATTATATTTTGTATTTAATTTTGATAATTTTGTCTTTGTTTCCATTTAAATTTTATTATGTTTTAATCTTATGTTTTATTTTACCTTTTTATTTTATTTTATTGTGCCTTCATCTTTTTGTCATGGTCTGAGATTTAGAGCCTTGAAAATCGGGTTGTAATAGAGTGAGAGATCATTGTTCAAGTCCGAAAATCAATACTTAATAGAACAACTCATATACTTTCCCTATATGAAATGTAATGAATTCCATCTCGTGATATTGTGTTCTCAATTCCCTATTTTTGTGAAGTCCCAAAAATGTTAGGTTTATTAAATAGGCTACAAAAGTAAATCTCATCGATACAATTTAAAGAACAAGTCTTCATAGGCCGTAGTTCATAATTCACTCAATATCAAAATCGAGTCACATATGACCATCCTATAAAATATTAATCTTGTCAATTAATGGATTTATAAACAGAGATTAAATATTTTGTGATCCGGTCTTATATAGACTAATTGCATAGGATACCTAACTAAAATTTCTCCACATAAATGATTTTGATCAAATCATTTGTAACGATTACAAAGTGGGTCATATCAATTGTGTTACTAGAATAAGGCACTCAACCATATCCATATACTATTAGATCCTTTAGATTATTACTTGAACATGATCCTCCTCTACGTCAATCACATATTATTTAAAATTACATTAATAATCTTGAATTTTTCATACCATAGATAATATTCAATTAAAAAAAATAATCAAAATTATTATATTAAATAACTAATTAAGAGGCGATAGGATATAAATTCCATTTAGGCCTCGAGTCTCGAATCGTGACTAAAAAAACAAGACAAAAGTAAATAAAATAAAAGGTAAGTAAAACATATATGAATACATTTTGAAAATGCAGTAGAATTAAAATCAAAATAAAACAAACACAACAACAAAAAAAACAGAGAACTGATGTTTCGGATGAACCCCTCTATAACTGCACAGTGTCACAATCATACTATGAAGAGAGTAGGTTGTGATCCTCACGTCGTGACAAGCAAAGCGGCGTCCCTCAAGAGACGCCCATCCGGTCACATGCGGGCCAGTATAGAAGAGTGCAATGATGCGATTGAGGAGGATGATGCATCATCCAACACACCACCACGCTAAGTGGGCATTAAAGACAAGTTGAGACATAGGCAAGACTAAGAAATAAGAATAGACATGAAGGGCAAAGATAGACTTGTTGAAGGGCCGGGTAGGGCCTCGGCCTTAACCTCAAAAGTCGGGGTTCCAGAAGAAATTTGGTCATGCGGTTCGGGAGTTAAGTCTGTCCATATGAAATTTGAATACTCACCATGTTTGATGTCAATCGGACATCGGACGGACAATGCACGACACCGTATGACCGTTCACCAAAATCATGTCTACTCCTGGAAGATTGAAAAGGGCTCAAAATGTACGTACCATGGTCTTAGCTCTCCACCACCCCTAGACCCTGTGGCCTAAGTGAGCTAACTTGTGGCACATACGTGTGTCACAGTGTGGGCGAGCGTGTCGAGACGGGTGTGCCAGTATTGCTCCCCAGCCTGCGTGTCAGAGGTTGCTGCAAACACCCGCTATCTGATATGATATTCGTAAATGATTCGGCATGGGTACGGGACGGCCTATGCCTCGATAGAGCTGAAATAACTGGATGTTCAGGAAGTCTCAATGAGATAAAAGACACGTGGGCCCATTCTTGATGGCATGACCGAGCGAGTTATGATGGTCGACGCCATCCCGAGCCAGACATATGGACCCTATCGATGGGGATCGAGATGACAATACAAGATGCGACTTGCATTGAGAGACCTTGGTCCGAGCAAAGGAAGGTCGAGCCGGATGACTTGGCCTAGTGTAGAGGCAAGTCGGTTGTGTCGCAGACGATTGAACATGCACGCGCAGGCGTCGTGTGTGGTTGGACAAGCTTGGATTCCGCACAAGCGATGTCCAATTGGCGAAGACCTTATTTTCGGTGACCTGAGTTCAAATCTCGGTGAGACCTTAATTTCTATTTGTATTAGATATTTTAAAAGTTCAAAGATCTATAAGATGGAAGTTCAAAAGTTCACATGAAAGGGTAAGAAATAAAACATTAATTAGTTACGCGAAATTAATATTGAAATATTTAAAAAATGGCAAATTATCAAGACAACTAATAGGAACAAGAAACGGTCTCGAGACCTGTTAAGAGCTTTAGATTTTGGGTATTTTATCCTCGAATATTCTCCAAATTCGTGAAAAATTTAGAAATTGTGATGATTCTGGACAATTCAATGGCGGTGGGCAATTAATAGGAACAAGAAACGAGCTCAATCAAGACCTGTTAAGAGCTTTAGATTTTGGGTATTGTATCCTCGAACATTCTCCAAATTCGGAAGGTACAGTCCATCTTTTTCATTCAAACCTGTTCCAACACGTTCTAAAGAGGATTACCCATAGGTTTGGTGAGGGAAGGAAGCTTCGAAAGTGCCGCTATCGTATTCCCCCAACTCTGTCCAAATTCGGAAGGTACAATCCATCTTTTTCATTCAAACCTGTTCCTACACATTCTAAAGAGGATTACCCACAGGTTTAGTGAAGGAAGGAAGCTTCGAAAGTGCCTCTATCATATTCCCCCAACTCTGTCCGCCATTAACGAAACTTAAAGGAAAGCTTGAAATCAAATCTGAAGCTATAGACATTTCGACGGATAAATCCTATCCCAATAAATTTCTACACACCTAAGGATCATTTTCAAAGAAGGCCTCGAAGGAAGACAACCTTAAGAACAAGTGTAATCGAAGAAATTCGATATCGGTAAGTTTGGGGAAGAAATTTGAATTCTTGATCACGGTCCTTAATGCCCTAAATTGATGTTTTCAATAGTTTGAGGGGACTAAATGGAACATGTTTGATGAAGAAATCGAGGACTAAGACGGCCTAGTTCGAGCTGACCAATAGACGGAAAAATTATGTTTTGGGTTAAGTTGCAGACAGAGGGAACGAACTCAAAATTCGCCTCAACCACGCCCGACAACCTCTAATGAATGAATTAAATTAAAAATGAAGAATACAAAATCCATAATATGACTAACAAAATAGAAGAAAAGAGGAAATAGAGTAGGAAGAAAATGGAAGATTTGGATATTTAAATTTTTTTTTTAATTGTCTATGTGATTCAAGCAGCATAATAATATTGTTAATTTTTATATGTACTGCCAAACACAACCTAATTTTTAAGAGATGATAAGCTATGAAAAAGAATTTACTTTCGAAATAGGGAGAATAAGTAATTATATCTTTTAGAGAGTAGTAGTAATAATAGAAAATTAAATCTTTAATAAAAACAAAAATTATATATATATATATATATATACATTGTGAATCGGTATGCTTATGATATGTTATATATATGTTGTGATATGTGAATTGTATAATAATAGTTATGGTACGATGTGTTCAATGATATGTTTGAGATAGGATACGAAGGATGCACTAGACGTAATGTAATGATAAGAGTAAGATATGTTCATGAAATGTTAAGGTTAGGTTACGTATCAAAGTGCTATTGATATGAGAGATTGATAAAAACGATATGGTCACGATCGATTGATAAAAGAATACGATTAGGTTATGAGTAGAAAGGGATAGGATTGTGATAGATTGATAGAACGATAGTGGTACGATACGTTGCTGTAACGATATGACTAAGGTACGTTCATGTAACGATATGACTGTGATATGTATAACAACGTTAATGCTATGATAAGTTAGGGAACAATATGAACACGAAGTGTTCACGATATGATATGATATGATTATGATACTAGATGTAATAAGGGATATATATATGTTGTGATACGATAAGAAATATGTTATGGTACGAGATATGTGATAAATTGACATGTTTATGATATGATACATTGTGATGCGATATGTTATGGTATGAGATGTATATGAGGAGATGTTATGTTAAAAACATGGAACGTTATGTTATGTCTCTTAAATTGTATGTACACAACATGATATGAATGACATGAAATCATGATAAATGACATGAAATATAATTCCGTTAGAATTATGTATGATATGATAACTGAAAAATGAGAAACGATATGATAGGAATGATGAACGATATTTGAAGTGATATGAAAAATGATATGATATGTACATAATGCTAGCGGGGTTGTATTAAATGATAATGAAAACGGAAAAATGTTGGGACCTCATACATTATGTGTGCTCATGCATTGGGGGATACTCCTATTCCCTCTTGAGGGAACGGATGCGTACATCCATTAGGCAGGCGAAGTATTGTTATATTTTACATAATGCTGCCGTGACAATTACTAATTCTAATGGGTGTCCGGTAAAAGTTAAGCTACTAGAGAAGACTCACCCGACAAGAAAAGGGGCCCAGTAGTGTGCGAACTGTCTTGTGAGCCCATACTCGCACGTATGGGTTGTGTGTAGAGTATATGGTACACATCCAAGCTGCCTATTAGAATAGGACCATAGGATAAATAGACTGATATGATAGGTCTCGTCATTGCATTCGCATGTTCTTACATTTAATCCCCAATAGTGGGGTCAACTGAGTATTTCTTAAAATACTCAAGCCACGTGATACCTCTATTTTAGGTTAAGGCAAGGCATTTTTGTACGGCTGACGACTGCATCGCAACTCAAGACCATGGCACATGCATAGGGTAGTTGTATTATTTTCTTAGACTTCGGCTAGAATAGGATGTTTTGGACTTAAACGTTTATTTATTTTATTTAGTCTTTTGTTCTGTCGTTTTTAAAAGTGTTTTCAAAACACGTAAGTCCATGGTTGTGATTTAAGCTTGAAGGTTATGTTTTATGAAAGTTTAAATAAAGTATTCTGCATTCAATGTTTATGATATGTATACAGTAGCGATCTTAAAGTAAGTAGAAATTTTTTTGTCGTTACAAATAACAACACCCCCTGGGTTTACTCCGATGACAAAACGAGTTTTTTCTCAATTTTGAACGTCTGTAACTTACGTTGTAGTTCACGAGCAGGTGAGATATCTATCCCAAACTCTTCCTTTGCAGTTCATCTTTAAGTTTTATGAAGGAATCGAATGGAGAAATGCTCTGGAATGGGCTGGCGGACTCCGTTTTCAAATGGCGGAGCAACGCCACGAGTCGTCTCCTTCCCCTTCGGGAGGAAGAAGACGATGACATGGCCGGTTCAACTAAACCGGCAACATCAACCCTAAAACCAACCCTCTCTAATTTTTCATCAAATTGAACTCATTTTCGAGCGGTTCTAATGAAATTTTCAATGGTTCTAGAAACTAGAGTCATTCAGGAAGCTACTATAGAAAATTCGGAAGAAAACAAATATCAGAAGCTCAAGAAATAGGATCCCAAACACCGGGCAAGAGGTAAGTAGTCACCCTGGACTTTTCTCAAGAACTATTTGTAGGAAGCACTACGAATTCTATATGAACCTTAAACTAAGTATGAACTAAGGTTAAAAGAAAATAGAAAAGTCACATACCGCAAGAAGGGAATTAAGGGTGAGTAGCCATCTTAAACTTTTAAACTTTTAGAAAAAAGTTCAAATATTCTTACCACTTTTGAAAATTCAAAAATATATATTTTTTAAATAGTTTTGAAAGTTCTTACAACAAATTACTAACCTAAAACAAAAGATAAACATATTTTTAGAACTTTTTATTAATGTTTAAGAGTATTATTGAAACTTTTTAAGATTCAAGAAGTATTTTTTTAGACAAAAAATAAAATTAATGATATTTTTGTTCGCGGAGCAGCGTAACCTTCCGTTTGTGTAGTTCGAAGAATAGCGGGCTAAATCTCCGTATCCAAGCAATACCAGATAGGTAGTCTTCTCTTTTTACTTAAGTGAGAATTTGTAATTCTATGAGAACATAATTTAACATTTTAAAAATACAGAAATTAAACATAGAAATATGTTGTAATTGCACATAATATATTAAAATTAAGACCTTAAAAATGTTTGAAGAGATGAGAATGATAGGTTTCTCAGCTATAAAAATCTCACATTGATAGATTTAAAATTGAATGTAGTTGTCATAAAGTAGTCATTATCTTAAGAAAATCGCGGAGCTTGGTAATGTGAGCTTGTAAACCCATATGGGGGCAACAAAGTGGTTGGAGGTTGGCTCAGCCCATTTGTTAGGGTTGTTGAAGTTGTTCTTTGGCCGGTCCATACCAAGTACGGAGTTGGGCGGTTGGCTTTGAGCGAAAGCCCAGTGTCCATATGGCCCTTAGAGTTGAACCTTTCACTCTTGTCGGTGGAAGGATAGTGGGTCAATTCTCCTAGGTCAATATAATTCACTTTGTAGTCCTCAACATCCACTTTTTTTTTCCATTTTTATATCAGTCCCTTTCTGCTAGACTTAGCTGATTCTGGTGACTTCCTTGATGAATGGAAGAGAAAATCAATGGGAAGTACCTGAACAAGAGGCCGAGACGGTTGCTGAGTCATCGAAGGAGCGGAATGGCTGGTAGACTTGTTGCTTTGCAGCAGTCAAGCGGGAAGGGAAAGGATTTAGAGTAGCGGAAATGGGGTTTGGACGGCGACGGAGGAAGAGGTGGAGAGAGGAGTCTCGGGGAGAATGGAAGAAGGTGGCGGTGAATGGCAGCCAAAAGCAAAGTGAGAGAGTTAGCGGTGGTGGTGGATGTAAGACATTATGTTAAAAATGACAATTGAATTGAAAGTAAAAGTTTAGCAACCCATTACAAAATCTTTGTGAACTTCTTTATCTAATTTATTAAAAATTAAACTAAAATTAAATGAATAAACAAACCTTGGTTGAAATAATATGGAGAATATTTTTTGCAAGTCTTTTCTTCTACTCCAGTAAAGTCGAATCTCCTCCGTCAAGTATTCCTTAATATGAGGGAGCGCATGACCAACGATTTATAGGTGTAGAGAGATTAATCGAGCAATGAACTTCGGCCTTATTGGCTAGTGCCGTAGATATGACGAAGGAAGAGAAGTCCTTTTCTGTAGTATCGGTGGTGAACTATTCTTCTAATTTCTTCTCAGAGGATATACCAAGGGTACCCACTTATTGAGCTATGAATTTCTGCACAGAGCTTGAACCGGGTACATGACCTATTCCAAAACTTTGTATCACATGATACCAGAAACTAAATAGCCACAATTGACTGAAACTCAAATGTTCCTAGTGGATCTCAAAGAAGTTCCATGACCCTTAAGTTTTTATAGAAACTCAAATGTTCCAGGAACATTTGAGTTTCGTACCGGTCATAAACGAATGAAACTCAAATGTTCCTAGTTTAGAGCACTAGAACACCTCTTTATCTGTTTTTGACATATATAAATCGAGGATTGTACTCAAGAATCAAGTAACATTAAAATAACCTATTAAACGAACTCCGCTACCCATGAAATTTTAATTCTAGGCATAATATGACATATTAAGGTTGTTTATGAAATTTAGTGGTCGTTGGATAAGGATAAGTAGCTAAATGAAGTAAGGATGTAAAATGATCATAATGCCCCTACGATAAGCTACTTCCCGTTAATGAACCAAGTGACTTCAAAATACAATGAAACTTTATAAGAGACCTTAATTTATCATGTTTAAGGATCATGTATAGTTCAAATACATTGAAACACGTTTAGAGACTAAACCAAGAATTATGGTTAAATAGACCAAAATACCCCTAGGGATCTTTAAGATATTTCACGTCTCAAACACCTTCTAAATAATCCAAGGATTTAAGAAATGCCGGACATAAAGGTTTACTCAAGATTTCAACAAGTTTGAAAGAGGTTGAGAACCTAAATCAAGGAAGTGGGTACATGATCAAAATGCCCCTATAAAGACCTTAAGAATCTCTATGACCTTATATTATACAAGATCTCAAAGGTTCTAAATCACATTAGGGGTATGTCAAGGCTTAAGAAAAAATGACAAGACTACCCCTAGTAACCCCTAACAAAGATTCATGATCGACCTATGATGTTTTGATTGACTTATGCATATTATTTATAAAATGTTCCTGACATATGGAAAAGGACTAGAATGCCTCTATCAAATAACCTAAAAAATATGTGCTTCAATGAATTCCTTTAAGGCCTTAAAGATTATTAAGTACGATGACCAAGGTGCATATAAGTTAATTTTATACTTAGGGTTAGACCTTAATTTTTAAGTAATCGAGTTTGTAACTCTAACTAAAATGAGTTCTAAGTTAACACTTATTTTTTAAGTAATCGAGATGCTACATCATGATAAGTTTTAGGGTAGCCTATGATTTTTATGCAACTATAAGGCTACTCTTACTCAAGAAGAGCTCAATGGTTAATTAACCCTTGATTTTTAAGTCATTAGGATGCTATCTCAGGTTAAGCTTTAGGATGACCCTTGGTTTTTAAGCAACCACACGGCTACCTTAACCCAAAAGTAGCTCAAAGTTAACCCTTGATTTCAATCCGGTGATATCTCATGATAGGCTTTAGGCTAGCTCTTGATTTTTAAGTAATATGATACTACATGATACTACCCTAAATTAAGATGACTTCCAAGTGAGCCTTTGATTTTTAATTTATTAGAAGGTCACCTCAAGAACATGTATTAAGTGAGTTTATCACACACTCATGCCTTAAAGTAGCACACACTAATGCCTTAAAGTAGCACGGTACAAGTCTCAAACTCTCTAAGATATGATGCTCAATAACAAGAAGAAGGACTAAGAACCAGGACAATAACTAAGATAAAAAAACTAATAATCAAGGATAAGAACTATAACAAGGATCAATCTCCACGTTCTCAAAACAAGAACAAGAACATGCAAGCATTGATTGCTCCAAGTGTTATTAGATTTAATTACAAGTTTAGTTTATAAATAGAACACATTATCGATCCAAGAAACTTACTTGCCTGGATGGGGTTGATGGGCGATCAAGAAGGCCCATGGCTTAGATTGGTGACCTCCATTGCACACAAAGGAGGGGTGCCCATCTAAGGTCTGGCCGAAGCGGCAGAGCCTATGTCATTATTTGTGGTAGCGGGGGCCTAGGTTCGCGCGGCCCCTTCTAATGCACCAGTTTCAACCCTTCTTGCATGTGTCAATCTCCATATGAACAGGAATGCATATGGTCATTATCTTTACTTTAACACTAATGCATACCATGCACGAATAGGTTTCATGAACTTTTAGTGATGGAAGAGAACAAAAAAATAATTATAACAACGTAAAATAGTTTGGGGTAGTTTAGGGAGAGATGGAGTAAATTCACCGTTTTTTATTTTTTTTTTAATCTTGTTCAACGAACAATTATAATTTGATTCTTATAGGTATTTTTTTCAAATAAATATGGTAATAGTTATGATCTAGAACATGTCAATTCAAATGAAATGTATTGGAAAAGATATTATCCGATTTTCAAGACTTCAAAAATCAGATTAAGATTAAAAAGACAAAAGAGAAAATAAATATAAATACAAATAAAATAAAATAAAATAAAAATAAAAAATAAAATAAAATATGATAAAATTTAAATAAAAAAACAGTCAACAACACCAAAATTAAATACAAGATTAAATTCAATTATAAGATGACGTACAAAATTTTACAAACGGGAAAAATTATAAGACAAAATATAAAATAAACAGAAATGTAAAAATAGACTGACGCTCCGGTACGGTACGACACCCCTCAGTAACAGTACAGCTCCCTAGCAACTCCCCACCTCCATGAGTACTTGAAACAAAAAAAAAAAAAAAAAAAAAAAAAAAAAAAGGGGTGAGTATAAAAATATACTCAGTAAGCAACCTATTTGTCGACTCTCATCGCTTCATTTTCCTAGTAGGTTCCCACGACTTTCCTTTGATTTATAAGAAGTTCGGGCTCACCCTTACAGTGCTTTAAGCTAATATATAGGTCTTGAAGTCTAATTGATTCCTCATTGAGTGTCTACCCGTGTAGTCCCTAGACCGTCTTCGAGACTAGTTTACGGCGTCACGTCGTCGACCTTGACTCGTTCTTTTGTCAGAACTCCTGTGTTAGACTTTTTGCTGAAGACACTACTATCATTCATGACGTCTACTCTAGAAACCAAGACGAGCTAGGTACTACATGATCGCTACTCTGGCAATACAGGTCCCCAAGGAATCATGGGGATTGAAAGTAAAATCGTGTTATCTAATGGATTTCCAAAAGTATAACCATTCATCTTTTAATGGTGGGAAAGTTAACTTAGTAACAACCGAGGCAAGGTTGGTGTTGAATAAACATTAAATGTTATTTTTAGTTAATTTTAGTAGGTTTTAAATTCAAAAGTCAGTGGTAAGAGTAAGAGGCGAACCTTTCGCTCAATGAAAAAATGGGTCAGATTCTACAGGATAAAACCTATGGGACTTAAGGAATGATCGAAGGGAATAAAAAAAGAAAAAAAAAAGAGAGGAGTGTTTATTGGATATAGTGGCCTTTTATGGCTCAGGAAATAGTGGCATTCTTATGGCTATAATAAGTTTTTTTATGGCTCAGGAAATAGTCGCATTCTTATGGCTATAATTAGTTTTATAAGAGCATGTGAATGCTTATAAATACAGTATTCTTTCTATGGTGAAAAAGTAGAGAAAATAGAAAAAAGACAGAGAATAATAGAGCAGGAGTTTTCAGATAAATATAGTATTTTTTTGTCTCTCCACTCTCAAAAGAAAAATTAGTGTGCGTGAGATTTCTTTCACAAATTTGGTATCAGAGCCAATGGCAAATGTGACGGGTCAAATGCCGCTACTGCGACTAATGAAGACAAACTACGAGAATTGGAGCAACTAAATGAAAGCTCTTCTCGATTCTCAAGATGCATGGGAGGAGATCGAAGAAGGTTTTGAAGAACCGAAAGATACCACGGGTTATACGGCTGCACAAAACAAGGTGTTGAAAGAGGTGTGATCAAAGGATAAGGCGACACTATACATGTTGTTCCGAGCCGTTGACGAGTCGGGATTTGAGAAGATTGCCAGTGCAACTACTTCAAAAGAGCGCGAGACATTTTAGGAAAAGTGTTCAAAGGAACCGACCGAGTCAAGCAAGTGCGTCAACAAACTCTTCGTGCCGAGTTGGAGAGCATGAAGATGAAGGAGTCAAAAACTGTATCTGACTACATCACGCGTATACAGACTGTGGTAAACCAACTAAACCGAAACGGAGAAATGTTAGCCTTTACGCGAGTTGTGGAGAAGATTTTGGGATCATTAACCAACAACTTTGAGAATGTTGTATGCGCGATAGAAGAGTCAAAGGACCTAGCGACGTTCACGGTCGACAAGCTCATCGGTTCTCTCGAGACACACGAGCAACGTAAGAAGAAGAAGGCGGAAACACTCGATCAAGCACTTCAAACCAAGGCGTCAATCAAAGATGAAAAGGTACTCTATTCTCAAAATTTTCAAGGTAGAGGTCGTGGTCGTGGAAGTCGTGAAAATGGTCGCGGTGGTCAAGACAACAGTCATGAAGGATACTATAAGGAGAAGGGACAGTCGAGCCAAGCAAATTGGCGTGGAAGAGGACGTAGTCGAGGAAGAGGCGGTCGATCAATTTATTCCAACATTCAGTGCTACAATGTCACAAATTTTGTCACTATGCTAATGATTGTAACTCCGACAAATGTTATAATTGTGGTAGAGTGTGACATTTTGCAAAAGATTGTCGAGCCGATAAAAAGGTTGAAGGAACAACCAACCTAGCCTTGGAAGACGTAAAAAATGAAGGTCTTCTCTTGATGGCTGAAAATGAAGACAACATCAACAACGACACTCTGTGGTACCTCAACTCAGGGGCAAGCAACCATATGTGTGGTCACGAGTACCTATTCAAAGAGATGCAAAAGATTGAAGATGGTCATGTGTCATTTGGAGATGCTTCAAAGGTGGAGGTCAAAGGCCGAGGTATGTACATTTCTTGCAAAAGGATAGTTTAATAGGGTCAATCCAAGATATTTATTACGTACTAGACCTCAAGACCAACATAATGAGTATGGGGCAACTGAAGGAAATGAACTCTTCATCCACGTAGTGGAAGCATTGGGAACCGTTTTGATTTTATTATGAATTAAAACGAAAGCAATAAATAGAAGAGTAAGTACGCTACCTTTGTAGAAACCCTAGCATGCAACACTCCTCGGAGTATTCCAACCATGCAGAAGTTCTTCAACATTCCACAAGATCTTCCTTACTATGACTCGAACACAAGGTCAAGGCTTGTGGGAGCCTCTTGAAAGAAAATCTCAAAGGGATTGGAGAAGAAGAAAGAGTTTCGAGAATTCTCTGGAGATGTTCTTTCATTCTCTAGAGAAAGTGGGAGAGATTGATTTGTCTTTGGCATAACCCGAGGGTCCTATTTATAGTGACTCTCAGAGAATCTTTGCCAAATAATATATTTGCATATTTAATATATTAGGATATAATACCTTATATAAATCATATTTAGATATTAGAAGATATCCTAATATATATTTAATTAATTTGAATCTCATTCAAATTTCAAATATATTTTTATTTAATGTATCAAAATATATTCATTGATTTAATATTTAATTGTATCAAATACAATAAATATATTTTTTCTTTTTAATATATCTAATATATTAAATATTAATTTGAACCCTCCAAATTAATATATTTTTGTCCCTTTATATTTAACTTATCTAATATATTAAATATTAATTTGACATTTCAAATTAAATATATTTTCCTATTTATTTAATATATCTAATATATTAAATATTAATTTGACATTTCAAATTAAATTTATTTTCTCCTTTGTATTTAATATATCTATATATTAAATATCAATTTGAACACTTCAAAATTTCTTTCAAATAAATTGAACCTTTTAACGTTAATTTGAGTTAGCAAGGGGACCTTATGGACCTACCGATTATAAGCTTCAATGATACAAAATTAATTAATTAAACTCTTTAATTAATCAATTTTCATTCATTAACTATAGGTCACTCCACTATAGACCTAGAGTTGAACTCTTATGCACGGTAGGACAAGTTATGTCCATTGATATAATCATTACAAGCAAGTTGATCCTTCACGAGTTGTTCATAATTACAGCTGGGTCAAAAGTCTGTTTTACCCCTGTAATTACATCTTTCACCTTAAGTACCACTGATTCTTTAATAAACAATTTGTTTATGATCCAATCATAAACCAAGTCTCTCTCGGGCCAATGAGAGGGTGGGGCCTCATTGTTCAAGTCCCTAAATCAGTACTTAAGAGAACAACTCATCTACTTTCCTTGTATGGAAAGAAGTGAATTCCATCTCATGATATTATGTTCCCAACTCCCTATTTGGTCATGTCCCCAAAGTGGTAGGCATATTGAATTGGCTAACAGAGCCATTCTCACCCATGTAAATTAAAAGACATGCCCTCACAGGCAGGAGTTCATAACTCACTCAAGATTAAGATTGAGTCGCATATGATCATCATGTGAAATATTAATCTTCTCAATTAACAGATTTATAAATAGAGGTTAAATATTTCTTGGTCCAGTCTTATACAAACTCATTGTATAGGATACCCCCACTTGCATGTCTGCACATGAACGATTTGGATCAAATCATTTGTAATGATTACAAAGTGGGCCATATCAATAGTGTTACTAGGATAAGACACCCAACCTTATCCATATACTATAGACTCTTTACGTTATTACTGCAATAGAAAGCACAACATGGACAGTGGTAGCTTTGACAACCGGACTGAAAGTGTCAGTGTAGTCAAGACTAGGAACCTGAGTATAACCTTTGGCAACAAGACGAGCCTTGAAACGCTCGACGGATCCATCAGGCAAATATTTAATACGAAACACCAATTTAGAGCCCACGATATTGGTGTTGGCAGGGCGAGGAACCAAAGTCCAAGTATCATTTTGTTGTAAAGCTCGAATTTCTTCATCCATGACAGCAACCCAAGCAGGATTCTTAGCCGCAGATTTGAATCCTTTTGGCTAAGTGAATGCAAGAAGAGTAGAAAGAAGTCCAGATGAGCCCAAAATACCAAGAATTGATGGATGACAAGTCTTGAATATACCAGCTTTGGCTCGTGTGATCATAGGATGAGAGCCCAAAGAAGAGGAATCAACCGTAGGTTCAATAGAGGTCGAATTAGAAGTCGAAGGTGGCAAAGTGGAACCTGCAAGAGAAGTTTCAACCTGCACAGACTCATCCACAAGGTCAGAACAAATAGCACACGGTGATGAACTGGATCGAGGAATGTGCGATGATAAAGTAGTAGGGGGGGATGAATCAATATGATAAAGATTTGGTTCCAAGAAATTTGAAATAGGAAGAGAGGAAAGAGGTTGCTCCTGGGAGCTAGGGATAGCAGGAGTGTGAGTTTCATCAAATTGAGCATGGCGAGTAATATATAGCTTAGTGGTGGCGGGATGAAGGCATCGGAGCTCTTTTTGAGCAGGACTATAACCCAAAAAAATACAAGGAATGCTGCGGGGAGAAAGCTTGTTAGGCATATAATCACGCAAGTAAGGATAAACACGACAACCAAAGGGATGAAAATTGTTATAATGTGGAGAGTAGCCATAAAGAAGTTCAAAGGGTGACTTACCTCCAAGAAGTGTAGGCAACTGGTTGATAATATAAGCTGCAATGCTGAAGGCGTCAACCCAAAAACGAGGAGAAAGATGAGAGTGAAAGAGAAGGGCCAAGCCAGTCTCAGTCACATGACGATGTTTTCTCTCACCACGACCATTTTGAGCAGGTGTATATGGACAAGAGAGTTAATGGTGGATGCCAGAATTACGTAAATGAGTTTTGAAATAGGTGCTAGTAAATTCGGCACCTCCATCGCTTTGAAATACCTTGATACGAGAAGAATATTGATTTTTCACAAATTTTTTAAATTGAAAAAAATATCAAAGAAATCAAATTTTAATTTTAAAGGGTAAAGCCAAGTGAATCGAGAATAATCATCAATAAAAATAACATAGTAAAGAAAACCCGAATTTGATTTGACAGGAGAAGGACCCAAAAGATCACAATGAATAAGATCTAACACATGAGACGACCTATGTTCATTCCGGGAATAAGGCAATCGATGACTTTTTGCAAGCTGACAAGTATTACATAGTGATGGAGAAGACAATAAAGACGTAAGAGAAAGATGACCTTTTCTATTTAAAAAAGAAATAACAGAATGATTTCATGACCCAGGCAAGCATGCCATAAATCATATGAAGCACGTAAAGATTTGTTTCTAAGGACTGAAATAAAGGATGAGTTGCCGCGCTTTAGCACATATAGCTCTCCATCTCTTTTACCGGTTGCCACCACCCTTCCTATTTGACGATTCTGGATAGTAATAAGATTATTAGTAAATGTGACGGAGAGAGGAAAATCAGACGTTAATTTACTGATTGAAAGAAGATTTTTAGTGAGATGAGGGACCACCAAGACATCTAATAAGTGAATATTTGGAACAGGAGAAAGAGTACCGGTGTGGGTAATGGGTAGGGATGCACCGTTTCCTACGATCACATAGTCCTTACCCGTGTAATTTTTAGACTGATCTAAAATAGATGGGTCGACAGTCATATGGGTCGAAACCCTAGTGTCCAGAAACCAATCAGCAGCATCAGGTCTAGCAATAGAACATGACATGTTGAAGGCTTCAGCAAGGTGAGCATGAGAAGAATCAGGTCAAACATATCGTTGGTTGCAGCGGTCAGCATAATGGCCCTCTTTGCGACATATTTGGCAGTAAGGTGGTCAACGACTCTGACCTGAGTGGGTTCGTCCTCGATTGGAAGAGTTTTTTTTGTGGGAATAAGAACGACCTCGCTGGTTGCTAGAGTAAGCAGGGGGGTTTCCAAGGGTTCGACCACGATTAGTGGTTGTGAATGCTGTAGGAGTGGAGTCAGAGGACTCAAGGGAGCGCTGGAACAACTCAAAACTTTCAGGTTTAGAGACTAAATCTGCAAAACCAGGGATAGGGGTGACAGCCATTTGAGCAGTAGAAAAAGCTAAAAATTCGGTGCCGAGTCCACGAAGGAACCAGTGAACTTCATTAATGTCCTCGACGGGTCTGCCAATGACATGAAGTTGGTCACAAATTGTTTTGAAGGCACGGGCAGACTCAGCAACAGGTTTGGTGCTACGTTTCATCAACTGCAAGTCATCCTTGAGTCTCAGTTCACGAGCTTTCGAATGATGGCTGAACGTAGTTTCCAACACAAGCCAAACATCACGTGCAGTGGAGAGCAGGAGACAGAGAAGTCGTTGATCGGCTGCTCTCCAGGCCAAATATTTGGGGTTGAGTGTTGAGGAGGTTTCTGGTTCAAAGCGAGGGGGTGGAACCATAGTTTCATCAACATAGGCCAACATGTCTTGACTCTCAAGGAGAGGGAGAAGTTGGTTTTTCCAAAGAAGATAATTGGAGGAAGAAAGTTTGATGGTGATCATATGGATTAGAGTGTTGAAAGGAAGAAGAGGATAAGAGGATTCGGAAGCCATAGGGAAGAAAGGATCAGGGTTGTTAAACCGAAAGGGCTCTAATACCATGTGAATGTTTGCTGAAACCACCCCACCAAAATGGTGGTGAGAGTTCTCTTATTTATAATCATTTACATAATAGAAAAATATGGTAAATTACAAATAATATGAAAAGAACGATAAAAGGAAAGAATAATAAATGAATACAATATATTTTTCTTTAATAAAATGGCAAATATGGTAAGCCGTAATATAAGGCAAACATCTAGATATTTGCCTTATAATAAACGGTCAACTATCCTTAACAGATATCATTTGTAATGGCCCAAGCCCACCGCTAGCATATATTATCCTCTTTTGCTTTTTCCTTTCGATCTTTCCCTCAAGGTTTTTAAAACGCGTCTATTAGGGAGAGGTTTCCACACGTTCTCTTTGGGCTTTCCCTTTCGATCTTTCCCTCAAGGTTTTTAAAACGAGTCTATTAGAGAGAGGTTTTCACGAGTTCTTTTTGGGCTTTCCCTTTCGATTTTTCTCTCAAGGTTTTTGAGAGGTTTCCACACGTTCTCTTTAGGCTTTCCCTTTCGATCTTTCCCTCAAGGTTTTTAAAACGAGTCTATTAGAGAGAGGTTTTCACGAGTCCTTTTTGGGCTTTCCCTTTCGATTTTTCTCTCAAGGTTTTTAAAATGCTTCTGTTCGAAAGGTTTCTACACCCTTATCAAGGGTGTTTCGTTCTCCACTCCAACTGATGTGGGGTCTCAAACTATTCATATATAGCATGATCAGCCTCTTAAATTCTTATTTTTTTTATGTTTAAGTCACACAATTTGTATACGTTCCGTGTAAGAGGTGACGTTTCTTATTTCGTGTAATTGATGGTTCGTTAAATTTTTACTTCTTTTTATGAATAATTATTTTTCAATTGTTCAATTTTGTTTAAAAGATATATTTTAATATTTATGGTAAATTTATCTTTTTTTTGACATAATTTTATACATGAATTAATGAGGCTATAATAGAACAAATTCCTATCCAATAAGGCCAGCTTGCGTGAACATCTTTTGTAGGTAATTCAATTACAAATTAGATTTAGGTATTTTGTTTGGTGGTTGTAATCACGCTATCAAATAGAATTATAAAGAAGATAAGATAAAAGTTTGTGTGGCTTCTCTTCTCTCAAAATTTTGTAACGACCCTAAATTTTCTTTATAATCTAAGGTCGTTACTGTATACATATCATGATCATTTAATGTAGAAATACTTCATTCAAACTTCATAATGACCGACCTATAAGCTGCAACGTCACAGTTGTAGGTCTTGATTCTTCAATGCCTAACATCTTATAAATGGATAACGACATCAAGTTTACGCTTGCCCCTAAATCACATAAGGTTCTACCTAACTCTTTTCTCTCTATTGCTACTAGAATACTGAACGACCATGGATCCTTCTCTTTCAATGAGATTTTATTATTAAGGATTGCACTGCATTCTTCATTCATGACTAGACTTTGAATTCCTCAAATTTCTTTCTTTTATTCAGGATGCCCTTCAAAAACATGACGTAATTGGGCATCTGTAGTAGTGCCTCCACCATTAGAATTTTGAGTGTGTTTGAGTTCTTCCATGAAAAATTTGGGTAGTTTCTCCGTTATATATTTGAGAAGGGATTATTTTTCAAATTACTTTGGTTCCCCACGTGAAAGATGGAAGCTAGGTTGTTTGGGTACTGATCAAATGTGTGCTCCTCACCACAATATACACGATTCTATTGTTTGGGTTACCATTGCAGCAGTGTTTTTGTTGCTAATCCTTGACCCAGTTCTATGTTTTGCATAATATTAGTTAGTGCGACTAATTTAGCATTGATTAGGTTAATGTGTCTAGTCTCATTATTCCTTTAGTTTTTTTTTACTAGGATTGCTTTTCAACTCTGTCCATGGATAATTATTAGAGGCTATTATCACCCATATCTCATAAGCATCGTTATAAGTTTTTAATAGAATGACTTTGTTTGGAGTGGCATCTACCACTTGCTTTATGTATTGTTTAGACCATTGTAGAAGGTTTTCATTTGTATGCAAGGAGGTATTTTGTTATTGAGAAATTTTCTCTGTATTCCTTGAACCTTTCTCATGCCTCAATCAACGTCTGATCATCAAATTGTTAAAAAGCTACTACTTAATTTATGAATTTGACATTTCTTGTGGGTGGAAATACTTGATTAAAAACTTCTCAGCCAAAGTGTTCCATGAGTTAATTGTTTCCAGAAACCAAGATTTTGCGGCATCCCTTCATGAGTAGGAAAATAGACTTAATCTGATCCATTCCTTGTTAACTCCATGAGATCTGAAGGAGTCACTCACCCCTATAAATGATTTTAAGTGTAAATGAGGATTCTCAGAGGGCAACCCATGAAATTTCCCAAATGTTTGCAACATTTGGAGCATCAACTAACTGTTAACAGTTTAGTACTAGTTTCAATATCTCTCTTAGACTATCAAGACTTCTCAACTTTAAAGTTGACTATCAAGACTTCTTAGCCTTAAAGTGTTAATCATGAGTAATCTTAAACAACCCAACTATCATTGATAGGATAAAAGTAGCCAAGCATTGCATCCCTTTCCTCACATTTAGTTACAAAACATTGGAATGTTAAATAGTTAAAGCTTATCTTCCTCGACTATATTAAGGTTCCCCCTTCGTGTAGATCCAAAAGTTGATGGAGGTTGCTCTCGCACACTTTTGCGTTCTTCTCCTCTACTTCTGTTGAGATCGCCCTCGAATATATGTTAGCATTTTTTCTACAAATCATCTCGAGGCTTTTAAAGGCATCCAAGCAATTGGTATCCCATTGACAGATAGAAACCATAGATTCGTGTCGCCTACTATCTTCAAGCACAAATGGAATGATTGATCATTCATTTCATTCTACGAAGTTTTTAAGACCTCACTAATCAGGCTTACACTTTTGAGTGAATAATGAATGAAATTCATCTTCGGATTTAGAGCAAATCGACCCCTCTTAGGCATACTTTCCTTTTTCTTTTTAGGGTATCTGTCTTTAAATAGCGCCTCGGTTGCCTAAATTTTAATGTTGATGTGGCCTCTTTTCCACTTGTTTCATGACATTAGCTGCTACCTTGTGGTCCCCTCCTTACTATGGTCATTCCTCCAACAGTTCTCCTTACTATGGTCATTCCTACCTAAAAGAGGAATAGGGACCTCGTCACTAACCGTGTGATGGGAGATAACGGTCACTTTTGAGCATGTAGCAACTTATTTACCATAATATTCAATTGATCATAGATATATTCTTGGAACATGGTTTATATATTAACCGAGGCTTGTACGTTATATCATGGAGTAGCATCACAACTCATTAGCTTTAACTTACGTAACCATTAAAAAGCAACCTAATGTGATCCCATGAGTGTGAAAACTTACCAATATCTTGATAACCTCCTTTCAAGATTGTATATAAAGTTCCACATTAGTAGGGTGTAACGGGGGTATTTTGGGCGAAAGGCATTATGGTCATTTTACACCTCTCCCTGTTTACCATCTTAGGCATACCAATGGCTACCGAATTTCACACGTGGCTTGAAAACGCAATAATATGAAGTATTAAAAGTTCAAAAGCTTATTAAAAAAAATCATCTTAAATTTGAAGAAAACAAGAACCAAACACAAAATCCTTACCTCTCCATCATTCTCAACTTTTTCTTTTTGTTGTAAATTTGGACTATTAAAATGTTCATATTGAGTCTTCTCATTAAAATTTAATGAAAGATCTGTGGCCATAATCCGACTCCTCATAATTGGATCCAACAATTCCAACTATTTCTTTTTATTTAAAAACCCTCTCTTTCTCCTCAACCTCCTTCATTCTCTCTCTCTCTTCTTTCTTGTGTTTTTCTCTCTCTCTCTCTTCTTTCTTGTATTTTTCTTTCCTCATCATTAGCCCTACAATTAAGGTTCCTTTCTAAATAAACGCTAATTAGACATGAAGGACAAAATGATCATTTTGCGGCTTGATTCATTGGAGAGAAGAACGAAACATTCTTTATAAGAGTGTGAAAACCTCTCCCTAGTGGATGCGTTTTAAAAACCTTGAGGGGAAACCCGAAAGGGAAAGCCAGAAGAGGATTGAATTGTTACAAATGGTATCAGAGCAAGACACCAGACGGTATGCCAGCGAGAATGCTGAGCTCTAAAGAGGGGTTGATTGTGAGATCCCACATTGATTGGAGAGAGGAACTAGCGCTAGCGAGGACATTGGCCCCAAAGAGGTTGGATTGTGAGATCCCATATCAATTGGAGAGAAGAACGAGTGCCAGCAAAGATGCTGGGTCTCGAAGGGGGGTAAATTGCGAGATCCCACATCGATTGGAGAGAGAAACGAGTGCCAACGAGGACGCTGGACCCCAAAGGGGGTTGTTGTGAGATCCCACATCAATTAAAGAGAGAAACTCGTGCCACTGAGGACACTGGCCTTGAAGGAGGGTGAATTGTGAAATCCCACATTTCTTGGAGATGGAAACAAAACATTCTTTATAAGGGTGTGTAAACCTCTTCCTAGAAAACGGGTTTTAAAACCCTTAAGGGGAAGCTCGAAAGGGAAAGCCTAAATAGGACATATCTGCAAGCAGTGAGTTTGGGGTGTTACATATACTAAGTTAAAGATGAAGGTTATTCATGGCCCTCTGATAAGTATCATGATGTTCCAAATGTTTCAACTAGACTTATTATACAATCCAAGGCCAAGAATATTCAACAAACATTCATTCTTCCTTTACAAAATTGGACAGACTCGATTCAACCACCATTTCATGTGATACATTTTGGAGTTTCAGAAATTAATATTTTCAAGGATAGAATTGCTATAAATAACACTTGATTGATAATTTATTTGCAAACTTTATTTATTATTATAATTCCATAACTTGTTGTATGGGGCATAAGGGTGGGAAGTTATTTGTGACTATAACTTCTACTTTTTTTTGCTATATTTATAGGGGAGTGGGAGCAACTTACCAATCATAGCCACTCAATCATTTAGTAAGCATTTGAAGAGTTGAAGTTTATTTTGTGGGAGACTGTAAATACCCACAAATTACTATGTAAAGGGAGATTTTTTATAAATAAAACGAAGCCCTCAAGTTTAGATTTCCACCCTTAGACATTTGAAGCAATTCTTATGATAGATTACATCCGAGCCATTCAATCAAGCCATGATCAAGTTCAATTGTGGACTGACTCAAAATGTTTCAAATCTAGATCTTTGATCGGTAATCTACTTTTAGCCTTATCTCTTGGTTGATCCGAATTTTGTTTAAGGTGTTAATTTCTTTGATTCAAGGGTTTTTGCTCCAAAAAAAAGCTTAAATCGTTGGGCTGAGAATTAGGATTGTCTTATCACCCATGCTCTAAAGTTCGCTCCCTTCCACGACCCACTCCTAGTTACTTGGAAAAAAAATGTAAACATGGAGGGAATAAAAAGTCAATAAGTAGCCTATTGAATATTTATTTGGAGCCTCGAAATTGAATATTTGCACAGTCGAAATAGCACTTGATTGATAATTTATTTTCAAACTTTATTTATTATTATAATTTCACAACTTCTTGTAGCGTGATTTATATTTTCAAGCCTCTTAAGATACAGAAAAGAGATTTGTAGCATGATTCGCACTCACCAGAACCAAGAGATAAGACCGTGGATACCTACTAAGATAAGGATGCGAAAAGAGCCCAGAAGTAGGTTGCTTACTGAGTATATTTTTATACTCACCCATTTTTCCCTTTTTTTCAGGTACCAGTCGATACTGAGAGGTGTTCGAGAGCTGCACTATCACAGAGAGGTGTCATTCCGGAGCGTCAGCCCGTTTTCACGTTTGGAATCTTTTTTATTTACTTTTATATTTGTATTTCTCATGTGTAACATTTGACTTTGATTTTATATTTAATTTTTGAGTCCTTGACTTCCTTTTCTTATTTTAAATTTTACCTGATTTTTACCTTTTGTTTTATTTTCTTTTTAATTTTATTTGTTTTCGATTTCGTCTTTTTAGTCATGATTCAGTTTTTCGAACCCTCAAAAATCGGGTCGTGACAGCGTCTGTACTAATCATCATAAAAAGAAGAAAGTGTCCCGATACTTATGTATATACAGAAATGCGCGAGGTGCTTGACACTTAGAGCTTATATTCTTAATGGCAACCTTACTAGAATGTTATCTCGTATTGAGTTACGAGGGGCTTGACACTTAGAGCTTATATTCTTACATGTCAGTTTTTGTTCCTAAAAACTTTTTCCTAAAGTAACCTTTAGTTTTCTTCCTGTGAACACAAGAGTGGTGCTATCATGATTGTATCATCATGCTAGTAAATTCTGATGCACTGTATCTCATCTAAGTGAGGAAAATAGGAGGTCCTCTTATCATCCTGCTCATGATACATAGCGTAGGGCATCCCACATAAAAGAGGAATAGGGGCATCGTCACACACCGTGTGATGAGAGATAACAGTCACTTTTGGGTATGAATCCTAGGAACTTATTTACCATCATATTCAATTGATCCTACATATATTCTTGGAACATGGTTTATAAATTAACATAGGCTTATACATTATATCATGGAGTAGCATCACAAGTCATTAGTTCTAACTTAGCGAAACATTAAAGGGCAACCTAACGTGATTCCATGGGCGTAAAAACTTACTAGTAACCTGATAACCCCCTTTTAAGGTCGTGTATAAAGTTCCACATTACTTAGGTGTCTTAAAAGTTCAGAGATCTATTACACACAAATTTTATATATATTTGTGGTCTCATGGTCTAGTGGTTAGGACATTGGACTTTGAATCCAATAACCTGAGTTCAAATCTCAGTGGGACCTAGTTTTTGATTGTTGTGAGTGTAGCACTAATACTAATCAATTAATTTATTTTAAAGTGTCAAAACCATATTAGATACAAAGACTAAAGGAATGACCTATTGAATATTTTTAAAGGTGGGATAATAATACTTCCACATAGATTTCAGTAATACTCTCTTTGTTTATTAATAAAATAATGATTATAAATTCAATAAAACATAAAAAAATAATGTGAGAATTTAAACCTTTGGTCCAGTAGTATCATTCTTGCTTTGTGAGAGGTCCCGAATTCAATTCTTTATATATGAAATGTTGTGTTAAAATTAAAACAACTCAATATTAAATTGAATGCATGAGAAATTGTTTGCAAACTAGTAAATATTTAGTATAGCTCCTAGTTACCTAAATAAATAGTTACATAAATAAAAATGTAACCACGATCCACTTTTAGTTACTTGAAAAAAATGTAAACATAACCACGACCCACTCCTAGTTACCTAAAAAAAATGTAAACATGAAGTGTTTAAGAACTCAATAAATTGCCTACTTGTATGTAGGCTTTTAATTACAACCTTAACCTAAGCTAGGAACGTAACCACCACTAGGTCAACTGAACCGGCCACGTCATCGTCTTCTTTCTCTGAACAGGAAGAAGCACGCATCCTTTGCGCCACCGTCTGAAACTCAAGCTCCACAACACCATTCACAACGTCTCTCCCCTCAATTTCTTCATGAAACTTAAAGATTTTGTTACAAGGAAGAGCTAGGGATTGATTTCATACCATCTCGTGAATTGTAGCCCAAGATATTCACTTCAAAAGTTTGTCCAAAAACTGATTTCTCGTCATAGCAAAAATAGAGGATTTTTTATTTGGTAGCCAATTCTAGGGATTTTCAAGGCCCCATTTCTTCATGGGACCTCTTCCACATCCTTTCCTCAAGCTAAAGGAATTTGTTTGGAGGAACTTCTTTGAGTGTTGGACCTAAATTTCCAGAAATCGTTATTGGTCTGCAACTCACTCAAAACACTAGAGTTTTGTTCTCTTGGGTAGTTTGTTCTACGACGTTTCAACTCTCACTTCCTTCATCAAAGTTACTCAAATTCATCCTCTGAAGCTAAAGGAATCCTTAAATTGAAGGAAAATTGACTGTAGACAGGAATCCGACACTTACCCAAATTTGAGATTGAAACTGACTTCCTTCAATTGGGCTCGTTCCTGAGGTTATTTCTCTTCGTTATCTTCTATGAAAACATTTCTTGGCGGTACAGAAATGGATTGGAATTATTCTTGCTCGAAGAGTTATCGTGTATCCTCTAATTGTATTTTCATGTTTTCCTTAAAACTCTTCAATGGCGGATTGGATTGGGAGAACGATTTCTAGGCACTTTTAGCACTCTATTCCTTCATAGAACTTGTGGGTAATCTTGTTTAGAAACTATAGGAACGAGTTTTAAGGAAAATGGTTGAGAATTGCTCTCAAATCTAGAAGAAATCTAAGAGTAGGAGACCCACAATCTAAACGCTAGCTTACGATTGAGAGCTCGACCTTGCTCGATTCTTGTTCCATATTGTTGCCCGAACTTCAGACTTTTTAGGGGAAGCTTCCACCGACGTTGAAACCTCTAGAATCGTCGTAATTTGGAGATTGAATTTTCTTAAAAATCCGTCGAAAATATCATCTTTGATCAGTGAGCTACCGTCATCCAATTTAAATTTTGATCGTTGGATTTGATGACTTGTGAATGTTCTAGATCGTGTCCAATTTTGGAGGAGATCCAATGGCTGGATTTTGAGATTCGAGGATTTTGTGCGAAGAGGTTGTTCTGATTTTTAGCACAATGGCATATCCATAATTATCCATAATTTTAGGGGTATTTTGGTGTTTTGCCACTTTTCCAAATATTTTATTATTATTTTTCTCCAAAAATCCATAATCTTTCTAACATTTCTTCATCCCTTGTTGGTCATTCATTTGAGCATGTTGAAATTCCTTAAGATAAGGAATTAAAAATTTGGAAAATTCCTTAAAAATTGGAAAAATGACTTTTTCGTCATTTTCTAAAGAGCGAACGTTACTCGTACAGTATAGAAATTACTTGCTTAAGACCTTTGTGTCCTTGCTTAATCCTCTTATTTTCTTTCATTGGATTCTTTCGGTCTTACATGGGCTGCTTATTCTTGTTGGAGCTAATTTTCTTAATTTTTGGAGTGTTACAATAATAATGGTAAGAATATTGTTCGTCTAGTGGTATGATTCAAGCGTTTGGTGCGAGAGGTCTTTGAATCCGATTCTTAATCCTTTTGTTCATAAGTAGAATCATAAGTCAATAGCGAGCAAAATATGAAGCAATAACTAATAATTGTACCTCCGTTAAGCTGACATTTTAAAAGTTTAAAATTCCATTTTAATGGGTAAAAGACCATAAGTTCAATTCTTGAAATGTCCCGCAGTGCAGAAGTTGGACTAAAATAGAAAAGTTCTCCGAAATGAAAGTAAAAGATCTAGGGTATGATTCTTGCTTATGGAGCAAGAGGTCTAAAATCCAATACTCGGAATGCCTCTAGTTTTTTCTTATCCACATCATATGGATAAAATACTTATTTCACAACTTTTTTAACCATATATATGTTCGGAGGGTTGAAAAAGAATGGTAGAATAATTGTACACGTGATCTAATAAATTAATTTATTTTAATCTGTTGAAACCCTATCAAATACAAAACTAAAAAAATGAGGACAAATTAATCATTTTCAAAGTTAGTCATTTTCAAAGTTAAGTATATGACTTCTATTTATTTTTTAAAGTTCAAACATTTATTATACACAAATTTTATATAATTTGTGGTCTCATGGTCTAGTGGTTAGATATTGGACTTTGAACCTAGTAACTCAAGTTCAAATCTCGGTGGGACCTTATTTTTTATTTGTGAGTAGCAACTTTAACACAAATAAATTAATTGATTTTAAAAGTGTTTATTTAAGAATTTTATCGGGACTCCAACAAAATTGGGGAGGATCTAGCACACGCTTAGCATATCCTCCAACGGCTTGAATTCAAATTAAGGTAAGAAATTGTGATGATTCGAGACCTTTATTGAGTGTTAAGAACGTTGAGATTTTAGGTATTGTATCCTCGGGTATTCTCAAAATTCGGAAGCTATAGTCCATCTTCTTCAAACAAACATGTTCCTACACGTTTTAAAGAGGATTACCTAGAGGTTTGGTGAAGAAAGGAAGCTTCAAAAGTTCCCCTATCGTATCCTCCAACTCTGTCCGCTATTAAAGAAACTCCAAGGAAAGCTTGAAATCTAATCCGAAGCTATAGACATTACCGACGGACAAATCCTATCCGAATCAATTTCTACACACCTAAGGATCATTTTCGAAGAAGGCCTCGAAGGGAGACAACCTTAAGAACAAGCGTAATCGAAGAAATTCGATATCGGTAAGTTTTGGGGAAGAAATTTGAATTCTTGCTTACAACTCTTAAAATCTGAAATTGATGTTTCCAATAGCTTGAGGGAACTAAATGGAAAATGCTTGATGAGGGAATCGAGGGCTAAGACGGCCTAGTTTGAGCTGACCAATAGACGAAAAAATCGTGTTCTAGGTTAAGTTGCAGACCGAGGGAAGGAACTCAAAATTCACCTCAACCACGCCCAAACAACCTCTAAGAATTATGCATTTAGTTTAGGAAAGGTGTAAGGAGGATCTTTGGTGAAGGAGGCGTGGCCTGAGAGTGCCTTCATCGTCGTAACCAATAACAGCACCTCCTAGGTTTACTCCAGCGAGATAATGAGCTTTTCCTCGACTTTGAACGTCTATAACTTACGCTGTAGTTCACGAGCAGGTGAGATATTTATCCCAAACTCTTCCTTGACAGTTCATCTTTATGTTTTATGAAGGAATCGAGGGGAAAAATGCTCTGGAATGAGCTGGCAGACTCTGTTTTTCTGACGGAGGAGCAACGCCACGAGTCGTGTCCTTCCCCTATGGGAGGAGGAAGACGATGACGTGGCCGGTTCAACTGAACCAGCCACATCAACCCTAAAACTGGACCTCTTTAGTTTTTCATCAAATTGAACTACTTTTCTCATGAAATTCTCAATGGTCATATAGGAGCGTAACCTTCCGCTCTTGTCGGTGGAAGGATAGCGGGTCGATTCTTCTAGGCCCAATATAAACCTCTCTGGATAGTCCTCAACCTGACATCTACTTTTTTTACATATATTTTTGGTGGCTTGGACTAAGGACATCGAGCTTGCCAACTACTTTTTTTCCAATTTCATAAATGTAAATTTAAAACTCTCCAAATATTTTTTGTACTTTTTGTATGAATATTTTGATGTTGAATATTTGGATGTCTATAATTGTCAACGGATTTGTTTTAAATCAATGTATTCATCTATTTTACAAGTAAATATTGAATTATTTAAAAAAAAAACTTCAAAATTACATAAATTAAACTCATAATATGTTGTAACTGAAGATAAAATATTAAAATCTGAGACCTTAAAACTCTTTGAAGAGGTGAGAATGATAGGTTTCTCAACTACAAAAATCCCACATTGATAGATTTAAGATTGGATGTAGTCTTCATAAAGTAGTCATTGTCTTAAAGAAATTGTTGAGATTGGTAATGTGAGCTTGTAACCCATATCCGCAACATAGTGGTTGGAGATTGGCTTAGCTCATTGGTTGTGTTAGGGTTGTTTGAGTTGTTCTTTGACCGGTCAATTTTGATTTTAGGTTTTTTAGTTCTTTACTCTTTTCTTTATTTTTTTTTTTGTGATATTGAAATTTCTTATATTTATTTTTATATTATATATAATATAATGGGGGCAAAGGCCTAGTGTCCATGGCCATTAGAGTTGAAGGAAACTGCGTGAGGCTGGTTTCTAGATAGAGCAGCGTAACCTTCCGCTCTTTTTGGTGGAAGGGATGGCGGGTCGGCTCTCATAGGCCAAATATGAACCTCTGGGTAGTCCTCAGCCTGCCATACACATTTTTTTTTATACATATATTTTTGGTGGCTTCGACTATGGACATCGAGCTTTCCAATTGTTTTGAATGAATGTATTAATCTATTTTATATACTCCGCTACAACAGTCCCACATTCATAGATTTAAAGTTGATTGTAGTCTTCATAAAGTAGTCATTGTCTTAAGGAAATCGACGAGCTTGGTAATGTGAGCTTGTAACCCATATGGGGACCTCAAAGTGGTTTGAGGTTGGCTCAACCCATTTGTTAGGGTTGTTGGAGTTGTTCTTTGGCCCGTCCATTTCAAGTAGGGAGTTGGGCTATGGGCTTTGGGCGAATGCCTAGGTGTGTCCATGGTCCTTAGAGTTGAAGGAAACTGCGTGAGGCTGGTTTTACAGAGCAGTGTAACCTTTCGCTCTTGTCGGTGGAAGGATAGCGGGTCGATTCTCCTAGGCCCAATATAAACCTCTAGGTAGTCCTCAGCCTGACATCAACTTTTTTTTTACATATATTTTTGGTGGCTTGGACTATAGACTTCGAGCTTGCCATTTGTTTTCAATCAATAAATTAATCTATTTTATATGTAAATATGATAGGTTTCTCCGCTACAACTATCCCTCATTGATAGATTTAAAGTTGGATGTAGTCTTAATAAAGTAGGAATTGTCTTAAGAAAATCGCCGAGCTTGGTTATGTGAGCTTGTAACCAATAAGGGGGCAACAAAGTTGTTGGAGGTTGGCATAGCCCATTGGTTAGGGTTGTTGGAGTTGTTCTTTGGCCTCGTTTCTCCGCTACAATAATCACACATTAATAGATTTAAAGTTGGATGTAGTCTTCATAAAGTAGGCATTGTCTTATGGAAATCGCCGAGCTTGGTAATGTGAGCTTGTAAAGGTTTCTCCGCTACAACCATCACACATTGATAGATTTAAAGTTGGATGTAGTCTTAATAAAAGTAGGCATTGTCTTAAGGAAATCGCCGAGCTTGGTTATGTGAGCTTGTAACCAATAAGGGGGCAACAAAGTTGTTGGAGGTTGGCATATCCCATTGGTTAGGGTTGTTGGAGTTGTTCTTTGGCCTAGTTTCTCCGCTACCACAATCCCAAATTAATAGATTTAAAGTTGGATGTAGTCTTCATTAAAGTAGGCATTGTCTTAAGGAAATCGCCGAGCTTGGTTATGTGAGCTTGTAACCAATAAGGGGGCAACAAAGTTGTTGGAGGTTGGCATAGCCCATTGGTTAGGGTTGTTGGAGTTGTTCTTTGGCCTGGTTTCTCCGCTACAACAATCCAAATTAATAGATTTAAAGTTGGATGTAGTCTTCATAAAGTAGGCATTGTCTTATGGAAATCGCGGAGTTTGGTAATGTTAGCTTTTAACCTAGATGGGGGCATTAGTTAGGGTTGTTGGAGTTGTTCTTTCGCTTGTCCATTCCAAGTAGAGAGTTGGGCTTTGGACTTTAGGTGAAGGTCTAGTGTCCATGGCCCTTAGGAAACAGCGTGAGGCTGGTTTCACATAGCACTATGAGATTTTGCTACGATAGCTTCAATGCTCACGTAGTTAAAGCAATAATATATTAGATATTTTAAAAGTTCAAACTATAATATATAACATTTTTAAGTGTAAAAAGTTCCCAAAAAATAACAAGATCATTCAATATACCTCAATGTAAGGCCTTGTTAATGTGATGCGAAAAAATTTGTAAAACATATGAAGTGAAACTATGAGGTCTAACCTCGAAAGCAGTTGCGTTACTAGATGCTACTTTACGAGCTTCGAGCGTCTTCCTTTAAAAAATGTATTTGAAAAGTTTCATTCAATGACACTACCAAATGGCATAGGTGTGCCAGTATTGCAGCCCAACTCATGTCGGAGGTTTGTTTAGCACCCGCTATTTGGAACAGATGCCACAAATTGTTTAGCATTGACACAAAAAACTCAAATGTCCGATGAGAACTCATATGGATAGATGTTTGGGATGTCTTGGTGAGATGGTAAATACATGGGTCAGTTCTCAACGGATGTGTTAGAACAAGCCAAGATGGTCGAATTTTATCGAGACATGGAATGATGTCACAATGCATGGGTTATGTTGTTTGTAACCAAGATGACTATGAGATTAAGCGTTGCTTAAGAGAGATCTTGGCCTTAGAGTAGAGGGAAAGACGAGTCAGATGACTTGACCTAGTCAAAAGGCATGTTGGATAGAGTCGCAGACGATTGAACATGCACACACGAGAGGCATGTGTGACAAAACAAGTTTGGATTTCACCCAAGTTGTGTTCAGTTGGTTAAGGAAAACCTTCTCTCTTATCCACAAAATATGGGAAAAATACTTCTTTATCCATATTTATGATTAAGTCTTTATAAAAGGGCTGAAAAAGAATAGTCCACTAATTGTAAACCTGATCTAATTATATATTAATTGATTTTAATGTGTTAGAAACTCTAACAAATACAAAACTAAAAAAGCAAGGACACATCGGTCACTTTCCAAAGTTTTGAAAGTATATGAAATACTATTTATTTTTTGAAGTTCAACGATTTATTACACACAAATCTGATAAATATTTGTGGTCCTATAGTCTAGTAGTTAGGATATTGGATTTTAAACTCAGTAACCAGAGTTCAAATCTCGGTATGACCTATTTTATATTTGTGAGTTGTAACTTTTAATACAAAGATTAAATAACATATTAGATATTTTAAAAGTTTAAATATCTAATAAGATATTCAAATATCTAATAAGATATAACTTTGAAAGTTTATGAAAGTATTATCTATTTGTTAAACTTTAGATGTTTATATCACATTAAAGGGGCAAAATAAGTAAGAAATCAAACATTAATTAGTTACAAGTTACCCGCAGAACATCCTATCCTATTAGTTAAAAGACAAAGAAATTGACAATTTATTCCACAATTCAGTGATAAAGTATTAGAACTCAATTAACATGCCTCACGATGAAGATCTCAAATATAAGGGACGACTACCACTTATGCTAAAAAATATAGATTTTGATCAATTCACGGTCGTCTATCCAAATTTTAACATTCTATAATTGTTTTGTTTGTGTGTTAATGATGGATGACGGAAGTGAAACTATCAAACTAAAACTTATATTATGGAATAACTTCAAAGGTTTTTTTTCTCTTCTCTATGGTTACTTACTTCCTTTAACCATAATTTTAAATTAATCAAATTTTGCATCGGTTTAGAACTAAAAGATAGGATAATAATACTTCCACTCGATTTACACATTCGTTGGAGATGGAAACAAAACATTCTTAATAAGGGTGTGTAAACCTCTTCCTAACAGACCGGTTTTAAAAATAAGGAAGCCCGAAATGAAAAGCCTAAAATGACAATATTTGCTAGCACTGAATTTTGGCTGATACATATACTAAGTTAAAAAAAAGGTTAGTCATGGCCTTCTCATAAGTATCATGATGTTCCAAATGTTTCAATTAGACCTATTACACAACCTAAGGCCAAGAATATTCAATAAACATTCATTCTTCATGTACAAAATTTGATAGACTCGATTCAACCTCCATTTCATGTGTTACAAGTTGATTCGATTGAGTAAGGATCATTTGTAGGTTCAAAGAAAATATTTACACGGTTGAAGTGGAACATGGAGTTGCTATAAATAGCACTTGTTGATTATTGATTATTTATTTGCAAACTTTATTTATTATTATAATTCCATAAGTTCTTGTATTGGGCAGGAGTGGGAAGTTACTTGTAAAAGTGATCATAACTTTTTTTTTTGTGGAGATTTAAAGGATAGCGGGAGTAACTTACCAATCATGGTCAATTAATCCTTTAGTGAGTATGTGAAGAGTTGGAAGTTTCTAGTTGAGAGACTATAAATACCAACAAATTATTAGGTAAAAGAGATATTTTTTATGAATAAACTTAAGCTCTCAAGTTGAGACTTTACCTAATAAATTTGAGAATCATCTTTGTCATTCTTAAGTTTCATGCAATTCTTATGCTAGATTAAATCTGAGTCATTCAATCAAGTCTTGATCAAGTTCAATTGTTGTTCTTCAGCTTTGGCACATAGAACACTCCCGTGGTTATCAGTATGATTCCATTCACTTGCAGCCGTACATTACCCTTTCCCGTTACATCCATGCTTGAGTTGTTGCCCAGCTTCACTGAATCTCTAAAACTTCCATCAAAATCTGAAAAAATATTCCTTCTTCCTACACATATGATTGCTACATCCCAAGTCAAGGAACCACATATCTTCTCTATTGGCCTTATTCATATTCACGTAAGCCATCAGCAACATCTCTTCTTGAGTCTCTGCATAGTTTGCCTTCTTCTCCTTGCTTTGACATTCCCATTGAAAATGTCCTAACTTGTGACAATTATAGCACTCCACTGTGGCCTTGTTGAAGGTTTGTCTGCCTCGTCCCCTTCCTCTGCCTCTAATGCTTCCACGACCTTGACTCCTTCCTCAAGATTGTTCACCATGAGTGATCTTCAAAGCATGTTCTTCTTCAACATGAGAACCATGTGTTGTTCATGCACAAGCAGACTGCTTTGCAACTCATCAATGATTAAGATGGTTGTATCCTTGGACTCCTCAATGGAATTCACAATATAATCAAACTTGGGAGTCATAGATCTCAGAATCTTTTCAACTACTTCAACATCTTCTTATAATCAAACTTGGGAGTCATCGACATACTTTTATTATGACACACGTACAAGAGTGCTGCTTTTAGTTTTAACTTGGCTAGTTTAGGGCAGACTTGATACCAAATGTTAGTAACAGACAGAAAACTAAAAAATCAGAAGAATTGGAAGAAATCTCACATTCTATTGAACAATGAAATTCGCGTTACAGAATCAAATCCGGTAGGACTAAATCTGGTATGACTAAATCAAATCTTATTCAAATCACTAAATCAAATCTAATTCAAATAACTAAACCTAATAGTTAGTAACCGAGATGACTATGAGATGTGTCATTGCATAAGAGAGACCTTGGCCTAGAGTAGCGGAAAAGTTGAGTCGGATGACTTGACCTAGTGTACAGACATGTCGGATGGAGTTGTAGATGATTAAACATGCACATGTGAGCGGCGTGTGTTGTCGAACAAGTTTGAATTTCACACAAGCTGTGTTCAGTTAGTGAAGGAAAACCTCGCCTAATGTTCAATGAAACCGCAAAATTGGGCAAAAAATGTGAATGACTATTGAGCTCCCCCTCAAAGCTTGTCGGGAGCATGTCAAAATCATGATGCAGCACGATTGAAAAAGTACGATGTGACATTAGACATATCAAATTAAATGAATAAAATAATAGTGATGCTCCTATGAAAAGTAAAATTTGAAGGATAAAATGATAAAATTAGAACCTTCATGGAAATAGTGATGCCCCTGCTTTTTCTTTATTTTAGGTTCTTTCTTATCCACATATCCACATAATATGGGGAAAACACTTCTTTCATAACTTGTTAACCTTATTTATAATCGTAGAGCTGAAAATGATACATAAGAATACATATGGCGCTGAAAAAATGAAATTCTAACTTGAGCTATAGCCACCACTTCGAATACTAAAAAAATATAGATTTTGATCCATTCACATCGTCTATCAAAATTTTAACATTCTATGATTGTTTTGTTTGTGTGGTCATAATTGATGACTAAAGTGAAACTATCATACTAAAACTTATATTATGGAATGACTTCAAAGGTTTTTTTCTCTTCTTTATGGTTACTTCTAGTAAACATAATTTTAAATTAATCAAATTTTGAGTTGGTTTAGAACTAAAAAATAGGATAATATCACTTACAAGTGGATTTCATTAATATTTTCTTTCTTTATTAATAAAATAATGATTATACATTCAATTAAACATAAAAAATAATGTGAACATATGAGCATTTCGCTCTTCATACAAACTGAATTAAACAAGAACCCACTTCGCAATCGTATAAAATTGATAGAATAAGATACAAATGAGTAAGGAGAATAAGGAGAGTAAGGAAATAGAGAGTTAAAGGAAATAGAACCCACATCACAATCATTTAAAATTGATAGAATAAGAAAAGAGGGTAAGGAGAGTAAGGAAATAGTCCAGTTTTGTTGTTGTTCTTCAATGGAAGTTCCCTCCCCTTGAGCTCTCACGTCTACCTCTTTGCCCTAACCTTTTTTCTTCTTCTCTTGTTTCACAGCAGAGGCTCTGCTGCCTAATGTTTCTAATTTGGTTGCCAATGATCCAGGTGGACGGCTGATGTGGATTAAAATTTTAAGGTCATCCCTGAAAAGTTTGCTTTCCGGATTGCTTCAGCATCAGGGTCAGCAATTTATTTCTAAATTTTCAAGCAGTATTGTTTCCAAACTTGCTACAACATCCTGATTCAGCATAAATGTTCTGGAATTTTACTAAATAACTCAATTAAGTGTACAATTAAGCTTCATTTATGCAAATTGATCTTCTTTTCATATTAAACTACAATTGACTATTTCATGTATACTAATTAAAATAAATGGAGCAATTAATGAAAAAAATGGTGAGTATAAGTACAAAATTAATTGTAAAAAGACTTGATATAACTCTACTTTTAGAGAGTTATCAAACTATCATATGATTCTTTATGAAACGTTGTGTTGAAACTGAAACAACTCAATAATAAATTGCTTGCTAGCTCATGTGATATCTAATTATCCATTACAAAATATGATTAGATACAAATATGGTGAGACAGGATTTGCATATAAATGTATATGGCCATAGACAAAGTTCTTCACACTTTTTAGTATTAATTTCCTAGAAGTAGAAGCAAAAGTTTCCCACCTTAACAAAGTGACATGGAAACATATATATTGGATTGTGAGATTCCATATTAATTGGAGAGAGGAACGAGTGCCAGTGAGGATGCTGGTCCCCAAGTGAGGGTAGATTGTGAGATCCCACATCGATTGAAGAGATGGGCGAGTGCCAGCGAGGACGCTTATTGTGAGATCCCACATCGATTGAACAGAGGAACGAATGCAAGCGAGGACTCTAAGCCCCGAAAGAGGGTGGATTGTGAGATCCCACATTCGTTAGATATGGAAACCTTAAAGGGAAACCCGAGAGGAAAAGCCTAAAGAGGACAATATCTGCTAGCGTTGAGTCTATGACCCTCTGATAAGTCTACTATGCTAAAGACTAAGGTTAGTCTATGGGGCTTGATTCAACCTTCATTTCACGTGTTACAAGATGATTCAATTGAGGAAGGACAATTTGGAGCCTCGAAATTGAATATTTGCACAGTCGAAATAGCACTTGATTGATAATTTATTTTCAAACTTTATTTATTATTATAATTTCACAACTTCTTGTAGCGTGATTTATATTTTCAAGCCTCTTAAGATACAGAAAAGAGATTTGTAGCATGATTCGCACTCACCAGAACCAAGAGATAAGACCGTGGATACCTACTAAGATAAGGATGCGAAAAGAGCCTACAAGTAGGTTGCTTACTGAGTATATTTTTATACTCACCCATTTTTCCCTTTTTTTCAGGTACCAGTCGATACTGAGAGGTGTTCGAGAGCTGCACTATCACAGAGAGGTGTCATTCCGGAGCGTCAGCCCGTTTTCACGTTTGGAATCTTTTTTATTTACTTTTATATTTGTATTTCTCATTTGTAACATTTGACTTTTATTTTATATTTAATTTTTGAGTCCTTGACTTCCTTTTCTTATTTTAAATTTTACCGGATTTTTACCTTCTGTTTTATTTTCTTTTTAATTTTATTTGTTTTCGATTTCGTCTTTTTAGTCATGATTCAGTTTTTCGAACCCTCAAAAATCGGGTCGTGACAGCGTCTGTACTAATCATCATAAAAAGAAGAAAGTGTCCCGATACTTATGTATATACAGAAATGCGCGAGGTCCGTCTAATTTCTCATCTTTATGACACAACCCTAGTTTCATCTTTATTACTATTAGTAATACATGCGTGTTAACTATCCATCTTAACATTATCATTAATGTTTTGTACGGTTGTGTCGTAGGCCAATTTCACGACATAATGCAATATGACATTCATAACATGCATCTTTGCTTAATGTGGGAAACAACGTCATATTAAGGAAATACCATCATGCATCATCATCATCATCATACATCGTCATCATACATCGTCATCAAAACACAATCAAATACATCATAATCATCATAACATGTCATCAAACATCATCATACATCATCATATAGCTCATACATCATAAATCATACATCGTAAGTCATAATTATAGCGCATAAAGAACACGTGTCGATGCCACTAGGCACGTATCGTCATACAACAAGTAAGTATCTAGCCTATCCTATAGTAAGGCAACTTACTTGGTGGGCCTTAGCTGGCGTTCTAAGTAATTTAATGGACATTAGCTCCGGTTCCTCAAAAGTTGCTCCTTGAGTCATTTCCTATCAGGTGATCTCGCTCCTTTCGTTAGTATTTCACAATTCAAAATTTAATTCAACTTGAAATTGTGAAATAGGACATCGTATAGATCTTATTTACCTTAATTAGGGTTAAAATCACCCTGAGAATAGTAAAAAACGTAGAAGTCGGTGTCAAATTTGTGGAATCGAGCCATTTTTTAGTCGAAGGACTACGTGGAGCCAAGTCGAGCTGTGAAGTCGAAGGGTATTTGTCTGCAGACGTGCCACATGTCACCAAGGGAGACAGATGAGTCACCGTGCTCTTTCTGGGTCAAGGTGCGGGTTCGGGTAGACTAGAGTGGGTCTGTAGGTGCTGCAAGTGGATTTAGCCGAGGGCTTTGTTTGGGCTTCAGGTCAATGGGCTAAATAGTTGCAGGTGTTTCGGTTCAGATTGACTGAAGCGGTGCGCAGATACTAGGCTATAGGTGTGGGTTTGCAGTACAACATTGGGCCGAGACCAATGAATCGAATGCGTGGGTTGGCTAATGACTCTCAGGCTGCAGGCTGTTGGATCACAGAGCGTACCCAACTCGCATCCGGTGGATCCTTTCTTCTTCACCCGACTTTCGTGTTTTTCTAGTTCTGTATCTCTCTCCTCTGTTCATCATTTATGATGCCGTTTCTTGTCCTTTTTCTTCCTCTACTTCTATATCAGCCTCTCTTCTTCCCCTTTTCAAAGTTTCGTGGCTTGTAGACATCTAAAATGGTAGATCTACGAGGTTCTCAACAGCTAAAATTTCATATATCTTTTTCGATGACGACGAACAATGACGCGGCATGAACGTACAATGGTCGAAAATCTCTTTCACGACGTGGGTTGGTCGTTTAAAGTGTCAGGTGCGCGGGTTTCGATCTGCAGGAGACGTCTCGATCTCTCTCTAGAAGGAAGAAGATGCGTGCGGCCGTTAGCATCGTTGTCAAAAAAACCTCCCTCTACACCTCTGTTTATGGTGTTTCTCTCCATAATTTCTTCATAAAACTTAAATATGATGTTACTGGGAAGAGCTAGGGATTGATTCATACCTACTCGTGGATTGTAGCCAAAGTTATTAACATCCAAAATTTGTCAAAAAATCGTTTTTCTTGCCGAAGTTTAACCTAGAAAAATCTGCTTGGGCAGCCATTTCTAGGAGTTTTTAGGGCTCAATTTCTTCATGAAACCTCGTCCTTATTGTTTCCTCTAGGTAAAGGAATTTTTTTGGTGAAACGTCTTTAAGCATGTAGCCTTAATTTTGAGAAATTGTCTTCGGTCTGCAATTCACTCGAAAATGCAAATTTTCATTTTCTTGGACAACTTGTTCTAGGAAATTAGTTCTAGGAAATTTTAGCTCTCAATTTCTTTATAAAAATTACTCATATTAATCTTCTTAAGCGAAAGAAGTGCTCAATTTTAAGAAAAATGGGCTATAGATGGGAATTCAATCCTTTTCACTATTTGAACCTAAAATCGACTTTTTTCAATCGGGCACGCTCTTGGACTCGTTAGCTTTCATTGTCTTCTACTAGAATGTTCCTTGAAGAAGCAAAAATTTAATGAGATTGATCTTACTCAATGAATTTCCTTGTAGGCTGGATGGGATTTTCAAGTTTTCTTTGAACTTTTTCAATGGTGATCCATAATGGGAGAACGAGTTTGAGGCTCTTTCAACACTCGATTCCTTCATAAAAATTGTGGGTAATCTTGCTTAGAAAGTGGAGGAACAAGTTTGAAGAGAAATGGTGGAAAATGTTTTTTGAATTATGAAGAAACTCGAGAGTAGAAAATCTAAAAACTGAACGGCTCTTTCTTGTGATTGGGAGCTCGACTTGACTTGATTTTTGTTCCAAATGAAAGGGATAGAATAATTGTAGGGCTGAACAAATGATAGAATAATTGTACACGTGATCTAATAAATTAATTTATTTTAGTGTGTTGAAACCCTATCAAATACAAAACTAAAAAACGAGGACACATTAGTCATTTTCAAAGTTTAAAAAGTATATGAAGATACTATTTATTTTTTAAAGTTTAAACATTTATTACACACAAATCTTATAAATATTTGTTGTCCCATAGTCTAGTGGTTAGGACATTGGACTCTGAATCCAATAACCCGAGTTCCAATCTTGGTGGGACCTTATTTTCTATTTGTATTAGATATTTTAAAAGTTCAAAGATCTATAAGATAGAAGTTCAAAAGTTCACATGAAAGGGTAAGAAATAAAACATTAATTAGTTACTCGAAATTAATATTTAAATAATAAAAAAATGGCAAATTATCAAAATGCCCCGGGAATAGTGGATATTTACGAAGTGCCCTGCCATTCTGTACAAAATCTGATCAACCTCATTAACGTCTGTAAAGCCCTGGTCGGAGCTTAGAAATTGTGCGGTGGGCAACTAATAGGAACAAGAAACGCTTTGCTTTGGGTGGACAATATCATACCATTGTGGAACGCAATAAATTGGCAAAATCCTTTCGAACAAAGTTTGTGAGCCTCGAAGGCATAGCAAAATCCTCAAATGTCAAAGTATTGTGAGCCTCGAAGGCATAGTGTGACTAGAGAAGACTCCAAAGGAGTCGAGCCTCGATTAAGGGGAGGCTACACGATGGGAGCGGTTGGATGAAAGTGTCCCACATCGGTTAATTTAGGGAATGATCATGGGTTTATAATCAAGGAATACTATATCCATTGGTGTGAGGCCTTTTGGGGAAGCCCAAAGCAAAGCCATGAGAGCTTATGCTCAAAGTGGACAATATCATACCATTGTGGAGAGTCGTGTTCGTTTAACATGGTATTTTGGGTATTGTATCCTCGAGTATTCCCCCAACTCTGTCCGCCATTAACGAAACTTAAAGGAAAGCTTGAAATCCTTCGAAAGTGCCTCTATCGTATTCCCCCAACTCTGTCCGCCATTAACGAAACTTAAAGGAAAGCTTGAAATCCAATCTAAAGCTATAGACATTTCGACGGATAAATCCTATCCCAATAAATTTCTACACACCTAAGGATCATTTTCAAAGAAGGCCTCGAAGGAAGACAACCTTAAGAACAAGCATAAAAAATTCGCCTCAACCACGCCCAGACAACCTCTAATGAATGAATTAAATTAAAAATGAAGAATACAAAATCCATAATATGATTAACAGAATAGAAGAAAAGAGGAAATAGAGTAGGAAGAAAATGGAAGATTTGGATATTAAAACTTTTTTTTTTTTAATTGTCTATGTGATTCAAGCGGCATAATAATATTGTTAATTTTTATATGTACGGCCAAATACAACCTAATTTTTAAGAGATGATAAGTTATGAAAAAGAACTTACTTTTGAAATAGGGAGAATAAGTAATTATATCTTTTAGAGAGCAGTAGTAATAATTGAAAATGAAATCTTTAATAAAAACAAATATTTTATATATATACATTGTGAATCAGTATGCTTATGATATGTTATATATATGTTGTGATATGTGAATTGTATGATAATAGTTATGGTACGATGTGTTCAATGATATGTTTGTGATAGGATACGAAGGATGCACTAAACGTAATGTAATGACAGGAGTAAGATATGTTCATTAAATGTTAAGGTTAGGTTACGTATTAAAGTGCTATGGATATGAGAGATTGATAAAAACGATATGGTCACGATCGATTGATAAAAGAATACGATTAGGTTATGGGTAGAAAGGGATAGGATTGTGATAGATTGATAGAACGATAGCTGTACGATACGTTGCCGTAACGATATGACTAAGGTACGTTCATGTAACGATATGACTGTGATATGTATAAGAAAGTTAATGCTATGATAAGTTAGGGAACAATATGAACAGGAAGTGTTCACGATATGATATGATTATGATACCAGATGTGAATAAGGGATATATATATGTTGTGATACGATATGAAATATGTTATGGTACGAGATAGGTGATATATTGACATGTTTATGATATGATACATTGTGATGCGATATGTTATGGTATGAGATGTATATGAGGAGATGTTATGTTCAAAACATGGAACGTTATGTTATGTCTCTTAAATTGTATGTACACAACATGATATGAATGACATGAAATCACGATAAATGACATGAAATATAATTCCGTTAGAATTATGTATGATATGATAACTGAAAAATGAGAAACGATATGATATGAATGATAAACGATATCTGAAGCGATATGAAAAATGATATGATATGTACAGAATGCTAGCGGGGTTGTATTAAATTATAATGAAAACGAAAAAATGTTGGGACCTCATACATTATGTGTGTTCATGCATGGGGGGATACTCCTATTCCCTCGTGAGGGAACGAATGCGT
>CM066971.1:6879557-6914037 GCA_033971965.1 Cucurbita ficifolia
TGACATTGTAGCACTGAATGTTGGAAATAAATTGATCGGCCGCCTCTTCCTCGACTACGTCCTCTTCCACGCCAATTTGCTTGGCTCGACTGTCCCTTCTCCTTATAGTATCCTTCATGACTGTTGTCTTAACCATCGCGGCCATTTCCACGACTTCCACGACCACGACCTCTACCTTGAAATTTTTAGAATAGAGTACCTTTTCATCTTTGATTGACGCCTTCGTTTGAAGTGCTTGATCGAGTGTTTCCGCCTTCTTTTTCTTACGTTGCTCGTGTGTCTCGAGAGAACCGATGAGCTTGTCGACCGTGAACGTCGCTAGGTCCTTTGACTCTTCTATCGCGCATACAACATTCTCAAAGTTGTTGGCTAATGATCTCAAAATCTTCTCCATAACTCGCATCTAGGCCAACATTTCTCCGTTTCAGTTGAGTTGGTTTACCACAGTCTGTACACGCGTGATGTAGTCAGATACAGTTTTCGACTCCTTCATCTTCATGCTCTCCAACTCACCACGAAGAGTTTGTTGACGCACTTGCTTGACTCTGTCGGTTCCTTTGAACACTTTTCCTAAAATGTCCCTCGCTTTTTTTGAAGTAGTTGCACTGGTAATCTTCTCAAATCCCGACTCGTCAACGGCTCGGAACAACATGTATAGTGCCGCCTTATCCTTTGATCACACCTCTTTCAACGCCTTGTTTTGTACCGCCATATAACCCGTGGTATCTTTCGGTTCTTCAAAACCTTCTATGATCTCCTCCCATGCATATTGAGAATCGAGAAGAGCTTTCATTTAGTTGCTCCAATTCTCGTAGTTTGTCTTCGTTAGTCGCGGTAGCGGCATTTGACCCATCACATTCGCCATTGGCTCTGATACCAAATTTGTGAAAGAAATCTCACGAATTTGTGAAAGAAATCTCACGCACACTAATTTTTCTTTTGAGAGTGGAGAGACAAAAAAACACTATATTTATCTGAAAACTAATGCTCTGTTACTTCTCTGTCTTTTTTCTCTTTTCTCTACTTCTTCACAATGGAAAGAACATTTTATTTATAAGCATTCACATGCTTTTATAAAACTAATTATAGCCATAAGAATGCCACTATTTACTGAGCCATAAAACGCCACTATGTCCTATAAAGACTCTTCGCCTTTTTCATTTACCACTAATTTTTGAATTTAAAACCTACTAAAATTAACTAAAAATAACATTTAATGTTTATTCAACACCAACCTTGCCTCGGTTGTTACTAGGTTAACTTTCCTTGCATTAAAAGATGAAAGGTTATACTTTTGGAAATCCATTAGATAACACGATTCTACTTTCAATCCCCATGATTCCTTGGGGACCTATATTGCCAGAGCAGCCATCATGTAGTACCTAGCTCGTCTTGGTTTCTAGAGTAGACGTCATGAATGATAGTAGTGTCTTCAGAAAAAAGTCTAACACAGGAGTTCTGACAAAGGAACGAGTCAAGGTCGATGACGTGATGCCGTAAACTAGTCTCGAAGACAGTCTAGGGACTACACGGGTAGACACTCAATGAGGAATCAATTGGAACTTCAAGACCTATATATTAGCTTAAAGCACTATAAGGGTGAGCCCGAACATCTTATAAACCAAAGGAAAGTCGTGGGAACTTACTAGGAAAATGAAGCGATGAGAGTCGACAAATAGGTTGCTTACTGAGTATATTTTTATACTCACCCCTTTTTCCTTTTTTATTTTTTTTTTGCTTCAAGTACTCATGGAGGTGGGGAGTTGCTAGGGAGCTCTACTGTTACTGAGGGGTGTCGTACCGTACCAGAGCGTCAGTCTATTTTTACATTTCTGTTTATTTTATATTTTGTCTTATAATTTTTCCCGTTTGTAAAATTTTGTACGTCATCTTATAATTGAATTTAATCTTGTATTTAATTTTGGTGTTGTTGACTGTTTTTTTATTTAAATTTTATCATATTTTATTTTTTATTTTATTTTATTTGTATTTATATTTATTTTCTCTATGGTCTTTTTAATCTTAATCTGATTTTTGAAGTCTTGAAAATCGGATAATATCTTTTCCAATACATTTTATTTGAATTGACATGTTCTAGATCATAACTATCACCATATTTATTTGGAAAAAATACCTATAAGAATCAAATTATAATTGTTCGTGGAACAACAAGATTAAAAAAAAATTAAAAACGGTGAATTTACTCCATCTCTCCCTAAACTACCCCAAACTATTTTACGTTGTTATAATTATTTTTTTGTTCTCTTCCATCACTAAAAGTTCTTGAAACCTATTCCTGCATGGTATACATTAGTGTTAAAATAAAGATAATGACCATATGCATTCGTGTTCATATGGAGATTGACACATGCAAGAAGGGTTGAAACTGGTGCATTAGAAGGGGCCGCGCGAACGCAGGCCCCCACAACCACAAATAATGACATAGGCTCTGCCGCTTCGGGCAGACCTTAGATGGGCACCCCTCCTTTGTGTGCAATGGAGGTCACCAATCTAAGCCATGGGCCTTCTTGATCGCCCATCAACCCCGTCCAGGCAAGTAAGTTTCTTGGATCGATAATGTGTTCTATTTATAAACTAAACTTGTAATTAAATCTAATAACACTTGGAGCAACCAATGCTTGCATGTTCTTGTTCTTGTTTTGAGAACGTTGAGATTGATCCTTGATTCTTAGTTTTTTATCTTAGTTATTGTCCTGGTTCTTAGTCCTTCTTCTTGTTATTGAGCATCATATTTTAGAGAGTTTGAGACTTGTACCATGCTACTTTAAGGCATTAGTGTGTGCTACTTTAAGGCATGAGTGTGTGATAAACTCACTTAATACATGTTCTTGAGGTGACCTTCTAATAAATTAAAAATCAAAGGCTCACTTGGAACTCATCTTAATTTAGGGTAGTATCATGTAGTATCATATTACTAAAAAATCACGAGCTAGCCTAAAGCCTATCATGAGATATCACCGGATTGAAATCAAGGGTTAACTTTGAGCTACTTTTGGGTTAAGGTAGCCGTGTGGTTGCTTAAAAACGAAGGGTCATCCTAAAGCTTAACCTAAGATAGCATCCTTATGACTTAAAAATCAAGGGTTAATTAACCATTGAGCTCTTCTTGAGTAAGAGTAATCTTATAGTTGCATAAAAATCATAGGCTACCCTAAAACTTATCATGATGTAGCATCTCGATTACTTAAAAAATAAGTGTTAACTTAGAACTCATTTTAGTTAGAGTTACAAACTTGATTACTTAAAAATTAAGGTCTTAACCCTAAGTATAAAATTAACTTATTTGCACCTAGATCATCGTACTTAATAACCTTTAAGGCCTTAAAGGAATTCATTGAAGCACATATTTTTTAGGTTATTTGATAGAGGCATTCTAGTCCTTTTCCATATGTCAGGAACATTTTATAAATAATATGCATAAGTCAATCAAAACATCATAGGTCGATCATGAATCTTGGTTAGGGGTTACTAGGGGTAGTCTTGTCATTTTTTCTTAAGCCTTGACATACCCCTAATGTGATTTAGAACCTTTGAAATCTTGTATAATATAAGGTCATAGAGATTCTTAAGGTCTTTATAGGGGCATTTTGGTCATGTACCCACTTCTTTGATTTAGGTTCTCAACCTCTTTCAAACTTGTTGAAATCTTGAGTAAACCTTTATGTCCGGCATTTCTTAAATCCTTGGGTTATTTGGAAGGTGTTTGAGCCGTGAAATATCTTAAAGATCCCTAGGGGCATTTTGGTCTATTTAACCATAATTCTTCGTTTAGTCTCTAAACGTGTTTCAATGTCTTTGAACTATACATGATCCTTAAACATGATAAATTAAGGTCTCTTATAAAGTTTCATTGTATTTTGAAGTCACTTGGGTCATTAACGGGAAGTAGCTTATCGTAGGGGCATTATGATCATTTTACATCCTTACTTCGTTTAGCTACTTATCCTTATCCAATGACCACTAAATTTCATAAACAACCTTAATATGTCATATTATGCCTAGAATTAAAATTTCATGGGTAGCGGAGTTTGTTTAATAGGTTATTTTAATGTTACTTGATTCTCGAGTACAATCCTCGATTTATATATGTCAAAAACAGATAAAGAGGTGTTTGAGGCCTTCTTTGAAAATGATCCTTAGGTGTGTAGAAATTTATTGGGATAGGATTTATCCGTCGAAATGTCTATAGCTTCAGATTGGATTTCAAGCTTTCCTTTAAGTTTCGATTCAAAGTCCAATGTCCTAACCACTAGACCATGGGACCACAAATATTTATAATATTTGTGTGTAATAAATGTTTGAACTTTAAAAAATAAATATTCAAAACTTTGAAAATGACTAATGTGTCCTCGTTTTTTAGTTTTGTATTTGATAGGGTTTCAACACACTAAAATAAGATAATTTATTAGATCCCGTGTACAATTATTCTATCATTTTTTTCAGCCCTACAATTATTCTATCACTTTCATTTGGAACAAAAATCAAGTCAAGTCGAGCTCCCAATCACAAGAAAAAACCGTTCAATTTTTGGATTTTCTACTCTCGTGTTTCTTCATAATTCAAAAAACATTGTCCACCATTTTTCATAGGGCTCTGTGAAACCAGCCTCACGCCGTTTCCTAAGGGCCATGGACAGTAGACCTTCACCCAAAGCCCAAAACCCAACTCCCTACTTAGAATGGATAGGCAAAAGAACAACTCCAACAACCTAACTAATTGGCTGAACCAACCTCCAACCACTTTGTTGCCCCCATCTAGGTTAAAAGTTCACATTACCAAGTTTGGCGATTTCCTTAAGACAATGACTAATTTATGAAGACTACATCCAACTTTAAATCTATCAATGTGGCATTGTTGTAGCGGAGAAACCTATCATATTTACATGTAAAATAGATTAATTCTTTGATTGAAAACAAATGGCAAGCTCGAAGTCTACAGTCCAAGCCACCAAAAATATATGTAAAGTAAAAAGTGGATGTCAGACTGAGGACTACCCAGAGGTTTATATTGGGCCCAGGAGAATCAACCCGCTATCCTTCCATTAACAAACGCGAAAGGTTGCGCTGCTCTAGAAAACCAACCTCACGCAGTTTCCTTCAACTCTATGGGCCATGGACACTAGACCTTTGCCCCCCAGAGGTTTATATTGGGCCCAGGAGAATCAACCCGCTATCCTTCCACTAACAAACGCGAAAGGTTACGCTGCTCTGGAAAACCAACCTCACGCAGTTTCCTTCAACTCTATGGGCCATGGACACTAGATCTTCGCTCAAAGCCCATAGCCCAACTCCCTACTTGGAATGGACAGGCCGAAGAACAACTCCAACAACCCTAGCCAATGAGCTGAGCCAACCTCCAACCACTTTGTTGCCCCCATATAGGTAAATAGATCACATTACCAAGTTCCACGATTTTCTTAAAACAATCACTACTTTATGAAGACTACATCCAACTTAAATCTATCAATGTAGGATTGTTGTAACGGAGAAACCTATCATATTTACATGTAAAATAGATTAATACATTAATTCAAAACAAATGGCAAGCTCGATGTTTATAGTCCAAGCCTCCAAAAATATATGTAAAAAAAACATGGATGTCAGGCTGCTCTGTGAAACCAGCCTCACGCGGTTTCCTTCCACTCTAAGGGCCATGGACACTAGGTATTCGCCCAAAGCCCATAGCCCAACTCCCTACTTAGAATTGACAGGCCAAAGAACAACTCCAACAACCCTAACCAATAGGCTTAGCCAACCTCCAACCACTTTGTTGCCCCATATTGGTTACAAGCTCACATTATAAAGCTCCGCGATTTCCTTAAGACAATGACAACTTTACGAAGACTACAAACAATTTTAAATCTATCAATGTGGGATTGTTGTAGCGGAGAAACCTATCATATTTACATGTAAAATAGATTAACACATTGATTCAAATTAAATGGTAATGCTGAGGACTACTCACAGGTTTATATTGGGCCTATGCGAATCGACCCGCTATCCTTCCACCGACAAGAGCAAAAGGTTACGCTGCTCTTTGAAACCAACCTCACGCAGTTTCCTTCAACTCTAAGGGCCATGGACACTAGGCCTTCGCCCAAAGCCCAACTCCAGCAACCCTAACCAATGGGCTAAGCCGGCCTCCAAAAATATATGTAAAAATAAAGTGGATGTCAGGCTGAGGACTACCCAGATGTTTATATTGAGCCTAGGAGAATTGACCTGCTATCCTTCCACCGACAAGAGCGAAAGGTTACGCTGCTCTGTGAAACCAGCCTCACGCGGTTTCCTTCAACTCTAAGGACCATGGACACTAAGCCCTTCGCCCAAAGCCCATAGCCCAATTCCCTACTTGAAATGGACAGGCCAAAGAACAACTCCAACAACCCTAACCAATGGGCTGAGCGAACCTCCAACCACTTTGTTGCCCCCATATGGGTTACAAGCTCACATTACCAAGCTCAGCGATTTGTTTAAGACAATATCTACTTTATGAAGACTACATCAAATTTTAAATCGATCAATGTGGGATTGTTGTAGTAGAGAAATCGATCATATTTACATGTAAAATAGATTAATACATTGATTCAAACAAATGGCAAGCTCGATGTCCATAGTCCAAGCCACCAAAAATATATGTATAAAAAAAAAAGTTGATGTCAGGACTACTCAGAGGTTTATACTGGGCCTAGGAGAATCGACCTGCTATCTTTCAACCGACAAGAACGGAAGATTATGCTGCTCTGATAAACAAGCCTCACGTGGTTTCCTTCAACTCTAAGGGCCATGGACACTAGGCCTTCGCCCAAAGCCCATAACCCAACTCCCTATTTGGAATGGACAGGCAAAAGAACAACTCCAACAACCCTAACCAATAGGCTGAGCCAACCTCTAACCACTTCTTTGCCCCCATATGGGTTACAAGATCACATTACCAAGCTCGACGATTTCCTAAAGACTATATCTACTTTATGAAGACTACATCCAATTTTAAATCTATCAATGTGCGATTGTTGTAGCACAAAAATCTATCATATTTACATGTAAAAAAGATTAATACATTGATTCAAACAAATGGTAAGCTCGATCTTCATAGTCCAAGCCACCAAAAATATATGTAAAAAAAAAAAAAGTTGATGTCAGGCTAAGGACTACTCAGAGGTTTATATTGGGCCTAGGAGAATCGACCCATTATCCTTCAATCGACAAGAAGGGAAGGTTACGCTGCTCTGTGAAACCAGCCTCACGCGGTTTTCCTTAACTCTAAGGGCCATAGACACTAGGACTTCGCCCAAATCCCATAACCCAACTCCCTACTTTGAATGGACAGGCCAAAGAACAACTCCAGCAACCCTAACCAATGGGCTAAGCCAGCCTCCAACCACTTTGTTGCCTCCTTATAGGTTACAAGCTTACATTACAAAGCTCGGTGATTTCCTTAAGACAATGTCTACTTTATGAAGACTACATCCAACTTTAAATCTATTTATGTGAGATTGTTGTAGGGTAGAAATCTATCATATTTACATGTAAAATAGATTAATACATTGATTCAAAACAAATGGCAAGCTCGATGTCTATAGTTCAAGATATTTACATGTAAAATAGATTAACACATTGATTCAAATTAAATGGTAATGCTGAGGACTACTCACAGGTTTATATTGGGCCTATGCGAATCGACCCGCTATCCTTCCACCGACAAGAGCAAAAGGTTACGCTGCTCTTTGAAACCAACCTCACGCAGTTTCCTTCAACTCTAAGGGCCATGGACACTAGGCCTTCGCCCAAAGCCCAACTCCAGCAACCCTAACCAATGGGCTAAGCCGGCCTCCAAAAATATATGTAAAAAAAAAAAAGTTGATGTCAGGCTGAGGACTACCTAGAGGTTTATATTGGGCCTAGGAGAATCGACCCGCTATCCTTCCACCGACAAGAGCGAAATCTTCTCTGTAAGAGAGCCAACCTCCAACCACTTTGTTGCTTCCTTATAGGTTACAAGCTCACATTACCAAGCTCCGCAATTTCCTTAAGACAATGCCTACTTTAGGAAGACTACATTCAATTTCGATTTCCTTAAGACAATGCCTACTTTAGGAAGACTACATTCAATTTGAAATCTATTAATGTGGGATTGTTGTAGCGGAGAAACCAGGCCAAAGAACAACTCCAACAACCCTAAACAATGGACTATGCCAACCTAAGACTACATCCAACTTTAAATCTATCAATGTGGGATTGTTGTAGCGGAGAAACCTATCATATTTACATGTAAAATAGATTAATACATTGATTCAAAACAAATGGTAAGCTCGATGTGTATAGTCCAAGCCACCAAAAATATATGTAAAAAAAAAAAAGTTGATGTCAGGCTAAGGATTACCTAGAAATTTATATTGGGCCTAGGAGAATCGACCCACTATCCTTCCACCGACAAGAGCGAAAGGTTACACTGCTCTGTGAAACCAGCCTCACGCGGTTTCCTTCAACTCTAAGGATCATTGACACTAGGCCTTCACCCAAAGCCCATAGCCCAACTCCCTACTTGAAATGGACAGGCCAAAGAACAACTCCAACAACCCTAACCAATGGGCTGAGATTAATATTCGATTGATTGGTCTGAGGTTATCGATAAAAAAAGATTTGTCTAAGTCACTTCGTTTCTTTTTGTCCAAGTTTCTTCTCTTTTTGTCTAACTCACTTCCTTTTTTCTTTGTGAGTTTCGGGAATATCCCCATTCATAGGTCGGAGATCCACATCTATGAATTGAAAGGTCCGAATGATCAACTCTGCAATCAGTTGTTAGAATCAATAGGTCTTCAAATCGTTCATTTGAAAAAATTGAAACCCTTCTTATTGGATGATCATGATACTTCCCAAAAATCGAAATTCTTGATCAATGGAGGAACAATATCACCATTTTTGTTCAATAAGATACCAAAGTGGATGATTGACTCATGGCCCTTAGGAACCAGAGGCTGGGGTGTGAGATACAGCGCAGGGAAAGGAAAGACGAAGCTTGAGCTGGTCGGCTACAGTGATAGTGACATGGCTGGTGACGTTGATGATCGTAAGAGCACTAGCGGGATGATCTACTTTCTCTCAGGCGGCGCGATCTGCTGGCAATCAACAAAATAAAAGGTAGTTGCTTTGTCTTCCTGCGAAGCAGAATACATCGCCGCTTCGACGGCGGCAACAGAGGGGGTCTGGCTTGCGCGACTGATGGAAGACTTCATCGGAAGAGAAAGCAATCCACCAATGCTATACGTGGACAACAAAGCTACGATCTCCCTGATCAAAAATCCAGTTTTGCACGACCGAAGCAAGCACATAGAAATCAGATTCCACTACATCCGAGAATGTGCAGATCGAGGGCTCATCAAGATTGACTTCATCCGAACAGAGGAACAACTTGGAGACATTTTCACCAAGTCCCTAGCGCGGGTAAAATTTGAAGAACTACGCTCAAAGATCGGAGTTCAAACAATATGGTAGACATATACCATAGGGCTTTAGGAGGAGATTGTTAGGTAAATCCCTAGGTTAGAAATTCATTCCTAGGTTTTAGGTAACCTGTTTTCTATTCAACCCACACAATCAGAGTAGTGGGAAGTCCACGTCGAGTGGGAGGCGTTTTCCACTTCTTTCCATTTTAATGATAGGTTTGTTATTTAAATACCTTCAACTGAATCAAATAAAAAATGTATCGAGTCTTCAGCAAAATCTCTCTCTCTCTCCTTCTACTTTCAGTTATTTTTTATTTTCCTTCGGCCGTTTTTTAGTCGACGTTTCTCCCAATTTCCAAAAGTCAACAGGGATGTGGAAGAGGTCCCATGAAGAAATGGGGCCTTGAAAATCCCTAGAACTGGCTACCAAATAAAAAATCCTCTATTTTTGCTCTGACGAGAAATCAGTTTTTGGACAAACTTTGGAAGTGAATATCTTGGGCTACAATTCACGAGATGGTATGAAATCAATCCCTAGCTCTTCCTTGTAACAAAATCTTTAAGTTTCATGAAGAAATTGAGGGAGAGACGTTGTGAATGGTGTTGTGGAGCTTGAGTTTCAGACGGTGGCGCAAAGGATGCGTGCGTCTTCTTCCTGTCCAGAGGAAGTAGACGATGACGTGGCCGGTTTTGTTGACCTAGTGATGGTTACGTTCCTAGCTTAGCTTAAGGTTGTAATTAAAAGCCTACATACAAGTAGACAATTTATTGAGTTCTTAAACACTTCATGTTTACATTTTTTTTTAGGTAACTAGGAGTTGACCGTGGTTACGTTCCGAGCTTAGCTTAAGGTTTTGCAATTAAGAGCTGAATTCTTATTCACTCTATGTTTACATTTTTTTTCCAATAACTAAGAATGGATTGTGGTTACATTTTTATTTATGTAATTATTTATTTAGGTAACTAGGAGCTATACTAAATATTTACTAAAACTGTGTCTCACCATAATTGTTTGCAAACAATTTCTCATGCATTCAATTTAATATTGACTTGGTTTCAATTTCAACACAACATTTCATATATAAATAATTGAATTTGGGACCTCTCACACATACTAGACCAAATGTTCAAATTCTCACATTATTTTTTATGTTTTATTGAATGTATAATCATTATTTTATTAACAAATAAAGAGAGTATTAATGAAATCTTTGTGGAAGTATTATTATCTTAAGGTTGTAATTAAAAGCCTACATACAAGTAGACAATTTATTGAGTTCTTAAACACTTCATGTTTACATTTTTTTTTAGGTAACTAGGAGTTGACCGTGGTTACGTTCCGAGCTTAGCTTAAGGTTTTGCAATTAAGAGCTGAATTCTTATTCACTCTATGTTTACATTTTTTTTCCAATAACTAAGAATGGATTGTGGTTACATTTTTATTTATGTAATTATTTATTTAGGTAACTAGGAGCTATACTAAATATTTACTAAAACTGTGTCTCACCATAATTGTTTGCAAACAATTTCTCATGCATTCAATTTAATATTGACTTGGTTTCAATTTCAACACAACATTTCATATATAAATAATTGAATTTGGGACCTCTCACACATACTAGACCAAATGTTCAAATTCTCACATTATTTTTTATGTTTTATTGAATGTATAATCATTATTTTATTAACAAATAAAGAGAGTATTAATGAAATCTTTGTGGAAGTATTATTATCCCACCTTTAAAAATATTTAATAGGTCATTCCTTTAGTCTTTGTATCTAATATAGTTTTGACACTTTAAAATAAATTAATTGATTAGTATTAGTGCTACACTCACAACAATAAAAAAATTAGGTCCCACCGAGATTTGAACTCAGGTTATTGGATTTAAAGTCCAATGTCCTAACCGCTAGACCATTTGACCACAAATATTCACAAAATTTCTGTGTAATAGATCTCTGAACTTTTAAGACACCTAAGTAATGTGGAACTTGATACACGACCTTAAAAGGGGGTTATCAGGTTACTAGTAACTTTTCACGCCCATGGAATCACGTTAGGTTGCCCTTTAATGTTTCGCTAAGTTAGAACTAATGAGTTGTGATGCTACTCCATGATATAATGTAAAAGCCTATGTTAATTTATAAACCATGTTCCAAGAATATATGTAGGATCAATTGAATATATGGTAAATAAGTTGCTAGGATTCATACCCAAAAGTGACTGTTATCTCCCTTCACGCAGTGTGTGACGATGCCCCTATTCCTCTTTTATGTGGGATGCCCTACGCTATGTATCATGAGCAAGATGATAAGGAGGGCCTCCTATTTTCCTCACTTAGATGAGATACACTGCATCGGAATTTACTAGTACGATGATACAATCATGATAGCACCACTTTTGTGTTCACACAAAGAAAACTAAAGGTTACTTTAGGAAAACGTTTTTTGGAACAAAAAGTGACATGTAAGAATATAAGCTCTTGATAACTCAATAAGAGATAACATTCTAGTAAGGTTGCTATTAAGAACCTACAAGTAGGCTACTTATTGACTTTTTATTCCCTCCCTATTTACATTTTTTTTTAGGTAACTAGGAGTTAGTCGTGGATGGGAGCGAACTTTAGAGCATGGGTGATAAGACAATCCTAATCCACAGCCCAACGATCTAAGCTTTTTTTTGGAGCAAAACCCCTTGAATCAAAGAAATTAAAACCTTCTTATACAAAATTCGGATCAACAAGTAGATAAGGCTAAAAGTAGATTACCGATCAAAGATCTAGCTTTGAAACATTTTGAGTCAGTCCACAATTTAACTTGATCATGGCTTGATTGAATGGCTCAGATGTAATCTACCATAAGAATTGCTTCAAATATCTAAGGGCGGAAATCTAAACTTGATGGTTTCATTTTATTCATAAAAAATCTCCCTTTACATAGTAATTTGTGGGCATTTGCGGTCTCCCACAAAATAAACTTAAACTCTTCAATTGTTTACTAAATGATTGAGTGACTATGATTCGTAAGTTACTCCCACTCCCCTATAAATCTCAGCAAAAAAAGTAGAAGTTATGACCACAAATAACTTCCCACCCTTATGCCCAATATAACAAGTTATGGAATTATAATAATAAATAAAGTTTGCAAATAAATTATCAATCAAGTGCTGTTAATAGCAACTTCATCCTCCACTACATCCATGAAAATATTCACTCCCGAAACTCCAAATTGTAACACATGAAATGGAGGTTGAATCGAGTCTGTCAAATTTTGTAAAGGAAGAATGAATGTTTGTTGAATATTCTTGGCCTTGAATTGTATAATAAGTCTAGTTGAAACATTTAGAACATCATGATACTTATTAGAGAGTCATGAATAACCTTCATCTTTAACTTAGTATATGTAACACCCGAACCTCACTGCTAGCAGATATGTCCTCTTTAGGCTTTTCCTCTCGGGCTTCCCCTTAAGGGTTTTAAAACCCGTTTGCTAGGAAGAGGTTTACACACCCTTATAAAGAATGTTTTGTTTCCATCTCCAAGAAATGTGGGATTTCACAATTCACCCTCCTTCAAGGCCAGTGTCGTCACTAGCACTACTTTCTCTCTTTAATTGATGTGGGATCTCACAACAACCCCCTTTGGGGTCCAGTATCCTCGTTGGCACTCGTTCCTCTCTCCAATCGATGTGGGATCTCACAATCTACCCCCTTTCGAGACCCAGCATCTTCGCTGGCACTCGTTCTTCTCTCCAATTGATATGAGATCTCACAATCCAACCTCTTCGAGGCCAATGTCCTCGCCAGCGCTAGTTCCTCTCTCCAATCAATGTGGGATCTCACAATCCAGCCCTCTTTAGAGCTCAGCGTTCTCACTGGCATACCGTCTGGTGTCTTGCTCTGAAAACATTTGTAACAATCCAATCCTCTTCTAGCTTTTCCTTTCGGGCTTCCCCTCAACGTTTTTAGAACGTATCCACTAGGGAGAGGTTTTCACACTCTTATAAAGAATGTTTCGTTTCTCTCTCCAATGAATCAAACCGCAAAATGATCATTTTGTCCTTCATGTCTAATTAGGGTTCATTCAGAACCCTAATTGGAGGGCTTATGATGAGGAAAGAAATACACAAGAAAAGGGAGAGAGAGAGAATGAAGGAGGTTGAGGAGAAAGAGGGTTTTTAGATAAAAGTAATAGTTGGAATGCTTGGATCCAATTATGATGATTATGGCCACACATCCTTCATTAAATTTAAGTAAATGAGAAGACTCAATATGAACATTTTGATAGTCAAAATTTACAAAAAAAAAAAAAAATTGAGAACGATGGAGAGGTAAGGATTTTGTGTTTGGTTCTTTTTTTCTTCAAATTTAAGATGATTTTTTTTAATAAGCTTTTGAACTTTTAATACTATATATTATTGTGTTTTCAAGTCACGTGTGAAATTTGGTAGCCATTAGTATGCTTAAGATGGTAAACAGGGAGAGGTGTAAAGTGTGAAATTTGGTAGCCATTAGTATGCTTAAGATGGTAAACAGGGAGAGGTGTAAAATGACCATAATGCATTACGACTAAAATACCCCGTTACACCTTACTAATGTGGAACTTTATATTACAATCTTGAAAGGAGGTTATCAAGATATTGGTAAGTTTTCACACTCATGGGATCGCATTAGGTTGCTCTTTAATGTTTACCTAATGAGTTGTGATGCTACTCCATGATATAACGTACAAGCCTCGGTTAATTTATAAACCATGTTCCAAGAATATATCTATGATCAATTGAATATTATGGTAAATAAGTTGCTACATGCTCAAAAGTGACCGTTATCTCCCATCACACGGTAAGTGACGAGGCCCCTATTCCTCTTTTAGGTAGGATGCACTAACGAGGCCCCATTCATCAAGGAAGTCACCGAAATCAGCTAAGTCCAGCAGAAATGGACTGATATAAAAATGAAAAAAAAAAAGTGGATGTTGAGGACTACCAAGTGGATTATATTGGACCTAGGAGAATTGACCCTCTATCCTTCCACCAACAGGAGCGAAAGGTTACGCTTGTAACGACCCGAAATTTTCTACTTAATTTAAGGTCGCTACTGTATACATATCATAAACATTGCATGCGGAAGACTTCATTTAAATTCCATAAAACATAACCTTTATCTTGAAAACACAGCCATGGACTTACGTGTTTGAAAAATATCTTTAAAACGACACAACAAAAAGAGTAAATAAAATAAATAAACATTCAAGTTAAAAACATCCTATTCTAGCCTAAGTCTAAGAAAATAAATACCACCATCCTATGCATGTGCCATGGTCTCGAGTTGCGATGCCGTCGTCAGCCGTACAGGAATGTCTTGTCTTAACCTGAAAAATGTAGTAGCACATGGCTTGAGTATTTAAAGAAATACTCAGTAAGTGACCCCCCTATCGGGGTTATGCAACAATCACAAGCAATGAAATGATGGGACCTATCTTTCGTTTCGTTTCGTTTCGTTTTTCCTACGATACTGTTTCGTTTTTCCTATGGTACTGTCCTAACAGGTTAACTTTGGACGTGTACCATATACTCTACACACAACCCATACGTGCAAGTATGGGCTCACCAGCTAGTTCGCACACCGCTGGGCCACTTTCATTACCTGGTGGGCATACTCTGGGAGCCCCTTATGCTGGGACCCGTTAGAACTAGTAACCGTCACGGCAGCGCTATGCAAAGCATAACGATCGTTGTCTTGCCATTGGATGTACGCGTCCGTACCCTCGTGATGGAATAGGGGTATCCCCCAAATGCATGAACACACATAATGCATGAGGTCCCAGTATTTCTACTTTTATCATTAATGAATATAACCCCGCTATCATCTTTCATTCGTATCATATCCTTTCTCATATAATTTCACATATCGTTCATCATTCATATCGGGGTTACATTTCATTTCATTTATCGTGATATCATGTCATTCATAACTAAATTGTATACATACAATTTAGAAAGCATAATAAAATGCTTCATGCTTTTAACATGTCATTTCATAACGTGCAATTCATACAACAACTACCTCGATGGTCACACAAAACAATTTAAACATAACACATCACATCACAATATATCGTATCATAACATGTCATATCGTTACGTGAATGTACCTTAGTCATATCTTCACAGGAACGTATCCTAATGCTATCATTCTATCAGTCTATCACAAACCTATCCCTTTCTACCCATATCCTAACCATATTCTTTCATCAATCTCTCCCATCCATAGCACTCTAGTATGTAACCTAACCTTAACGTTTCATGAACGTATCTTACTCCTATCGTTACATTTCGTTTTATGCATCCTTCTCGTATCCTATCTCAAACATATCCTTAAACACATCGTACCACAATTATTATCATGCAATTCACATATTATAACATAACATAAACATAATATAGGCATACCGATTCACAGATAATTCACACATATAAGAACATATGACACGTGCAGAACCACAGGCACGTGTCAACATCAAATATGACCATGCCGATAGTAAAGCCACTTACCTGATTAGCTTAGGCTTGCGTCACCAGTTTATCCTTAGGAAAGTTCGACTTTGTCCTTTGTATTCAAGTCAACCTATAGGAACCATGACATCAACATCAAGTTCAATTCTCTATATTATACCATGCTTCACGTGTTATACTTCATGCGAGCATCAGAGACTTTGTTTATATTTATAATTTTATTTTTATTAAAGATTTCATTTTCTATTAGTACTGTTTTAGAAAGGATATGGTTACTGTTAAAGAATTTGATGAGTTTCTTGGTGTCTGATTTTACTGTTTTACCTTTCAATTATGTTTACCAAATCTTCCCTCTTTTTCTTCCCCGGTTTTATTTACTCTCTTAAATTTCATTGATGTATTCACGGTTAGGCTTTTTCTTTTAATTGATTCTTGTGTGTGATTTACTATAACTATTCTAGGGTGATTTCCTATCACAGATACAATGGTATCTAAAATCTAAATAATTGGATAAGGAAAAAACAGAGATCAACTATTCTAGGGTGATTTCCTATCACAGATACAATGCTATCTAAAATCTAAATAATTGGATAAGGAAAAAACAGAGATATGATTTATTTCTTTTTCCTGTAACAATTAGATTAAGGAAGAGGAGATCTGAAATATAAAGAGATCTAAAATATAAAGAGATCTAAAATAACTTAGCGCGAAATCTCTCTCCAGATACATTTGCAGCATCACTTGTAAATTTGCTGATTGACATTTTGGTTTTTCCCTTTTTTTTTTTCTCTCTTTTTGTTGCAGGAATTTCTAGAGGTGGTTTCAGAGGATGGTTCAGATCTGACAGGGAGATGTAACCGTAACCTCTTCTCTTAATTAATTAATCCATTTTTTTAAAATTATTATTATAATTTATTTATTTATTTATCTATTTATCTCTTTTTGTTATTATTATTATTATTTTTTATTATTATTTTTTTTATTTTAGGGTTGTTACAACGCTGGTCTGTGAAACTAGCCTCACACAGTTTCCTTCAACTCTAAGGGCCATATGGACACTGGGCTTTCGCTCAAAGCCAACCGCCCACTCCGTACTTGGTATGGACCGGCCAAAGAACAACTTCAACAACCCTAACAAATGGGCCGAGCCAACCTCCAACCACTTTGTTGCCCCCCATATGGGTTTACAAGCTCACATTACCAAGCTCCGCGATTTACTTAAGACAATGACTACTTTATGACGACTACATTCAATTTTAAATCTATCAATGTGAGATTTTTGTAGCTGAGAAACCTATCATTCTCATCTCTTCAAACATTTTTAAGGTCTTATATTTTAATATATTATATGCAATTACAGCATATTTCTATGTTTAATTTATGTATTTTTAAAATGTTAAATTATGTTTTCATAGAATGACAAATTCTCACTTAAGTAAAAACAGAAGACTATCCATCTTGTATTGCTTGGAAACGGAGATTTAGCCCGCTATTCTTCGACCTACACAAACGGAAGGTTACGCTGCTCCGCGAACAAAAATATCATTAATTTTATTTTTTGTCTAAAAAAAACTTCTTAAATCTTAAAAAGTTTCAATAATACTCTTAAACATTAATAAAAAAATTCTAAAAATATGTTTATCTTTTCTTTTAGGTTAGTAATGTGTTCTATTTAAAAAATATATATTTTTGAATTTTCAAAAGTGGTAGGAATATTTTAACTTTTTTCTAAAAGGTTAAGATGGCTACTCACCCTTAATTCCCTTCTTGCCCTACGTGACTTTTCTGTTTTCTTTTAAATAACCTTAGTTCATACTTGGTTTAAGGTTCATATAGAATTTCTAGTGCTTCATACAAATAGTTCTTGAGAAAAGTTAAGGGTGACTACTTACCTCTTGCCCGGTGTTTGGGATCCTGTTTCTTGAACTTCCGGTGTTTGTTTTCTTTCGAATTTTCTATAGTAGCTTCCTGAATAACTCTAGTTTCTAGAACCATTGAAAATTTCATTAGAACCACTCGAAAACGAGTTCAATTTGATGAAAAATGAGAGAGGGTCGATTTTAGGGTTGATGTTGCTGGTTCAGTTGAACCGGCCATGCCATCGTCTTCTTCCTCCCGCAAGGGAAGGAGACGACTCGTGGCGTTGCTCCTCCGTCTAAAAACGGAGTCCGCCAGCCCATTCCAGAGTATTTCTCCCTTCGATTCCTTCATAAAACTTAAAGATGAACTGTCAAGGAAGAGTTTGGGATAGATATCTCACCTGCTCGTGAACTACAACGTAAGTTACAGACGTTCAAAATTGGGAAAAAACTCGTTTTGTCATCAGAGTAAACCCAGGGGGTGTTGTTATTTGTAACAACAAAAGAATTTCTACTTACTTTAAGATCGCTACTGTATACATATCATAAACATCGAATGCGGAATACTTTATTTAAACTTTCATAAAACATAACTTTCAAGCTTAAATCATAACCATGGACTTACGTGTTTTGAAAACACTTTTAAAAACGACACAACAAAAGACTAAATAAAATAAATAAACGTTTAAATCCAAAACATCTTATTTTAGCCGAAGTAAGAAAATAATACAACTACCCTATGCATGTGCCATGGTCTTGAGTTGCGATGCAGTCGTCAGCCGTACAGGAATGCCTTGCCTTAACCTGAAATAGAGGTAGCACGTGGCTTGAATATTTTAAGAAATACTCAGTTGACCCCACTATTGGGGATTAAAAGTAAGAACATGCGAATACAATGACGAGACCTATCATATCAGTCTATTTATCCTATGGTCCTATTCTAATGGGCAGCTTGGATGTGTACCATATACTCTACACACAACTCATACGTGCGAGTATGGGCTCACAAGACAGTTCGCACACTGCTGGGCCCCTTTTCTTGTCGGGTGAGTCTTCTCTAGTAGCTCAACTTTTACCGGACACCCATTAGAATTAGTAATTGTCACGGCAGCATTATGTAAAATATAACAATACTTCACCTGCCTAATGGATGTACGCATCCGTTCCCTCATGAGGGAATAGGAGTATCCCCCAATGAATGAGCACACATAATGTATGAGGTCCCAACATTTTTCCGTTTTCATTATCATTTAATACAACCCCGCTAGCATTCTGTACATATCATATCATTTTTTATATCGCTTCAGATATTGTTCATCATTCATATCATATCGTTTCTCATTTTTCAGTTATCATATCATACATAATTCTAACGGAATTATATTTCATGTCATTTATCGTGATTTCATGTCATTCATATCATGTTGTGTACATGCAATTTAAGAGACATAACATAACGTTCCATGTTTTTAACATAACATCTCCTCATATACATCTCATACCATAACATATCGCATCACAATGTATCATATCATAAACATGTCAATTTATCACCTATCTCGTACCATAACATATTTCATATCGTATCACAACATATATATATCCCTTATTCACATCTGGTATCATAATCATATCATATCGTGAACACTTCGTGTTCATATTGTTCCCTAACTTATCATAGCATTAACGTTCTTATACATATCACAGTCATATCGTTACATGAACGTACCTTAGTCATATCGTTACAGCAACGTATCGTACCGCTATCGTTCTATCAATCTATCACAATCCTATCCCTTTCTACTCATAACCTAATCGTATTCTTTTATCAATCGATCGTGACCATATCGTTTTTATCAATCTCTCATATCCATAGCACTTTGATACGTAACCTAACCTTAAAATTTCATGAACATATCTTACTCCTATCATTACATTACGTTTAGTGCATCCTTCGTATCCTATCTCAAACATATCATTGAACACATCGTACCATAACTATTATCATACCATTCACATATCACAACATATATATAACATATCATAAGCATACCGATTCACAATGTATATATATATATATATAAAATTTTAGTTTTTATTAAAGATTTCATTTTCTATTATTACTACTGCTCTCTAAAAGATATAATTACTTATTCTCCCTATTTCAAAAGTAAGTTTTTTTTCGTGGCTTATCATCTCTTCAAAATTAGGTTGTGTTTGGCAGTACATATAAAAATTAACAATATTATGTGGCTTATCATCTCTTCAAAATTAGGTTGTGTTTGGCAGTACATATAAAAATTAACAATATTATTATGCTGCTTGAATCACGTAGACAATTAAATAAAAAAAAAAGAAGTTTAAATATCCAAAGGGGGTCCTCTTTTTTTCTATTCTTTTAGTCACGCTCGAACTAGGCCGTCCCTCGATTTCTTCATCAAACATGTTCCATTTAGTCCAAACATCAATTTGAGGCATTAAGGACCGTGATCAAGAATTGAACTTTTAAAATATCTAATACAAATAGAAAATAAGGTCTCACCAAGATTTGATCTTCCGGTTACCTAATTCAAAGTCCAATGTCCTAACCACTAGACCATGGGACCACAAATATTTATAAGATTTGTGTGTAATAAATGTTTGAACTTTAAAAAATAAATATTCAAAACTTTGAAAATGACTAATGTGTCCTCGTTTTTTAGTTTTGTATTTAATAGGGTTTCAACACACTAAAATAAATTAATTTATTAGATTAGGTGTACAATTATTCTACCATTTTTTTCAGCCCTACGAAATAAATATGGTTAAAAACGTTTTGAAATAAGTATTTTCCCCATATGTTGTGGATAAGAAAAAACTAGAGACATTCCAAGTATTGGATTTGGGACCTCTTCCACCCTGACCAAGAATCATACCCTCCATTTCTTACTAATGAACTTGAAACTTCTAGACCATGGAGCATTCCAGGAATTGAACTTAATGCCTTACATTAAACTATATTCTTGCAATTATTATTTATCACATTCTTCTTTTATCCTTCCTATTTGTTTCAAACGTCTTTATTATTGTCTACTCACACTCAAATTTGGTGAAGAATCATTTTAGCGAAGGATTGTAATTCCTTATGCCAAAATTGCCACTAGACCAAATTTCCATATTGACAACTTTATTTTTTTACGTTTTTGTATTGAATGTATCATCGTTATTTTGGTCATTTATTTGATCTTTCAAATATTATTAATAAAGAAATGGATATTAATGAAATCCATGTGCAAGTATTATTATCATACATTTTAGTTTTACAAGATGCAAAGTTTAATTATTCTAAAAATTGTCCATATTCAGTATGTTCTATAGGAGACACACCTAATCACATTCAACCGCCAGAATTCTAATTGGAGATATGTTGCTCGCTGGCCGATCGAAGATGATATTTCTGATAAAAGAATCTAGAAAACTAAAACTCCAAATCACGACGATTCTGGAGGTTTCAATACTGGTTTAAGCTCTCTGTATAAAGTCTGCAGTGGGGGCTTTCATTTGGAACAAAAATCAAGTCAAGTCGAGCTCCTAATCACAAGAAAAAGCCGTTCAGTTTTTGGATTTTCTACTCTCGAGTTTCTTTATAATTCAAAAAACATTGTCCACATTTTCTCTTCAAACTTGTTCCTCCACTTTCTAAGCAAGATTACTCACAATTTTTATGAAGGAATCGAGTATTGAAAGAGCCTCAAACTCGTTCTCCCATTATGGATTACCATTGCAAAAGTTCAAAGAAACTTGAAAATCCAATCCTAGTCTACAAGGAAATTCATTGAGTAAGATCAATCTCATTCAATTTTTGCTTCTTCAAGGTACATTCTAGTAGAAGACAATGAAAGCGAACGAGTCCAAGAGCGTGCCGGATTGAAAAAATTCGATTTTGGGTTCAAATTGGGAAAATGATTGAATTCCCATCTACAGCCCATTTTTCTTAAAATTGAGCATTTCTTTTGCTTAAGAAGATTAATATGAGTAATTTTGATGAAGAAATTGAGAGCTAAAATTTCCTAGAACTAATTTCCTAGAACAAGTTGTCCAAGAAAATGAAAATTTGCATTTTCAAGTCAATTGCAGACCGAAGACAATTTCTCAAAATTAAGGCTACATGCTTAAAGACGTTTCACCAAAAAAATTTCTTTAGCTAGAGGAAAAAATAAGGACGAGGTTTCATGAAGAAATTAAGCCCTAAAAACCTCTAGAAATGGCTGCCCAATAAGATTTTTCTAGGTTAAACTTCGGCGAGGAAAACAATTTTTTTGACAAATTTTGGAGGTGAATAACTTTGGCTACAATCCTCGAGTAGGTAAGAATCAATCCCTAACTCTTCCCAGTAACATCATATTTAATTTTTATGAAGAAATTATGGGGAGAAACACCATAAACAGAGCTGTAGAGGGAGGTTTTTTTGATAACGATGCTAACGGCCGCACGCATCTTCTTCCTTCTAGAGAGAGATCGAGATGTCTCCTACGCATCGAAACCCACGCACCCGACACTTTAAACGACCAACCCACGTCGTGAAAGAGATTTTCGACCTTTGTTCGTTCATGCCGCGTCATTGTTCGTTGTCATCGAAAAAGAGATATGAAATTTTAGCTGTTGAGAACCTCGTAGATCTACCATTTTAGATGTCTACAAGCAACGAAACTTTGAAAAAGGGAAGAAGAGAGGCTGATATAGAAGTAGAGGAAGAAAAAGGACAAGAAACGACATCAGAAATGATGAACAGAGGAGAGAGATACAGAACTAGAAAAACACGAAAGTCGGGTGAAGAAGAAAGGATCCACCGGATGCGAGTTGGGTACGCTCCGTGACCCAACAGCCTATAGCCTGAGAGTTATTAGCCAACCCACGCATTCGATTCATTGGTCTCAGCCCAATGTTGTACTGCCAACCCACACCTACAGCCTAGTATCTGCGCACCGCTTCAGTCAATCTGAACTGAAACAGCTGCAACTATTTAGCCCATTGACCTGAAGCCCAAACAAAGCCCTCGGCTAAATCCACTTGCAGCACCTACAGACCCACTCTAGTCCACCCGAACCCGCACCTTGACCCGAGAAGAGCACGATGACTCATCTGTCTCCCTTGGTGACACGTGGCACGTCTGCAGACAAATACCCTTCGACTTCACGGCTCGACTTGGCTCCACGCAGACCTTGGACTAAAAAATGGCTCGATTCCACAAATTTGACACCAACTCCTACGTTTTTTACTATTATGAGGGTGATTTTAACCCTAATTAAGGTAAATAAGATCAATGTCCTATTTCATAATTTCAAGTTGAATTAAATTTTGAATTGTGAAATACTAACGAAAGGAGCGAGATCACCTGATAGGAAACGACTCAAGGAGCAACCTTTGAGGAATAGGAGCTAATGCCCATTAAATTACTTAGAACACCGGCTAAGGCCCACCAAGTAAGTGGCCTTACTATAGGATAGGCAAGTTACTTACTTGTTGTATGATGATATGTGCCTAGTGGCATCGACACGTGTTCTTTATGCGTTATAATTATGACGTATGATGTATGATTTATGATGTATGAGCTATATGATGATGTATGATGATGTTTGATGACATGTTATGATGATTATGATGTATTTGATTGTGTTTTGATGACGATGTATGATGATGATGATGCATGATGGTATTTCCATAATATGACGTTGTTTCCCACATTAAGCAAAGATGCATGTTATGAATGTCATATTGCATTATGTGGAGAAATCGGCCTACGACACAACCCTACAAACCATTAATGATAATGTTAAAATGGATAGTTAATACGCATGTATTACTAATAGTAATAAAGATGAAACTAGGGTTGTGTCATAAAGATGAGAAATTTGAGGGACCTCGTGCATTTTTGTATTTACATAAGCATCGGGACACTTTCTTCTTTTTATGATGATTAGTACGGACGCTGTCACGACCCGATTTTCGAGGGTTCGAAAAATTGAATCATGACTAAAAAGACGAAATCGAAAACAAATAAAATTAAAAAGAAAATAAAACAGAAGGTAAAAATCCGGTAAAATTTAAAACAAGAAAAGGAAGTCAAGGACTCAAAAATTAAATATAAAATCAAAGTCAAATGTTACAAATGAGAAATACAAATATAAAAGACTCATCTGTCTCCCTTGGTGACATGTGGCACGTCTGCAGACAAATACCCTTCGACTTCACGGCTCGACTTGGCTCCACGCAGACCTTGGACTAAAAAACTGGCTCGATTCCACAAATTTGACACCATCTCCTACGTTTTTTACTATTATGAAGGTGATTTTAACCCTAATTAAGGTAAATAAGATAAATGTCCTATTTCATAATTTCAAGTTGAATTAAATTTTGAATTGTGAAATACTAACGAAAGGAGCGAGATCACTTGATAGGTAACGACTCAATGAGCAACTTTTGAGGAACCGGAGCTAATGTCCATTAAATTACTTAGAAGGCCAGTTAAGACCCACCAAGTAAGTTGCCTTACTATAGGATAGGCTAGATACTTACTTGTTGTATGACGATACGTGCCTAGTGGCATCGACACGGGTTCTTTATGCGCTATAATTATGACTTACGATGTATGATTTACGATGTATGAGCTATATGATGATGTATGATGATGTTTGATGACATGTTACGATGATTATGATGTATTTTATTGTGTTTTGATGACGATGTATGATGATGATGATGCATAATGGTATTTCCTTAATATGACGTTGTTTCCCACATTAAGCAAAGATGCATGTTATGAATGTCATATTGCATTATGTCGTGAAGTCGGCCTACGACACAACCCTACAAAACATTAATGATAATGTTAAGATGGATAGTTAACACGCATGTATTACTAATAGTAATAAAGATGAAACTAGGGTTGTGTCATAAAGATGAAAAATTAGAGGGATCTCGCGCATTTCTATATATACATAAGCATCGGGAGACTTCCTTCTTTTTATGATGATTAGTACGGACGCTGTCATGACCCGATTTTCGAGGGTTCGAAAAATTGAATCATGACTAAAAAGACGAAATCGAAAACAAATAAAATTAAAAAGAAAATAAAACAGAAGGTAAAAATCCGGTAAAATTTAAAACAAGAAAAGGAAGTCAAGGACTCAAAAATTAAATATAAAATCAAAGTCAAATGTTACAAATGAGAAATACAAATATAAAAGACTCCAAATGTGAAAACGGGCTGACGCTCCAGAATGACACCTCTCTATGATAGTGCAGCTCTCGAACACCTCTCCGTATCGACTAGTACCTGAAAAAAAAGGGAAAAATGGGTGTGTATAAAAATATACTCAGTAAGCAACATACTTGTAGGCTCTTTTCACATCCTTATCTTAGTAGGTATCCACGGTCTTATCTCTGGGTTCTGGTGAGTGCGAATCACACTACAAATCTCTTTTCTGTATCTTAAAAGGCTTGAAAATATAAATCACGCTACAAGAAGTTGTGAAATTATAATAATAAATAAAGTTTGAAAATAAATTATCAATCAAGTGCTATTTCGTCCGTGCAAATATTCAATTTCAAGGCTCCAAATTGTCCTTCCTCGATTGAATCAGCTTGTAATACGTGAAATGAAGGTTGAATCAAGCCCCATAGACTAACCTTAGTCTTTAACATAGTAGACTTATCAGAGGGTCATAGACTCAACGCTAGCAGATATTGTCCTCTTTAGGCTTTTCCTCTCGAGTTTCCCTTTAAGATTTCCATATCCAACGAATGTGGGATCTCATAATCCACCCTCTTTCGGGGCTTAGAGTCCTCGCTAGCATTCGTTTCTCTGTTCAATTGATGTGGGATCTCACAATCAACCCCCCTTTGGGGCTCAGCGTCCTCGCTGGCACTCGCTCCTCACTTCAATCGATGTGGAATCTCACAATCTACCCTCACTCGGGGACCAGCATCCTCACTGGCATTCGTTCCTCTCTCCAATTAATATGGAATCTCACAATCCAATATATATATTTCCATGTCACTTTCTTAAGATGGGAAACTTTTGCTTCTACTTCTACGAAATTAATGCTAAAAAGTGTGAAGAACTTTGTCTATGGCCATATACATTTATATGCAAATCCTGTCTCACCATATTTGTGTGTAATCATATTTTGTAATGGATAATTAGATATCACATGAGCTAGCAAGCAATTTATTATTGAGTTGTTTCAGTTTCAACAAAACGTTTCATAAAGAATCATATGATAGTTTGATAACTCTCCAAAAGTAGAGTTATATCAAGTCTTTTTACAATTAATTTTGCACTTATACTCACCATTTTTTTCATTAATTGCTCTATTTATTTTAATTAGTATACATGAAATAGTCAATGGTAGTTTAATATGAAAAGAAGATCAATTTGCATAAAGGAAGCTTAATTGTACACTTAATTGAGTTATTTAGTAAAATTCCAGAACATTTATGATGAATCAGGATGCTGTAGCAAATTTGGAAACAACACTGCTTGAAAATTTGGAAATAAATTGCTGACCCTGATGCTGAAGCAATCCAGAAAGCAAACTTTTCGGGGATGACCTGAAAATTTTAATCCACATCAGCAGTCCATCTGGATCATTGGCTACCAAATTAAAAATATTCTAGGTAGACGATTTTATTCTTTCTCAACCCTAAATGAGAAGAAACAAGCATTATACAAGGAAAAAGGATATCTAAAATAGGTAGAAGCCACATTTTGGGGAGAAATCGGATTAGGAGCAGAGCCGCCGCTGTGAAACAAGAGAAGAAGAAAAACCATAATCCAGCAACTGTTGACGACAGAAGGAAAAGAAGACTAAGAAGGATAGGTTAGGGCAAAGAGGTGGACGTGAGAGCTCAAGGGGAGGGAACTTCCATTGAAGAACAACAACAAAGCTGGACTATTTCCTTACTCTCCTTACCCTCTTTTTTTATTCTATCAATTTTATATGATTGTGGTGTGGGTTCTATTTCCTTTAACCCTCTATTTCTTTACTCTCCTTACTCTCCTTACTCATTTGTATCTTATTCTATCAATTTTATATGATTGTGATGTGGGTTCTTGTTTAATTCAGTTTGTATGGAGAGCAAAATGCTCATATGTTCACATTATTTTTTGTGTTTAATGGAATGTATAATCATTATTTTATTAATAAAGAAAGAAAATATTAATAAAATCCTTATTATCCTATTTTTTAGTTGTAAACCAACGCAAAATTTGATTAATTTAAAATTATGTTTACCGGAAGTAACCATAAAAAAGAGAAAAAAAACCTTTGAAGTTATTCCATAACATAAATTTTAGTATGATAGTTTCACTTTAGTTATCAATCATGACCACACAAACAAAACAATTATAGAATGTTAAAATTTTGATAGACGATGTGAATGGATCAAAATCTATATTTTTTAGTATCCGAAGTGGTGGCTATAGCTCAAGTTAGAATTTCATTTTTTCAACGCCATAAGTATTCTTATGTATAAATACGGTTAACAAGTTATGAAAGAAGTGTTTTCCCCTATTATGTGGATATGTGGATACGAAAGGACCTGAAATAAAGAAAAAGTAGGGGCATCACTATTTCAATGAAGGTTCTAATTTTATCATTTTATCCTTCAAAATTTACTTTTCATAGGAGCATCACTATTATTTTATTCATTTAATTTGATATGTCTAATGTCACATTGTACTTTTTCAATCGTGTTGCATCATAATTTTGACATGCTCCTGACAAGTTTTGAGGGGGAGTTCAATCCTCATTCACATTTTTTGCTCAATTTTGCGTTTTCATTGAACATTAGGAGAGGATTTCCTTTACTAACTAAACACAGCTTGTGTGAAATTCAAACTTGTTCGGCAACACACGCCGCTCGTATGTGCATGCTCAATCGTCTACAACTCCATCCGACATGTCTCTACACTAGGTTAAGTCATCCGACTCGACTTTTTCGCTACTCTAGGCCAAGGTCTCTCTTACGCAATGACACATCTCATAGTCATTTCGGTTACCAACTGTTAGGTTTAGTTATTTAGATTAGATTTGATTTAGTTATTTGAATAAGATTTGATTTCGTCATACCAGATTTAGTCATACCAGATTTGATTCTGTAACGCTATATAATAGCCAATTTCATTGTTTAATAAAATGTGAGATTTCTCCCAATTCTTATGATTTTTCAGTTTTCTGTCTGTTACTAACATTTGGTATTAGAGTCATGCCGTAAACTAGCCAAGTTCAAACTAGAAGTAGGAGTCTTGTACGTGTGTCATAATAAAATTATGTCGATGGAGAGTTTATTTGTGCATCATTAACACACAAAACAAACAATTATAGAATGTTAAAATTTGGATAGACGACGATGAATTGATCAAAATCTGAATTTTTTAGCATCAAGTGGCGGTCGTCCCTTATATTTGAGATCTTCACCGTGAGGCATGTTAATTGAGTTCTAATACTTTATCAACGGCTGAATTGTCTGATGAATTGTCAATTTCTTTGTCTTTAACTAATAGGATAGGATAGGATGTTCTGTATGTAACTTGTAACTAATTAATGTTTGATTTTTTACTTATTCTGCCCCTTTAATTTGATTTTAACATCTAAAGTTTAACAAATAGATAACACTATTTTCATGAAGGCACTGAAAGAAGCACTCAAAGAAGTATTTTTCCCATATTTTGTGGATAAAAGAGAAGAACGTTAAATAAAAAAAAAGTAGGGGCATCACTATTTCCATGAAGGCCTTAATTTTATCTTTTTATCCTTAAAAATTTACTTTTTGTAAGAGCATCATTATTATTTTATTTATTTAATTTGAAGTCTAATGTCACGTCATACTTTTTCAACCGTGCTGCATCGTGATCTTGACACACTCACGACAAGGTTTGAGAGGGAGTTCAAGCCCTATTCACATTTTTTGTCCGATTTTGTAGCTTTGATAAATCTTAGGCAAGGTTTTCCTTAACCAACTGAACACAACTTGTGTGGAATCCAAACTTGTTTTGTCACACATGCCTCTCGTGTGTGCATGTTCAATCGTCTGCGACTCTATCCAACATGCCTTTAGACTAGGTCAAGTCATCTGACTCGTCTTTTCCTCTACTCTAGGCCAAGATCTCTCTTAAGCAACGTTGAATCTCATAGTCATCTTGGTTACAAACAACATAACCCATGCATTGTGACATCATTCTATGTCTCGATAAAATTCGACCATCTTGGCTTGTTCTAACACATCCGTTGAGAACTGACCCATGTATTTACCATCTCACCAGGACATCCTAAACATTTATCCATATGGGTTCTCATTGGACATTTGAGTTTTTTGTGTCCATGCTAAACAATTTGTGGCATCTGTTCCAAATAGCGGGTGCTAAACAAACCCGAAGCTCGTAAAGTAGCATCTAGTAAAGCAACTGTGTTGAAGGTTAGACCTCATAGTTTCACTTCATATGTTTTACACATTTTTTTGCATCACTTTAGCAAGGCCTTACATTGAGGTATATTGAATGATCTTGTTATTTGTTGGGAACTTTTTATACTTAAAAATGTTATTTGTTTTCATGTCACTTTGTTAAGATGCAAAACTATTAAAGAACATGAGGGATTAACGTTTGATATATTTTTTTTTCCATGTGGATTAACCTCTAAGAAATAGATAATATTTTTATAAACTTTCAAATTTATATCTTATAGTTTGAACTTTTAAAATATCTAATATATTATTGCTTTAACTACGTGAGCGTTGAAGCTTTCTTAGCAAAATCTCATAGTGCTATGTGAAACCAGCCTCACGCTGTTTCCCTGAAGGCCATGAACACTAGACCTTCACCCAAAGCCCAGAACAACTCCAACAACCCTAACTATGGGCTGAGCCAACCTCCAACCACTTTGTTGCCCCCATCAAGGTTACAAGCTCACATTACCAAGCTCAGTGATTTCCTTAAGACAATTACTAATTTATGAAGACTAAATCCAACTTTAAATCTATCAATGTGGCATTGTCGTGAGGACTACCCAGAGGTTTATATTGGGCCCAGGAGAATCAACCCGCTATCCTTCCACTAACAAAAGTGAAAAAGGTTACGCTGCTCTATGAAACCAACCTCACGCAGTTTCCATCAAGTCTATGGGCCATGGACACTAGACCTTCGCCCAAAGCCCATAGCTCAACTCCCTACTTGGAATGGACAGGCCAAAGAACAACTCCAACAACCCTAACGAATGGGCTAAGCCAACCTCCAACCACTTTGTTGACCCCATATAGGTAAATAGCTCACATTACCAAGCTCATCGATTTTCTTAAAACAATCACTACTTTATGAAGACTACATTCAACTTTAAATCTATCAATGTGGGATTGTTGTAGCGAAGAAACCTATCATATTTACATGTAAAATAGATTAATACATTGATTCAAAATAAATGGTAATGCTGAGGACTATTCAGAGGTTTATATTGGGCCTAGGAGAATCGACCTGCTATCCTTCCACTGATAAGAGCAAAAGGTTACGCTGCTCTGTGAAACCAACCTCACGCAGTTTTCTTCAACTCTAAGGGCCATGGACACTAGGCTTTCGCCCAAAGTCCATAGCCCAACTCTCAACTTGGAATGGACAGGCCAAAGAACAACTCCAGCAATCCTAACACCAATGGGCTAAGCCAGCATCCAACCAATTTGTTGCTTCCTTATAGGTTACAAGCTTACATTACCAAGCTCGGCGATTTCCCTAAGACAATGCCTACTTTATGAAGACTACATCCAACTTTAAATCTATTAATGTGGGATTGTTATAGTGGAGAAACCTATCATATTTACACGTAAAATAGATTAACATATTGATTCAAAACAAATGGCAAGCTCGATGTCTATAGTTCAAGCCACCAAAAATATATGTAAAAAAAAAAGTAGATGTCAGGCTGAAGACTACCCAGAGGTTCATATTGGGCCTAGGAGAATCGACCCGCTATCCTTCCACCGACAAGAGCGAAAGGAAGCTTACATTACCAAGCTCGGCGATTTCCTTAAGACAATGCTTACTTTATGAAGACTACATCCAACTTTAAATCTATTAATGTGGGATTGTTGTAGCGGAGAAACCTAGCCAAAGAACAACTCCAACAACCCTAACCAATGGGCTATGCCAACCTCCATAGTCCAAGCCACCAAAAATATATGTAAAAAAAAAAGTTCCTTCCACCGAGAAGAGCGAAAGGTTACATTTCTCTGTGAAACCAGCCTCGTGCGGTTTCCTTCAACTCTAAGGACCATGGACACACCTAGGCCTTTGCCCAAAGCCCATAGCCCAACTCCCTACTTGAAATGGACTGGCCAAAGAACAACTCCAACAACTCTAACCAATGGGCTGAGCCAACCTCCAACCACTTTGTTGCCCCTATATGGGTAACAAACTCACATTACCAAGCTCAACGATTTGTTTAAGACAATATCTACTTTATGAAGACTACATCCAATTTTAAATCTATCAATATGGGATTGTTGTAGTAGAGAAATCAATCATATTTACATGTAAAATAGATTAATACATTGATTCAAACAAATGGCAAGCTCGATGTCCATAGTCCAAGCCACCAAAAATATATGTATAAAAAAAAAAAGTTGATGTCAGGACTACTCAGAGGTTTATACTGGGCCTAGGAGAATCGACCCGCTATCCTTCAACCGACAAGAACCGAAGGTTACGCTGCTCTGTTTAACTTGCCTCACGCGGTTTCCTTCAACTCTAAGGGCCATGGACACTAGGCCTTCGCCCAAAGCCCATAACCCAACTCCCTATTTTGAATGGACATGCCAAAGAACAACTCCAACAACCCTAACCAATAGGCTGAGCCAACCTCACATTACCAAGCTCGGCGATTTTCTAAAGGCAATATCTACTTTATGAAGACTACATCCAATTTTAAATCTTCAATGTGTGATTGTTGTAGCAGAAAAATGTATCATATTTACATGTAAAATAGATTAATACATTGATAATATATGTAAAAAAAAAAAAAGTTGATGTCAGCCTAAGGACTACTCAGAGGCTTATACTAGGCCGAGGAGAATCGACCCGTTATCCTTCAACTGACAAGAAGGGAAGGTTACGCTGCTCTGTGAAACCAGCCTCCATGGACACTAAGGCCTTCGCCCAAAGCCCATAACCCAACTCCCTACTTGGAATGGGACAGGCCAAAGAACAACTCCAGCAACCCTAACCAATGGGCTAAGCCAGCCTCCAACCACTTTGTTGCTTCCTTATAGGTTACAAGCTTACATTACCAAGCTCGACGATTTCCATAAGACAATGCCTACTTTATGAAGACTACATCCATCCAACTTTAAATCTATTAATGTGGGATTGTTGTAGCGGAGAACCCAGGCCAAAGAACAACTCCAACAACCCTAACCAATGGGCTATGCCAACCTCCAACAACTTTGTCGTCCCCTTATTGGTTACAAGCTCACATAACCAAGCTCGGCGATTTTCTTAAGACAATGCCTACTTTATTAAGACTACATCCAACTTTAAATCTATCAATGTGGGATTGTTCTAGCGGATAAACCTATCATATTTATATGTAAAATAGATTAATACATTGATTCAAAACCAATGGCAAGCTCGATGTCTATAGTCCAAGCCACCAAAAATATATGTAAAAAAAAAAGTTGATGTCAGGCTGAGGACTACCTAGAGGTTTATATTGGGCCTAGGAGAATCGACCCGCTATCCTTCCACCGACAAGAGCGAAAGATTACGCTGCTCTTTGAAACAAGCCTCACGCGGTTTCCTTCAAATCTGAGGATCATGGACACACCTAGGCTTTCGCCCAAAGCCCATAGCCAAACTCCCTACTTGAAATGGACAGGCCAAAGAACAACTCCAACAACCCTAACAAATGGGCTAAGCCAACCTCCAACCACTTTGTTGCCCCCATATGGGTTACAAGCTCACATTACCATGCTCATCGATTTCTCTAAGACAATGACTACTTTATGAAGACCACATCCAACTTTAAATCTATCAATGTGGGATTGTTGTAGCGGAGCATGTAAAATAGATTAATACATTCATTCAAAACAAATGGAAAGCTCGATGTCCATAGTCGAAGCCACCAGAAAAATATGTATAAAAAAAAAGTGTATGGCAGGCTGAGGACTACCCAGAGGTTCATATTTGGCCTATGAGAACCGACCCGCCATCCCTTCCACCGAAAAGAGCGGAAGGTTACGCTGCTCTATGTAGAAACAAGCCTCACGTAGTTTCCTTCAACTCTAATGGCCATGGACACTAGGTCTTCGCCCCCATTATATTATATATAATATAAAAATAAATATAAGAAATTTCAATATCACTATATAAAATAAAAATTATGTAATTCAAATAGCATAGTAAAAAAAATAAATAAAGAAAAGACTAAAGAACTAAAAAACTAAAAAACCTAAAATCAAAATAACCAAGAATAAGAAAAATCAAAGACCAACTCGAACAACCCTAACAACCAATAGGCTAAAAAGCCAATCTCCAACCATTTTGTTGCCCCCATATGGGTTACAAGCTCACATTACCAAGCTCGATAATTTTCTTAAGACAATGACTACTTTATGAAGACTACATCCAATCTTAAATCTATCAATGTGGGATTTTTGTAGTTGAGAAACCTATCATTCTCACCTCTTCAAAAAGTTTTAAGGTCTCAGATATTAATATTTTATATTCAGTTACAACATATTATGAGTTTAATTTATGTAATTTTGAAGTTTTTTTTTTTTAATAATTCCATATTTACTTGTAAAATAGATGAATACGTTGATTGAAAACAAATCCGTTGACAATTATAGACATCAAAATATTCAACATCAAAATATTCATACAAAAATTACAAAAAAAATTTGGAGAGTTTTAAATTTACATTTATGAAATTGGAAAAAAAGTAGTTGGCAAGCTCGATGTCCTTAGTCCAAGCCACCAAAAATATATGTAAAAAAAGTGGATGTCAGGCTGAGGACTATCCCGAGAGGTTTATATTGGGCCTAGGAGAATCGACCCGCTATCCTTCCACCGACAAGAGCGGAAGGTTACGCTCCTCTATGACCATTGAGAATTTCATGAGAACCACTCGAAAAGTAGTTCAATTTGATGAAAAACTAAAGAGGTTCGGTTTTAGGGTTGATGTGGCTGGTTCAGTTGAACCGGCCACGTCATCGTCTTCCTCCTCCCACAGGGGAAGGACACGACTCGTGGCGTTGCTCCTCCGTCTGAAAAACGGAGTCTGCCAGCTCATTCTAGAGCATTTTTCCCCTCGATTCCTCCATAAAACATAAAGATGAACTGTCAAGGAAGAGTTTGGGATAAATATCTCACCTGCTCGTGAACTACATCGTAAGTTATAGATGTTCAAAGTCGAGGGAAAACTCATTTTCTCGCTGGAGTAAACCCAGGAGGTGTTGTTATTGGTTACGACGATGAAGGCACTCTCAGGCCACGCCTCCTTCACCAAAGATCCTCCTTACACCTTTCTTAAACTAAAGGCATAATTCTTAGAGGTTGTTTGGGCGTGGTTGAGGCAAATTTTGAGTTCCTTCCCTCGGTCCTGCAACTTAACCTAGA
>CM066971.1:6914137-6944232 GCA_033971965.1 Cucurbita ficifolia
TACGAAACTCAAATGTCCCTGAGTCACGCTAGCCCATTCCATAGCATTTCTACCTTGATTCCTTATAAAAACTTAAGGATGAACCTTTCAAGGAAAGAGTTGGGATTAGATATCTCACCTGCCCTCGGAACTACAACGTAAGTTACAGACGTTCAAAATTGGGAAAAAACTCGTTTTGTCATCGGAGTAAACCCAGGGGGTGTTGTTATTTTTAATGACAAAAAAATTTCTACTTATTTTAAGATCGCTACTGTATACATATCATAAACATTGAATGCGGAATACTTTATTTAAACTTTCATAAAAACATAACCTTCAAGCTTAAATCACAACCATCGTTGACTTAGGTGTTTTGAAAACACAGTTTTAAAACGGACTAAAACAAAAGACTAAATATAAATAAATAAACAGTTTAAAATCAAAAACAACCTATTCTAGCCGAAGTACACAAACCCATACGTGCGAGTATGGGCTCACAAGACAGTTCGCACATTGCTGGGCCCCTTTTCTTGTCGGGTGAGTCTTCTCTAGTAGCTCAACTTTTTCCGGACACCCATTAGAATTAGTAATTGTCACGGCAGCATTATGTAAAATATAAAAATACTTCGCCTGCCTAATGGATGTACGCATCCGTTCCCTCATGAGGGAATAGGAGTATCCCCCAATGCATGAGCACACATAATGTATGAGGTCCCAACATTTTTCCGTTTTCATTATCATTTAATACAACCCCGCTAGCATTCTGTACATATCATATCATTTTTCATATCACTTCAGATATCGTTCATCATTCATATCATATCGTTTCTCATTTTTCAGTTATCATATCATACATAGTTCTAACGGAATTATATTTCATGTCATTTATCATGATTTCATGTTATTCATATCGTGTTGTGTACATACAATTTAAGAGACATAACATAACGATCCATGTTTTTAACATAACATCTCCTCATATACATCTCATACCATAACATATCGCATCAGAATGTATCATATCATAAACATGTCAATTTATCACCTATCTCGTACCATAACATATTTCATATCGTATCACAACATATATATATATCCCTTATTCACATCTGGTATCATAATCATATCATATCATATCGTGAATACTTCGTGTTCATATTGTTCCCTAACTTATCATAGCATTAACGTTCTTATACATATCACAGTCATCGTTACATGAAATCGTTCTATCAATCTATCACAATCCTATCCCTTTCTACCCATAACCTAATCGTATTTTTTTATCAATCGATCATGACCATATCGTTTTTATCAATCTCTCATATCCATAGCACTTTGATATGTAACCTAACCTTAACATTTCATGAACATATCTTACTCCTATCATTACATTACGTTTAGTGCATCCTTCGTATCCTTTCTCAAACATATCATTGAACACATCGTACCATAACTATTATCATACAATTCACAATCACAACATATATATAACATATCATTGTTTGACAGTACATATAAAAATTAACAATATTATTATGCTGACTTGAATCACATAGACAATTAAAAAAAAAGTTTAAATATCCAAATCTTCCATTTTCTTCCTACTGTATTTCCTCTTTTCTTCTATTCGGTTAGTCATATTATGGATTTTGTATTCTTCATTTTTAATTTAATTCATTCATTAAAGGTTGTCTGGGGCGTGGTTGAGGTTAAATTTTGAGTTCGTTCCCTCGGTCTGCAACTTAACCCAGAACACAATTTTTTTCGTCTATTGGCCAGCTCGAACTAAGCCGTCTTAGCCCTCGATTTCTCTTCATCAAACATGTTCCATTTAGTCCCCTCAAACTATTGAAAACATAAATTTGGGGCATTAAGGACCGTGATTAAGAATTCAAATATCTTCCCCAAAACTTACCGATATCGAATTTCTTTGATTACGCTTGTTCTTAAGGATGTCTTCCTTCGAGGCCTTCTTTGAAAATGATCCTTAGGTGTGTAGAAATTTATTGGGATAGGATTTATCCGTCGAAATGTCTATAGCTTCAGATTGGATCAAAAAAGATGGACTGTACCTTCCGAATTTGGAGAATGTTCGAGGATACAATACCCCAAATCTAAAGCTCTTAACAGGTCTCGATTGAGCTCGTTTCTTGTTCCTATTAGTTGCCCACCGCCATTGAATCGTCCAGAATCATCACAATTTCTAAATTTTTTGCGAATTTGGAGAATATTCGAGGATACAATACCCAAAATCTAAAGCTCTTAAGAGACCGTTTCTTGTTCCTATTAGTTGCCTTGATAATTTGCCATTTTTTAATTATTTAAATATTAATTTCTGATAACTAATTAATGTTTTATTTCTTACCCTTTCATGTGAACTTTTGAACTTCTATCTTATACATCTTTGAACTTTTAAAATATCTAATACAAATAGAAAATAAGGTCTCACTGAGATTTCAACTCAGGTTACTAGATTCAAAATCCAATGTCCTAACCACTAGACCATGGGACCACAAATATTTATAAGATTTGTGTGTAATAAATGTTTGAACTTTAAAAAATAAAAAGTATCTTCATATACTTTCAAAACTTTGAAAATGACTAATGTGTCCTCGTTTTTTAGTTCTGTATTTGATAGGGTTTCAACACACTAAAATAAATTAATTTATTAGATCACGTGTACAATTATTCTATCATTTTTTTCAGCCCTACAATTATTCTATCACTTTCATTTGGAACAAAAATCAAGTCAAGTCGAGCTCCCAGTCACAAGAAAAAGCCGTTCAGTTTTTGAATTTTCTACTCTCGAGTTTCTTCATAATTCAAAAAACATTGTCCACCATTTCTCTTCAAACTTGTAACTCCACTTTCTAAGCAAGATTACCCACAATTTTTATGAAGGAATGAGTATTGAAAGAGCCTCAAACTCGTTCTCCCATTATGGATCACCATTGAAAAAGTTCAAAGAAAACTTGAAAATCCAATCCTAGTCTATAAGGAAATTCATTGAGTAAGATCAATCTCATTCAATTTTTGCTTCTTCAAGGAACATTCTAGTAGAAGACAATGAAAGCTAACGAGTCCAAGAGCGTGCCTGATTGAAAAAAGTCGATTTTGAATTCAAATTGGGAAAAGGATTGAATTCCCATCTACAACCCATTTTTCTTAAAATTGAGCATTCCTTTAGCTTAAGAAGATCAATATGAGTAATTTTGATGAAGAAATTGAGAGCTAAAATTTCCTATAACTAATTTCCTAGAACAAGTTTTCAAAGAAAACGAAAATTTGCATTTTCGAGTGAATTGAATTGCTGACCGAAGACAATTTCTCAAAATTTAAGGCTACATGCTTAAAGACGTTTCACCAAAAAAAAATTCTTTAGCTAGAGGAAAAAATAAAGGACAAGGTTTCATGAAGAAATTGAGCCCTAAAAAACCTCTAGAAATGGCTGCCCAATAAGATTTTTCTAGGTTAAACTTCGGCGAGGAAAAACCATTTTTTGACAAATTTTGGAGGTGAATAACTTTTGGCTACAATCCTCGAGTAGGTATGAATCAATCCCTAGCTCTTCCCAATAACATCATATTTTATTTTTATGAAGAAATTATGGGGAGAAACACCATAAACAGAGCTGTAGAGGGAGGTTTTTTTGACAACGATGCTAACGGCGGCATGCATCTTCTTCCTTCTAGAGAGAGATCGAGACGTCTCCTGTGGATCGAAACCCGCGCACCCCGATACTTTAAACGACCAAACCCACGTCGTGAAAGAAATTTTCGACCATTGTACGTTCATGCCGCGTCATTGTTCGTTGTCATCGAAAAAATAGATATGAAATTTTAGCTTTTGAGAACCTCGTAGATCTACCATTTTAGATATCTACAAGCCACGAAACTTTGAAAAAGAGAAGAAGAGAGGCTGATATAGAAGTAGAGGAAGAAAAAGGACAAGAAACGGCATCAGAAATGATGAACAGAGGAGAGAGATACAGAACTAGAAAAACACGAAAGTCGGGTGAAGAAGAAAGGATCCACCGGATGCGAGTTGGGTACGCTCCGTGACCCAACAGCCTGCAGCCTGAGAGTTATTAGCCAACCAACGCATTCGATTCATTGGTCTCAGCCCAATTTTGTACTGCCAACCCCAACACACCTACAACCTAGTATCTGCGCACCGCTTCAGTCAATCTGAACCGAAACACCAGCAACTATTTAGCCCATTGACCTGAAGCCCAAACAAAGCCCCGGCTAAATCAACTTGCAGCACCTACAGACCCACTCTAGTTCACCCGAACCCGCACCTTGACCCGAGAAGAGCATGGTGACTCATCTGTCTCCCTTGGTGACATGTGGCACGTCTGCAGACAAATACCCTTCGACTTCACGGCTCGACTTGGCTCCACGCAGTCCTTCGACTAAAAAATGGCTCGATTCCACAAATTTTACACCGACTCCTACGTTTTTTACTATTCTGAGGGTGATTTTAACCCTAATTAAAGTAAATAAGATCAGTACGATGTCCTATTTCATAATTTCAAGTTGAATTAAATTTTGAATTGTGAAATACTAACGAAAGGAGCGAGATTAACTGATAGGAAACGACTCAAGGAGCAACTTTTGAGGAACAGGAGCTAATGCCCATTAAATTATTTAGAACGCCGGCTAAGGCCCACCAAGTAAGTGGCCTTACTATAGGATAAGCAAGATACTTACTTGTTGTATGACGATACGTGCCTAGTGGCATCGACACGTGTTCTTTATGCGTTATTATTATGACGTATGATGTATGATTTATGATGTATGAACTATATGATGATGTATGATGATGTTTGATGACATGTTATGATGATTATGATTTATTTGATTGTGTTTTGATGACGATGTATGATGATGATGATGCATGATTGTATTTCCTTAATATGACGTTGTTTCCCACATTAAGCAAAGATGCATGTTATGAATGTCATATTGCATTATGTTGAGAAATCTGCCTACGACACAACCCTACAAAACATTAATGATAATGTTAAAATGGATAGTTAACATGCATGTATTACTAATAGTAATAAAGATGAAACTAGGATTGTGTCATAAAGATGAGAAATTAGAGGGACCTCGCGCATTTTTGTATATACATAAGCATCGGGACACTTTCTTCTTTTTATGATGATTAGTACGGACGCTGTCACGACTCGATTTTCGAGGGTTCGAAAAATTGAATCATGACTAAAAAGACGAAATCGAAAATAAATAAAATTAAAAAAGAAAAATAAAATATAAGGTAAAAAATCCAATAAAATTTAAAACAAGAAACCGAAGTCAAGGACTCGAAAATTAAATATAAAATCAAAGTCAAATGTTACAAATGAGAAATACAAATATAAAAGAAAATATAAAAGACTCCAAATGTGAAAACGGGCTGACGCTCCGGAATGACACCTCTCTGTGATAGTGCAGCTCTCGAACACCTCTCCGTATCGACTGGTACCTGAAAAAAAAGGGAAAAATGGGTGAGTATAAAAATATACTTAGTAAGCAACATACTTGTAGGCTCTTTTTCGCATCCTTATCTTAGTAGGTATCCACGGTCTTATCTCTGGGTTATGGTGAGTGCGAATCACACTACAAATCTCTTTTCTGTATCTTAAGAGGCTTGAAAATATAAATCACACTACAAGAAGTTGTGAAATTATAATAATAAATAAAGTTTGAAAATAAATTATCAATCAAGTGTTATTTCGACCGTGCAAATATTCAATTTCGAGGCTCCAAATTGTCCTTCCTCAATTGAATCAGCTTGTAATACGTGAAAGGAAGGTTGAATCAAGCCCCATAGACTAACCTTAGTCTTTAACATAGTACACTTATCAAAGGGTCGTAGACTCAACGCTAGCAGATATTGTCTTCTTTAGGCTTTCCTTCTCGGGTTTCCCTTTAAGATTTCCATATCCAACGAATGTGGGATCTCACAATCCACCCTCTTTCAGGGCTTAGAGCCCTCGCTAGCATTCGTTCCTCTTTTCAATCGATGTTGGATCTCACAATAAACCCCCCTTTGGTGCTCAGCGTCCTCGCTGACACTCGCTCCTCTCTTCAATCGATGTGGGATCTCACAATCTACCCTCACTCGGGGACCAGCATCCTCACTGGCATTCGTTCCTCTCTCCAATTAATATGGAATCTCACAATCCAATATATATATTTCCATGTCACTTTGTTAAGATGGGAAACTTTTGCTTCTACTTCTAGGAAATTAATGCTAAAAAGTGTGAACAAATCTGTCTATGCCTATATACATTTATATGCAAATCCTGTCTAACCATATTTGTGTGTAATCATATTTTGTAATGGATAATTAGATATCACATGAGCTAGCAAGCAATTTATTATTGAGTTGTTTTAGTTTCAACACAACGTTTCATCAAGAATCATATGATAGTTTAATAACTCTCCAAAAGTAGAGTTATATCAAGTCTTTTTACAATTAATTTTGTACTTATACTCACCATTTTTTCATTAATTGCTCTATTTATTTTAATTAGTATACATGAAATAGTCAATGGTAGTTTAATATGAAAAGAAGATAAATTTACATAAAGGAAGCTTAATTGTACACTTAATTGAGTTATTTAGTAAAATTCCAGAACATTTATGCTGAATCAGGATGCTGTAGCAAATTTTGAAACAACACTGCTTGAAAATTTGGAAATAAATTGCTGACCCTGATGCTGAAGCAATCCAGAAAGTAAACTTTTCGGGGATGACCTAAAAATTTTAATCCACATCAGCAGTCCACCTGGATCATTGGCTACCAAATTAGAAACATTCTAGGTGGACGATTTTATTCTTTCTCAACCCTAAATGAGAAGAAAAAAGCATTATAAAAGGAAAATGGATATCTAAAATAGGTAGAAGCCATATTTTGGGGAGAAATCGGATTAGGTAGCAAAGCCTCTGCTGCTGTGAAACAAGAGAAGAAGAAAAACTCTAATCCAGCAGCTGTTGACGACAGAAGGAAAAGAAGACTAAGAAGGATAGGTTAGGGCAAAGAGGTGGACGTGAGAGCTCAAGGGGAGGGAACTTCCATTGAAGAACAACAACAAAGCTGGACTATTTCCTTACTCTCCTTACCCTCTTTTCTTATTCTATCAATTTTATATGATTGTGATGTGGGTTCTATTTTCTTTAACTCTCTATTTCCTTACTCTCCTTACTCTCCTTACTCATTTGTATCTTATTCTATCAATTTTATATGATTGTGATGTTGGTTCTTGTTTATTTGAGTTTGTATGGAGAGCGAAATGCTCATATGTTCACATTATTTTTTGTGTTTAATGGAATGTATAATCATTATTTTATTAATAAAGAAAGAAAATATTAATGAAATCCACGTGTAAGTATTATTATCGTATTTTTTTAGTTGTAAACCAACGCAAAATTTGATTAATTTAAAATTATGTTTACAGGAAGTAACCATAAAGAAGAGAAAAAAACCTTTGAAGTTATTCCATAACATAAGTTTTAGTATGATAGTTTCACTTTAGTCATCAATCATGACCACACAAACAAAACAATTATAAAATGTTAAAATTTTGATAAATGATGTGAATAGATCAAAATCTATATATTTTAGTATCGGAAGTGGTGGCTATAGCTTAAGTTAGAATTTCATTTTTTCAGCGCCATAAGTATTCTTATGTATCATTTTCAACTCTACGATCATAAATAAGGTTAACAAGTTATGAAAGAAGTGTTTTCCCCTATTATCTGGATATGTGGATAAGAAAGAACCTGAAATAAAGAAAAAGTAGGGCATCACTATTTCCATGAAGGTTCTAATTTTATCATTTTATCCTTCAAAATTTACTTTTCATAGGAGCATCACTATTATTTTATTCATTTAATTTAATATGTTTAATGTCACATCGTACTTTTTCAATCGTGCTGCATCATGATTTTGACATGCTCCCGACAAGCTTTGAGGGGGAGCTCAATCCTCATTCACATTTTTTTGCTCAATTTTGCGGTTTCATTGAACATTAGGCGAGGTTTTCCTTCACTAACTAAACACAGCTTGTGTGAAATTCAAACTTGTTCGGCAACACACGCCGCTCGTATGTGCATGTTCAATCGTCTACAACTCCATCCGACATGTCTCTACACTAGGTTAAGTCATCCGACTCGACTTTTCTGCTACTCTAGGCCAAGGTCTATCTTACGCAATGACACATCTCATAGTCATCTCGGTTACAACCTGTTAGGTTTAGTTATTTATATTAGATTTGATTTAGTTATTTGAATAGGATTTGATACGCTATATAATAGCCAATTTCATTGTTCAATAGAATGTGAGATTTCTCTCAATTCTTCTCATTTTTTAGTTTTCTGTCTATTACTAACATTTGGTATCAGAGTTTGCTCTAAACCAGCCAAGTTAAAACTAGAAGCAGCAGTCATGTACGTGTGTCATAATAAAAGTATATCGATCGAGAGTTCATTTGTGCAGCCTGCAATTCTGAAATTTTATGGGTACTATGATCATTGAGCGATGCTCATGGAAAACTTGTTGCGTTCAAAGAAGTACTGGGATTTGGTGGAGAATGGGATTTCTGCAGCAACAGAAGACATCGTTTCCACAGATACCCAGAAGAAGCACATTGAAGATTAGAAGTTGAAAGATTTAAAAGCAAAGAATTATCTATTTCAAGCATTAGGTCGTTCGATCTTGGAGACAATCTTCAACATGGATACAACAAAGAACATATGAGATTCTATGAAGCAGAAATATTAAGGTTCGACACGGGTAAAGCGTGCACATTTGCAAGCTTTTCAGAAGGAGTTTGAAATGCTTCACATGAAGGCAGGAGAATCTATAAATGAGTATTTTGCTCGGACCCTTAGCATAGCCAACAAGATGAAAATAAATGGTGAGAACAAAGAAGATGTTGTGAAGTAGTTGAAAACATTCCGAGATCTATGACTTCCAAGTTTGATTATATTGTGAATTCCATTGAGGAGTCCAAGGATACAACCATCTTAATCATTGATGAGTTGCAAAGCAGTCTGCTTGTGCATGAATAACACATGGTTCTCATGTTGAAGAAGAACATGCTTTGAAGATTACTCATGGTGAATAATCTGGAGGAAGGAGTCAAGGTCGTGGAAGCATTAGAGGTAGAGGAAGGGGACGAGGCAGACAAACCTTCAACAAGGCCACAGTGGAGTGCTATAATTGTCACAAGTTAGGACATTTTCAATGGGAATGTCAAAGCAAGGAGAAGGAGGCAAAAAACCTATGCAGAGACTCAAGAAGAGATGTTGGTGATGGCTTATGTGAATATGAATAAGGCCAATAGAGAAGATATGTGGTTCCTTGACTCGGGATTTAGCAATCATATGTGTGGGAAGAAGGAATATTTTTCAGATTTTGATGGAAGTTTTAGAGATTCAGTGAAGCTGGGCAATAACTCAAGCATGGATGTAACGAGAAAGGGTAATGTACGGCTGCAAGTGAATGGAATCATACTGATAATCACAGGAGTGTTCTATGTGCCAAAGCTGAAGAACAATCTGCTGAGTATTGGGAAATTGCAAGCAAAGGGGCTTAGCATTTTGTTTCAAAATGTAACGTGCAAGGTGTTTTATCTTGAGAGAGACTTAATCGTGGAGACAACGATGTCTTTGAATCGAATGTTCATACTGCATGATATATCTCAACATGTAGCAACCATTCAAACTCAATTGAAACTTATGGGAAGAAGTGTTTCAAGGTCTCCGTCGTACACTCCTCGCTCCAATTCCTATCGCCATAGTCGGTGAAGTAGAAGGGACCCAAGTCCTTCCCCCTATCATTCAACTACCTGTTCCAGCCTTTCTTACTGCTGCAAGACAAAAAGAAGAACAAGCACGGAAAGAGAGAGAAGAGCTAGATACAATGCTGGAAGAGAATAGGAGAAGGGGAGAAGAACCTCAGCGATGATTAGCTCTAGAGTTGCAGCGGAAGGAAGAAGAACGATATCGTGAGCTTGAGTTGATTCAGAGGCAAAAAGAGGAGGGAGCTTGAAGAACTAAGCTAGATGATAAGAGTTTGAGTTGTGTTTTTTTGGGAGTTAGTGAAGAGTCAAAAGCTTACAGACTCTGTGCAGATGAAAATACTACCGAGAAAATATTTCCTCTGGCTCTTTGGCTGAAGCAAGCTCTCCTAGCTCGAATAAGGCGAGGAATATGAGACCACCAGTCTAGATGAGAGACTATGCAATAGGAGAAGATTTTTGTGAAGAAGATGATGAAGCAGTCTAGATGAGAGGCTATACAATAGGAGAAGATTTTTGTAAAGAAGATGATGAAGCTCACTCGGCCATGTTTACCACTACTGATCCCTGTAAACTTTGAAGACGCATTGAAGAGTGAGAAATGGAAGCAAGCCATGGATCTGGACATGGAAGCAATAAACAGAAATGACACATGAGAATTGATGAAGTTATCGAGGGTGAAAATCTGTTATGAGGTCGTAGATATAAACGGATTTGTGTTCAGTTTAACAGAGAAATTGTTAGGTTTAGATTTGATTTAGTTATTTGGATTAGATTTTATTTAGTTATTTGAATTATATTTGATTTAGTCCTACCAGATTTAGTCCTACCGGATTTGATTTTGTAAATCTATAATAGCCAATTTTATTCTCCAATAGAATGTGAGATTTCTCCTATTCTGCTGATCTTTTCAGTTTTCTCTCTCTGTTCCTAACACCAACAACATAACTCATGCATCGTAATATCATGTCTCGAGAAAGCTCGCCCATCTTGGCTTCCTTGAACACATCTGTTGAGTACTGATCCATGTGTTGACCATCTCATTGAGACATCCCAAACATTTATCCATATGGGTTCTCATCGGACATTTGTGTTTTTTTGTGTCCATGCTAAACAATTTATGGCATCTATTCCAAATAGCGGATGCTAACAAAATCTCCGACACATGGGTCGAGGTGAAATACTAGTACATTTGTACCATTTGGTACTGTCATTAAATGAAACATTTCAAAAGAAGACACCTGGAACGCTCGTTCCACGACGTCACCCATACAAGATGAAGTCAATTTGACTATTAACTTCCACCCTTTGACCCATTACAAGAATTATGAAATTAAAATCAATAAATAAAGTTTTCCAACAACTCATGAAATGATGCTTGCAACTTCATCTGCTACTTCAACCGTACAAATATTCACTTATGAAGTTCCAAATGGTTATTCCTCAATCAAATCAACTTATAACACATGAAATAATGGTTGAACCGAGCCTATCATATTTTGTAGATGATAAATGAATCTAATAAGTTTCATTAGAACATTTGGAATTCTTTAATTCTTATTACATGTTATATTGAGTTCTAATACTTTATTAGCTGAATTGTCAATTTTTCAATCTTTTTAATAATAGAATGGAACGTATTAAAACTCCTTTAATGTGATATGTCAAGGTGTTAATTAAGTGTATTTTGTTGAGATCAATTAACAAAGTTATCATTAAAAAAACCAATGAAATTCACGTGCAAGTATTTGTTACCATTTGTGTTCTATGAACATCTAAATTTTAAGAAATAGATAACAGTTTTATAAACTTTCAAACTTAATATATTTTAACTTTAAAAATATCTAAAAGGTAATTGTTTTAATCTTTGCATTTAATAGGGTTTCAACACTTTAAAATCAATTAATTGATTTGTTTTATTACTATTCACAATAAAAAAAAAGGTCCCATCGAAATTTGAACTCAGGTTATTGGAAGGGGGTTATCAGGTTACTAGTAAGTTTTCACGCTCATGGAATCACGTTAGGCTGCCCTTTAATGTTTCGTTAAGTTAAAACTAATGAATTGTGATGCTACTCCATGATTTAATGTATAAGCTTATGTTAATTTGTAAACCATGTTCGAAGAATATACGTAGGATCAATTGAATACCATGGTAAATAAGTTGCTAGGATTCATACTCAAAAGTGACTGTTATCTCTAATCACGCGGTGCGCGACGATGCCCCTATTCCTCTCTTATGTGGGATGTTGTTGGATGTATCATGAGCATGATGATAAGGAGGGCCTCCTATTTCCCTCATTTAGATGAGATACACTACACCAGAATTTACTAGCAGGATGATACGATCATGATAGCGCCACTCTTATGTTCACACGAAGAGGACTAAAGGTTACTTTAGGGAAAAGTTTTTAGTATCAGGAAGCGACATGTAAGAATATAAGCTCTAAGTGCCAAGAACCTAAAAATTCAATAAGAGATAAAATCCCTAGCTTAAGGTTGCCATTAAGAGCATACAAGTAGGCTATTTATTGACTTTTTATTCACTCCATGTTTACATTTTTTTTTTCCGATAATAGGAGTTCGTCATGGATGGAAGCAAACTTTAGAGAGTGGGTGATAACAATCTTAATCCTCATCCTCAGCCCAACGATCCAAGTTTTGTTGAATCAAAGAAATTAACACTTTCGTATACAAAATTCAGATCAACCAAGAGATAAGGCTAAAAGTAAATTACTTCTTAAGATCAAAGATCTACACGCAACATAGATAACATTTTGAGTCACTCCACAATTGAACTCCACAATTGAACTTGATCAAGACTTGATTGAATGACTCAGATTAAATCTAGCATAAGAATTGCATGAAACTTAGGAATGACAGAGATGATTCTCAAATTTATTAGGTAAAGTCTCAACTTGAGAGCTTAAGTTTATTCATAAAAAATATCTCTTTTACCTAATAATTTGTTGATATTTATAGTCTCTCAACTAGAGAAACTTCCAACTCTTCACATGCTCACTAAAGGATTGAATGACCATGATTGGTAAGTTACTCCCACTACCCTTTAAATCTCCACAAAAAAAAAAAAAAAAAAAAAAAGTTATGATCACTTTTACAAGTAACTTCCCACTCTTGCCCAATACAAGAACTTATGGAATTATAATAATAAATAAAGTTTGCAAATAAATAATCAATAATCAACAAGTGCTATTTATCGAAACTCCATTTTCCACTTCAACCGTGTAAATATTCACTCCGAACCACCAAATGGTCCTTACTCAACCAAATCAACTTGTAACACATGAAATGGAGGTTGAATCGAGTCTATCAAATTTTGTACATGAAGAATGAATGTTTGTTGAATATTCATGACCTTAGGTTATGTAATAGGTCTAATTGAAAAATGTGGAACATCATGATACTTATCAGAAGGCCATGACTAACCTTTTTTTTAACTTAGTATATGTAACAGCCCCAATTCACTGCTAGCAAATATTGTCCTTTTAGGCTTTTCCTTTCGGGCTTCCCTGCTTTTAAAACTTGTCTGGTAGGAAGAGGTTTACACACCCTTATTAAGAATGTTTTGTTTCCATCTCCAACGAATGTGTAAATCGAGTGGAAGTATTATTATCCTATCTTTTAGTTCTAAACCGATGCAAAATTTGATTAATTTAAAATTACGGTTAAAGGAAGTAAGTAACCATAGAGAAGAGAAAAAAAATCTTTGAAGTTATTCCATAATATAAGTTTTAGTTTGATAGTTTCACTTCCGTCATCCATCATTAACACACAAACAAAACAAGTATAGAATGTTAAAATTTGGATAGACGACGGTGAATTGATCAAAATCTATATTTTTTAGCATTAAGTGGCCGTCGTCCCTTATATTTGAGATCTTCCCGTGAGGCATGTTAATTAAGTTCGAATACTTTATCAGCGGCTGAATTGTCGGATGAATTGTCAATTTCTTTGTCTTTTAACTAATAGGATAGGATGTTCTATATGTAACTTGTAACTAATTAATGTTTGATTTCTTACTTCATTTGCCCCTTTAATGTGATTTAAACATCTAAAGTTTAACAAATAGATAACACTATTTCCATGAAGGCACCGAAAGAAGTATATTTTTCATATTTTGTGGATAAGAGAGAAGGACGTTAAATATACAACTTGTGTGGAATCCAAACTTGTTTTGTCACACATGCCTCTCGTGTGTGCATGTTCAATCGTCTGCGACTCTATCCAACATGCCTTTAGACTAGGTCAAGTCATCTGACTCGTCTTTTCCTCTACTCTAGGCCAATATTATAAACTTTCAAATTTATATCTTACAGTTTGAACTTTTAAAATATCTAATATATTTGTTTCCTGAAGGCCATTGACACTAGACATTCGCCCAACCTCACGTGGTTTCCTTCAACTCTATGGGCCATGGACACTAGACATTCGCCCAACCTCACGCGGTTTCCTTCAACTCTATGGGCCATGGACACTAGACATTCGCCCAACCTCACGCGGTTTCCTTCAACTCTATGGGCCATGGACACTAGACCTTCGCCCAAAGCCCATAGCCCAACTCCCTACTTGGAATGGACAGGCCAAAGAACAACTCCAACAACCCTAACCAATGGGCTGAGCCAACCTCCAACCACTTTCTTGACCCCATATAGGTAAATAGCTCACATTACCAAGCTCAGCGATTTTCTTAAAACAATCACTACTTTATGAAGACTACATCCAACTTAAAATTTATCAATGTGGGATTGTTGTAGCGAAGAAACCTATCATATTTACATGTAAAATAGATTAATACATTGATTCAAAATAAATGGCAATGCTGAGGACTATTCACAGGTTTATCAGGCCTAAGAGAATCGACCCGCTAACCTTCCACCGACAACAGCAAAAGGTTACGCTGCTCTGTGAAACCAACCTCACGCAGTTTTCTTCAACTCTAAGGGCCATGGACACTAGGCCTTTGCCCAAATAGGCCAAAGAACAACTCCAGCAACCCTAACCAATGGGCTAAGCAAGCCTCCAACCACTTTGTTGCTTCCTTATAGGGTACAAGCTTACATTAACAAGCTCAGCGATTTCCTTAAAACAATGCCTACTTTATGAAGACTACATTGTTGTAGTGGAGAAACCTATCATATTTACACGTAAAATAGATTAACAAATTGATTCAAAACAAATGGCAAGCTCGATGTCTATAGTTCAAGCCACCAAAAATATATGTAAAAAAAAAAGTAGATGTCAGGCTGAGGACTACCCAGAGGTTCATATTGGGACTAGGAGAATCGACCCGCTATCCTTCCACCGACAAGAGCGAAAGAAAGCTTACATTACCAAGCTCGGCGATTTCCTTAAGACAATGCTTACTTTATGAAGACTACATCCAACTTTAAATCTATTAATGTAGGATTGTTGTAGCGGAGAAACCTATCATATTTACACGTAAAATAGATTAACAAATTGATTCAAAACAAATGGCAAGCTCGATGTCCATAGTCCAAGCCACCAAAAATATATGTAAAAAAAAAGTTGATGTCCGGCTGAGGACTACCCAGAGGTTTATATTGGGCCTAGGAGAATCGACCCGCTATCCTACCCAGAGGTTTATATTGGGCCTAGGAGAATCGACCCGCTATCCTTCCACCGACAAGAACGAAATGTTACGCTTCTCTGTGAAACCAGCCTCACGGGTTTCCTTCAACTCTAAGTACAATGGACACACCTAGGCCTTCGCCCAAAGCCCATAGCCCGACTCCCTACTTGAAATGGACAGGCCAAAGAATAACTCCAACAACCCTAACCAATGGGCTGAGCCAACCTCCAACCACTTTGTTGCCCCCATATGAGTTACAAGCTCACATTACCAAGCCCAACGATTTGTTTAAGACAATATCTACTTTATGAAGACTACATCCAATTTTAAATCTATCAATGTGGAATTGTTGTAGTAGAGAAATCGATCATATTTACATGTAAAATAGATTAATACATTGATTCAAACAAATGGCAAGCTGGATGTCCATAGTCCAAGCCACCAAAAATATATGTATAGAAAAAAAAAAGTTGATGTCAGGACTACTCGGAGGTTTATACTGGACCTAGGAGAATCGACCCGCTATCCTTCAACCGACAAGAACGGAAGGTTACGTTGCTCTGTTTAACTAGCCTCACGTGGTTTCCTTCAACTCTAAGGGCCATGGACACTAGGCCTTCGCAAAAAGCCCATAACCCAACTCCCTATTTGGAATGGACAGGCCAAAGAACAACTCCAACAACCGTAACCAATAGGCTGAGCCAACCTCTAACCACTTTGCTTCCCCCATATGGGTTACAAGCTCACATTACCAAGTTCGGCGATTTCCTAAAGACAATATCTACTTTATGAAGACTACATCAAATTTTAAATCTATCAATGTGCGATTGTTGTAGCAGAAAATCTATGATATTTACATGTAAAATAGATTAATACATTGATTCAAACAAATGGTAAGCTCGATGTCCATAGTCCAAGCCAGCCACTAAAAATATATGTAAAAAAAAAAAAGTTAATGTCAGCCTAAGGACTACTCAGAGGCTTATACTAGGCCTAGGAGAATCGACCCGTTATCCATCAACCGACAAGAAGGGAAGGTTACGCTGCTCTGTGAAACCAGCCTCACGAGGTTTTCCTTAACTCTAAGGGCCATGGACACTAGGCCTTCGCCCAAAGCCCATAACCCAACTCCCTACTTGGAATGGATAGGCCAAAGAACAACTCCTGCAACCCTAACCAATGGGCTAAGCCAGCCTCCAACCACTTTGTTGCTTCCTTATAGGTTATAAGCTTACATTACCAAGCTCGGCGATTTCCTTAAGACAATGCCTACTTTATGAAGACTACATCCAACTTTAAATCTATTTATGTGGGATTGTTGTAGCGGAGAAACCTATCATATTTACATGTAAAATAGATTAATACATTGATTCAAAACAAATGGCAACCACGATGCTATAGTTCAACACACCAAAAATATATGTAAAAAAAAAAGTGGATGTCAGGCTAAGGACTACCCAGAGGTTTATATTGGGCCTAGGAGGATCGACCCGCTATCCTTCCACCGACAAGAGCGAAAGGTTACGCTTCTCTATAAGACAGCCAACCTCCAACCACTTTGTTGCCCCCTTATTGGTTACAAGCTCACATAACTAAGCTTGGCGATTTCCTCAAGACAATGCCTACTTTATGAAGACTACATCCAACTTTAAATCTATTAATTTGGGATTGTTGTAGCGGAGAAACTAGGCCAAAGAACAACTCCAACAACCCTAACCAATGGGATATGCCAACCTCCAACAACTTTGTTGCCCCCTTATTGGTTACAAGCTCACATAACCAAACTCGGCGATTTCCTTAAGACAATGCCTACTTTATTAAGACTACATCCAACTTTAAATCTATCAATGTGGGATGGTTGTAGCGGAGAAACCTTTACAAGCTCACATTACCAAGCTCGGCGATTTCCATAAGACAATGCCAACCTCCAACAACTTTGTTGCCCCCTTATTGGTTACAAGCTCACATAACCAAGATCGGCGATTTTCTTAAGACAATGCCTACTTTATTAAGACTAACCTATCATATTTACATATAAAATAGATTAATTTATTGATTGAAAACAAATGGCAAGCTCGACCCGTTATCCTTCCACCGACAAGAGCGAAAGGTTACACTGCTCTGTGAAACCAGCCTCACGCAGTTTCCTTCAACTCTAAGGACCATGGACACACCTAGGCATTCGCCCAAAGCCCATAGCCCAACTCCCTACTTGAAATGGACGGGCCAAAGAACAACTCCAACAACCCTAACAAATGGGTTGAGCCGACCTCAAACCACTTTGCTGCCCCCATATGGGTTACAAGCTCACATTACCAAGCTCGTCGATTTCCTCAAGACAATGACTACTTTATGAAGACTACAATCAACTTTAAATCTATCAATGTGGGACTGTTGTAGCGGAGTATGTAAAATAGATTAATACATTCATTCAAAACAAATGGAAAGCTCGATGTCCATAGTCGAAGCCACCAAAAATATATGTATAAAAAAAAAAAAAACGTGTGTATGGCAGGCTGAGGACTACCCAGAGGTTCATATTTGGCCTATGAGAGCCGACCCGCCATCCCTTCCACCAAAAATAGCTGAAGCTTACGCTGCTCTATGTAGAAAAACCAGCCTCACGCAGTTTCCTTCAACTCTAATTGCCATGGACACTAGGCCTTTGCCCCCATTATATTATATATAATATAAAAATAAATATAAGAAATTTCAATATCACAAAAAAAAAAAAATAAAGAAAAGAGTAAAGAACTAAAAAACCTAAAATCAAAAATTGTAACACAACCAATGGGCTAAGCCAATCTCCAACCACTTTGTTGCCCCCATATGGGTTACAAGCTCACATTACCAAGCTCAACAATTTCTTTAAGACAATGACTACTTTATGAAGACTGCATCAATCTTAAATCTATCAATGTGGGATTTTTGTAGTTGAGAAACCTATCATTCTCACCTCTTCAAAGAGTTTTAAGGTCTCAGATTTTAATATTTTATATTCAGTTACAACATATTATGAGTTTAATTAATTTTGAAGTTTTTTTTTGAAATAATTCCATATTTTACTTGTAAAATAGATGGATACATTGATTTAAAACAAAATCCGTTGACAATTATAGACATCCAAATATTCAACATCAAAATATTCATACAAAAATTACAAAAAAAATTTTTGGAGAGTTTTAAATTTACATTTATGAAATTGGAAAAAAAGTAGTTGGCAAGCTTGATGTCCTTAGTCCAAGCCACCAAAAATATATGTAAAAAAAGTTGATGTCAGGCTGAGGACTATCCAGAGAGTTTTATATTGGGCCTAGGAGAATCGACCCGCTATCCTTCCACCGACAAGAGCGGAAGGTTACGCTCCTCTATGACCATTGAGAATTTCATGAGAACCAAAAGTAGTTCAATTTGATGAAAAACTAAAGAGGTCAAGTTTTAGGGTTGATGTTGCTGGTTCAGTTGAACCGGCCACGTCATCGTCTTCCTCCTCCCATAGGGGAAGGACACGACTCGTGGCGTTGCTCCTCCGTCAGAAAAACGGAGTCTGCCAGCTCATTCCAGAGCATTTTTCCCCTCGATTCCTTCATAAAACATAAAGATGAACTGTCAAGGAAGAGTTTGGGATAAATATCTCACCTGCTCGTGAACTACAGCGTAAGTTATAGACGTTCAAAGTCGAGGAAAAACTCATTATCTCGCTGGAGTAAACCTAGGAGGTGTTGTTATTGGTTACGACGATGAAGGCACTCTCAGGCCACGCCTCCTTCACCAAAGCCTAGAACACGATTTTTTTCGTCTATTGGTCAGCTCAAACTAGGCCGTCTTAGCCCTCGATTCCCTCATCGAGCATTTTCCATTTAGTTCCCTCAAGCTATTGGAAACATCAATTTCAGATTTTAAGAGTTGTAAGCAAGAATTCAAATTTCTTCCCCAAAACTTACCGATATCGAATTTCTTCGATTACGCTTGTTCTTAAGGTTGTCTCCCTTCGAGGCCTTCTTCGAAAATGATCCTTAGGTGTGTAGAAATTGATTCGGATAGGATTTGTCCGTCGGCAATGTCTATAGCTTCGGATTAGATTTCAAGCTTTCCTTGGAGTTTCTTTAATGGCGGACAGAGTTGGGGGATACGATAGGGGAACTTTTGAAGCTTCCTTCCTTCACCAAACCTCTAGGTAATCCTCTTTAAAACGTGTAGGAACATGTTTGTTTGAAGAAGATGGACTATAGCTTCCGAATTTTGAGAATACCCGAGGATACAATACCCAAAATCTCAACGATCTTAACACTCAATAAAGGTCTCGATTGAGCTCGATTCTTGTTCCAATTAGTTGCTCCTACCGCCCCATTAAATCGTCTAGAATCATCACAATTTCTTACACCTTAATTTGAATTCAAGCCGTTGGAGGATATGCTAAGCGTGTGCTAGCATCCTCCCCAATTTTGTTGGAGTCCCGATAATAAAATTCTTAAATAAACACTTTAAAATCAATTAATTTATTTGTGTTAAAAGTTGCTACTCACAAATAGAAAATAAGGTCCCACCGAGATTTGAACTTGAGTTACTAGGTTTTCAAAGTCCACATATTTAACCACTAGACCATGAGACCACAAATTATATAAAATTTGTGTATAATAAATGTTTGAACTTTAAAAAATAAATAGAAGTCATACTTAACTTTGAAATGATTACTAACTTTGAAAATGATTAATGTGTCCTCATTTTTTTTAGTTTTGTATTTGATAGGGTTTCAACCGATTAAAATAAATTAATTTATTAGATCACGGGTACAATTATTCTACCATTCTTTTTCAACCCTCCGAACATATATATGGTTAAAAAAGTTGTGAAATAAGTATTTTATCCATATGATGTGGATAAGAAAAAACTAGAGGCATTCCGAGTATTGGATTTTAGACCTCTTGCTCCATAAGCAAGAATCATACCACTAGACGAACAATATTCTTACCATTATTATTGTAACACTCCAAAAATGAAAAAAATTAGCTCCAACAAGAATAAGCAGCCCATGTAAGACCGAAAGAATCCAAGGAAAGAAAATAAGAGGATTAAGCAAGGACACAAAGGTCTTAAGCAAGTAATTTCTATACTGTACGAGTAACGTTCGCTCTTTAGAAAATGATGAAAAAGTCATTTTTCCAATTTTTAAGGAATTTTCCAAATTTTTAATTCCTTATCTTAAGGAATTTCAACATGCTCAAATGAATGACCAACAAGGGATGAAGAAATGTTAGAAAAATTATGGATTTTTGGAGAAAAATAATAATAAAATATTTGGAAAAGTGGCAAAACACCAAAATACCCCTAAAATTATGGATAATTATGGATATGCCATTGTGCTAAAAATCAGAACAACCTCTTGCACAAAATCCTCGAATCTCAAAATCCAACCATTGGATCTCCTCCAAAATTGGACACGATCTAGAACATTCACAAGTCATCAAATCCAACGATCAAAATTTAAATTGGATGACGGTAGCTCACTGATCGAAGATGATATTTTCGACGGATTTTTAAGAAAATCCAATCTCCAAATTACGACGATTCTAGAGGTTTCAACGCGGTGGAAGCTCCCCCTAAAAAGTCTGAAGTTCGGGCAACAATATGGAACAAGAATCGAGCAAGGTCGAGCTCTCAATCGTAAGCTAGCGTTTAGATTTTGGGTCTCCTACTCTTAGATTTCTTCTAGATTTGAGAGCAATTCTCAACCATTTTCCTTAAAAACTCGTTCCTATAGTTTCTAAAACCAGATTACCCACAAGTTCTATGAAGAAATAGAGTGCTAAAAGTGCCATGAAACCGTTCTCCCAATCCAATCCGCCATTGAAGAGTTTTAAGGAAAAACATGAAAATACAATTAGAGGATACACGATAACTCTTCGAGCAAGAATAATTCCAATCCATTTCTGTACCGCCAAGAAATGTTTTCATAGAAGATAACGAAGAGAAATAACCTCAGGAACGAGCCAATTGAAGGAAGTCAGTTTCAATCTCATTGAGAATTGAAACGTCGTAGAACAAACTACCCAAGAGAACAAAAATCTAGTGTTTTGAGTGAGTTGCAGACCAATAACGATTTCTGGAAATTTAGGTCCAACACTCAAAGAAGTTTCTCCAAAAAAAATTTCCTTTAGCTTGAGGAAAGGATGTGGAAGAGGTCCCATGAAGAAATGGGGCCTTGAAAAAATCTCTAGAATTGTCTACCAAATAAAAAATCCTCTATTTTTTTGCTATGACAAGAAATCAGTTTTTGGACAAACTTTTGAAGTGAATATCTTGGGGCTACAATTCACGAGATGGTATGAAAATAAATCCCTAGCTCTTCCTTGTAACAAAATCTTTAAGTTTCATGAAGAAAAATCGAGGGGAGAGACGTTGTGAATGGTGTTGTGGAGCTTGAGTTTCAGACGGTGGCGCAAAGGATGCTGTGTGCGTCTTCTTCCTGTTCATAGGAAGAAGACGATGACGTGGCCGGTTCAGTTGACCTAGTGGTGGTTACGTTCCTAGCTTAGGTTAAGGTTGTAATTAAAAGCCTACATACAAGTAGGCAATTTATTGAATTCTTAAACACTTCATGTTTACATTTTTTTTAGGTAACTAGGAGTGGGTCGAGGTTATGTTTACATTTTTTTCAAGTGACTAAGAGTGGATCGTGGTTACATTTTTATTTATGTAACTATTTATTTAGGTAACTAGGAGCTATACTAAATATTTACTAGTTTGCAAACAATTTCTCATGCATTCAATTTAATATTGAGTTGTTTTAATTTCAACACAACATTTCATATATAAAGAATTGAATTCGGGACCTCTCACAAAGCAAGAATCATACTACTGGACAAAAGGTTTAAATTCTCACATTATTTTTTTATGTTTTATTGAATTTATAATCATTATTTTATTAATAAACAAAGAGAGTATTACTTGAAATCTATGTGGAAGTATTATTATCCCACCTTTAAAAATATTTAATAGGTCATTCCTTTAGTCTTTGTATCTAATATGGTTTTGACACTTTAAAAGATTTGAACTCAGGTTATTGGATTCAAAGTCCAATGTCCTAACCACTAGACCATGAGACCACAAATATATATAAGATTTGTGTGTAATAGATCTCTGAACTTTTAAGACACCTAAGTAATGTGGAACTTTATACACGACCTTAAAAGGGGGTTATCAGGTTACTAGTAAGTTTTCACGCCCATGGAATCACGTTGGGTTGCCCTTTAATGTTTCGCTAAGTTAGAACTAATGACTTGTGATGCTACTCCATGATATAATGTATAAGCCTATGTTAATTTATAAACCATGTTCCAAGAATATATGTAGGATCAATTGAATATGATGGTAAATAAGTTCTTAGGATTCATACCCAAAAGTGACTGTTATCTCTCATCACACGTGTGTGACGATGCCCCTATTCCTCTTTTATGTGGATGCCCTACGCTATGTATCATGAGCAGGATGATAAGAGGACCTCCTATTTTCCTCACTTAGATGAGATACAGTGCATCAGAATTTACTAGCATGATGATACAATCATGATAGCACCACTCTTGTGTTCACAGGAAGAAAAAAGAACTAAAGGTTACTTTAGGAAAAAGTTTTTAGGAACAAAAACTGACATGTAAGAATATAAGCTCTAAGTGTCAAGCCCCTCGTAACTCAATACGAGATAACATTCTAGTAAGGTTGCCATTAAGAACCTACAAGTAGGCTACTTATTGACTTTTTATTCCTTCCATGTTTACATTTTTTTTCCAAGTAACTAGGAGTTGGTCGTGGATTGGAGCGAACTTTAGAGCATGGGTGATAAGACAATCCTAATTCTCAGCCCAACGATTTAAGCTTTTTTTGGAGCAAAAACCCTTGAATCAAAGAAATTAACACCTTCTTAAACAAAATTCGGATCAACCAAGAGATAAGGCTAAAAGTAGATTACCGATCAAAGATCTAGATTTGAAACATTTTGAGTCAGTCCACAATTGAACTTGATCATGGCTTGATTGAATGGCTCGGATGTAATCTATCATAAGAATTGCTTCAAATGTCTAAGGGTGGAAATCTAAACTTGAGGGCTTCGTTTTATTTATAAAAAATCTCCCTTTACATAGTAATTTGTGGGTATTTACAGTCTCCCACAAAATAAACTTCAACTCTTCAAATGCTTACTAAATGATTGAGTGGCTATGATTGGTAAGTTGCTCCCACTCCCCTATAAATATCAGCAAAAAAAGTAGAAGTTATAATCACAAATAACTTCCCACCCTTATGCCCCATACAACAAGTTATGGAATTATAATAATAAATAAAGTTTGCAAATAAATTATCAATCAAGTGTTATTTATAGCAATTCCATCCTTCACCGTGATTCATCTGTGAAAATATTCATTTCTGAAAACTCCAAAATGTATCACATGAAATGGTGGTTGAATCGAGTCTGTCCAATTTTGTAAAGGAAGAATAAATGTTTGTTGAATATTCTTGGCCTTGGATTGTATAATAAGTCTAGTTGAAACATTTGGAACATCATGATACTTTATCAGAGGGCCATGAATAACCTTCATCTTTAACTTAGTATATGGAACACCCCAAACTCACTGCTTGCAGATATGTCCTCTTTAGGCTTTCCCTTTCCCCGGCTTCCCCCTTAAGGCTTTTAAAACCCGTTTTCTAGGAAGAGGTTTACACACCCTTATAAAGAATGTTTTGTTTCCATCTCCAAGAAATGTGGGATTTCACAATTCACCCTCCTTCAGGGCCAGTGTCCTCACTGGCACGAGTTTTCTCTCTTTAATTGATGTGGGATCTCACAACAACCTCCTTTGGGGTCCAGCGTCCTCGTTGGCACTCGTTCCTCTCTCCAATCGATGTGGGATCTAACAATTTACCCCCCTTCGAGACCCAGCATCTTCTCTCCAATTGATATGGGATCTCACAATCCAACCTCTTCGGGGCCAATGTCCTCGCTAGCGCTAGTTTCTCTCTCCAATCAATGTGGGATCTCACAATCAACCCCTCTCTTAGAGCTCAGCATTCTCGCTGGCATACCGTCTGGTGTCTTGCTCTGATACCATTTGTAACAATTCAATCCTCTTCTGGCTTTCCCTTTCGGGCTTCCCCTCAAGGTTTTTAAAACGCATCCACTAGGGAGAGGTTTTCACACTCTTATAAAGAATGTTTCGTTCTTCTCTCCAATGAATCAAGCCGCAAAATGATCATTTTGTCCTTCATGATTATGAGGAGTCGGATTATGGCCACAGATCCTTCATTAAATTTTAATGAGAAGACTCAATATGAACATTTTAATAGTCCAAATTTACAACAAAAAAAAAAAAGTTGAGAATGATGGAGAGGTAAGAATTTTGTGTTTGATTCTTGTTTTCTTCAAATTTAAGATGATTTTTTTTAATAAGCTTTTGAACTTTTAATACTTCATTTATTGTGTTTTCAAGTCACGTGTGAAATTTGGTAGCCATTGGTATGCCTAAGATGGTAAATAGGGAGAGGTGTAAAATGACCATAATCCTTTCTTTCGCCCAAAAATACCTCTGTTACACCTTACTAATGTGGAACTTTATATACAATCTTGAAATAAGGTTATCAAGATATTAGCAAGTTTTCACACTCATGTGATCGCATTAGGTTGCTCTTTAATGTTTACTTAAGTTAAAGTTAATGAGTTGTGATGCTACTCCATGATATAACGTACAAGCCTCGATTAATTTATAAACCATGTTCCAAGATTATATCTATGATCAATTGAATATTATTGTAAATAAGTTGCTACATGCTCAAAAGTGACCGTTATCTCCCATCACACGGTAAGTGACGAGGCCCCTATTCCTCTTTTAGGTAGGATGCACGGTGTTACAACCTAACAATGGTTGTGCCCCGAAGTAAGTCATCGAGGACGATTACTAGTTTAAGTGGGGGAGAATGTCACAACCTAACTATGAAGAGAGTAGGTTGTGACCCTCACGTTGCACCAAGAGAAGCGGCAACCCTCAAGTGGCCCTATCCGGCAATACGAGGGTCTAGACAAGTGTCATGATGCGACCGAGGAGGACGGTGCATCATCTAACACACGACATAGAGTAAACATTGAAGACAAGTCAAGACATAAGGAAGATAGTGATATCGAATAGACAAGAGTGGCAAAGACAGGCTTGTTGAAGGGCCGAGTAGAGAAAGAAACCGACGACGCTCCGGCAAAGCCAAACCATATGAAATCGACTTCGAAACCTCCGATCTACACTACCAAAACAATCCCAGAGACCTTTACACACACCAGGGATAGATTTTGACGTTGCTTACACGTCATACACTGTCGGGGAAGGAAGACAGAACATCAAGTTTTTGGACATTCTCAGATCTGGGAGTCTCAGACCCTTTTCGAGCCAAACTAACACCATAAACGGGATTAGGGAGAAGAGGAGACCAGAAATGGAAGAAAAAAAGGAGAAAAAAGAACATCGAAACGGCGTTGCCGAGGAGAGAGAGAGACCACCGAAAAAGTCTCGCTGTTAATCGGGCGAAAGAGACGAAGTCCGACCGAGGTCCAGACCCGCGACCTGAACCGATACGACCTAATCTAGTCTAAATCCTCGACCGACGAAACCCCCGTGGCCTAGACGCCTTGGCCCAAACTAGAAAGCCCAATTACTGCCTAACCCATCAGCACCCGAGACACGCAAGCCCAATCAAATTTCCGAGCTGCTGACAGCCCAAACCCACTCGGCCCAACAAATTAACCCAGGCCCGGTCCACTACCCGCGGTCAGCCAAGACCCACGATTGGAACCTGAAAACCCACGCCTGAATCGAACAACCCGCGCCTCTGCCGCCACGACTTCGGCTAGCACACGCTGCCCGCTCTCCAATTGCGCCATGTGGTCAGCATCCGGTTGCAAAACTCTCCTCAACTTCCGGCGACGGTTGGCTTTCTCGGTTCCGACGGTTATTCGGCTCGGAAAACCTATTTCCGACCTGGTGTATTTGTAGAGGCAAGTCGTTTGTCTCCCTTGTAGACCCAATTGAACATGCACACGCAGGCGGCGTGGTGTGGTCGAACAAGCTTGGATTCCACACATATGTTCGATTGGCGGAAGAAAAATCTTGCCTATTGGTCGATGAACCCACAAAAGCCATGGGCGAAAAATATGTTTATGGGGCCCCCCGCTTAATTTCCATCAGAAAGGTCGTTAGAAGTCACGATCATAACACCGTTGCGGTTGAAAAAGTAAAAACTGTGACCACACGAGAAACTAATTGTTTAATCGTTGAAGTTCAACCTATTTTTTACTCAACAAAACGCAAGTGTTGATCCCAGTCAGTTTGCACCTCCCCTAGACTCACCATAGTCAAGTACGCGTCTGTACTGATCATTGGAGAAGTACAATGTACATGTACACACAAAAATACATGAGGTCCTTATTGAGGATTAAATTTTTTTGGAAAATATTAAACATAAATGGTTTTTAAATAATGGAGGACTAAACACATGGTCATGTTTGATGACAAAATTAATAAATAAACTAATTAATATTTATAGTTTTAATAAATGTGTGAAAAACATATAACCTTAATACATATTTTTCAAAATAAAATGTGAAAAAACATATAGAATACAAACCACCTATGGTGGCGTGAACTAAACCAACCACAAGGTTCTACGAAAAACTGAGGTTCAGTCGCAGTTTTGTTTGACATGGCTGGTTCAGGTTAATCGGCTACGTCATCGTCTTCTTCTTTTGAAAGGAAGATGTTTGTGACCTAAAGTTCCTTCGTTTGAAAACGCTTCTCTCTAACTCTATTCACGATGTTTCTCTCCTCAATTTCTTCATGAAACTTTAAAATGGTGTTACAAGGAAGAGCTAGGGATTGATTTCATACCTTCTCGGGATCCCATTTTTTTTCAACATGAAATACTCTTTCCGTATTCTTTCCATATAGCTAAAGTAATTGGTTTTGGAGGAACATCTTTAAGTGTGTAGTCTTAATTTTGAGAAATTATCCTCGATTCATAACTTACCGAAAAACGTACAATTTCAACTTGGTTCTAGGACGTTTTTGGCACTCTCGATTTCTTTATCAAAGTTACTTAAACTTAATCTTTTGAAAGCTAAAGGGATACACAAAACACATAGAGGCATTCTTATGGCAGTGTGTTTGTACTTTGTTTAAACTTTGTAACAACAAATTTTTTAACATTGGGCGCGTATCTTAAGAAAAAGAATGTCTATTTTTTACTTTGATCCTACTAATGAGATAAAATATCAAGAATTGCACAAATAGGTCATTTTGGTGCGTTGATATAGAGAAATGTTGGAGGAATGACCATAGTAAGGAGGGGACCACAAGGTAGCAGCTAATGTCATGAAACAAGTGGAAAAGAGGCCACATCATCATTAAAATTTAGAGAATCGAGGCGCTATTTAAAGACAGATAAACCCTAAAAAGGAAAAAGAAAGTATGCCTAAGAGGGGTCGATTTGCTCTGAATCCGAGGATGAATTTCATTCCTTATTCACTCAAAAGTGTAATGCCTGATTAGTGAGGTCTTAAAAACTTCATAGAATGAAATGAATGATCAATCATTCCATTTGTGCTTGAAGATAGTAGGCGGACACGAACTTATGGTTTTTCTATCTGTCAATGGGATACCAATTGCTTGGATGCCTTTAAAAGCCTCGAAATGATTTGATAAGAAAAAATGCTAACATATATTCGAGGGGCGATCTCAACAGAAGTAGAGAGAACGAAACACAAAAGTGAGCGTGAGAGCAACCTCTCCATCAACTTTTTCGATCGACAACGAAAGGCGGGAACCTCTAGTATAGTCGGGGGAAGCATTAAGCTTTTAACTATTGAACATTCCAATGTGTTTGGTAACTAGATGTGAGGAAGGGGTGTAATGCTTGGCTAATGTTTATCTTATCAAGGATGAGTGCTTTTTTTTTGGTTGTTTTTAAGATTACTCAATGCTTTTTTACCATTTTGAAGAGTCGTGGATAGTCTCAAGAGAGAGATTGAAAACTAATACTAAACAACAGTTAGTTGATGGGTTATGCCTTCTAAAAATCCTCATTACACTTAAAATCATTTACAGGAGTGGGTGATTCCTTAAAATCTCAGGAGTTAAGGATTGAATCAGATTAATCATTTTACGACTCATGAAGGGGATGCCGCAAAATCTTGGTTAAAGGACTCTACTCTATGAAAACCCACGGAACACTTTGGACCGAGAAGTTTTAATCAAGTAATTTTTTTCACCCACAAAATGTCATAAATTAAGTACTAGCCTTCAACAATTTGATGGTCAGACGTTGATTGAGGTATGAGAAAGGTTCAAGGAATACAGAGAAAATTTCTCTATAATAAAATACCTCGTTGCATACAAATGAAAACCTTCTACAATGGTCTAAACAATACATAAAACAAGTGGTAGATGCCTCTCCAAATAAAGTCATTCTATGAAAACTTTATAACGAGGCTTATGAGATATGGGTGAGAATGGCCTCTAATAAATATCCATGGACAGAGTTGAAAAGCAATCCTAAGTAAAAAAAACTAAAGGAATAATGGAACTAGACACACTACCATAATCAATGCTAAATTAGCCGCATTAACTATATTATGCAAAACTTAGAACTGGGTCAAGGATTAGCAACAAAAACACCGCTACAATGGTAACCCAAACAATAGAATCGTGTATATTGTGGCGAGGAGCAGAGGCACTACTACAGATGCCCAATTACGTCAAGTTTTTGAAGGGCATCCTGAATAAAAGAAAGAAATTTGAGGAATTCAAAGTCTAGTCATGAATGAAAAATGCAGTCAATCGTTTGAATGAAGTATTTCTACATTAAATGATCATGATATGTATACAGTAACGACCTTAGATTATAAACAAAATTTAGGGTCGTTACAAAATTTGAGAGAAGAGAAGCCACACAGACTTTTATGTTATCTTCTTTATAGTCTAGTTTGATAACGTGATTACAACCACCAAACAAAAACCTAACTCTAATTGGTAATTGAATTGCCTACAAAGATGTTCACGCAAGCTGGCCTTATTGGATTGGAATTGGTTCTATTATAGCCTCATTAATTCAGGGATAAAATTATGTCCAAAAAAAAGATAAATTTACCATAAATATTAAAATATATTAAGATCATGCTATATATGACTAGTGTTGAGGACCCACACATCAGTTGAGTGGCAGAAACGAACACCCTTGATAAGGGGTGTGGGTTGTAGAACCTTCCCAACAGAAGCATTTGGAAAACCTTGATGGGAAAAATACGAAAAGGAAAAGCCCAAAAGAGGACTCGGGATGAAAACCTCTCTCTAATAGAATCGTTTTTTTTAAAAACTTGAAGAGAAAGATCGAAAGGGAAAGCCCAAAGAGAACGTGTGGAAACCTCTCCCTAATAGACGCGTTTTAAAAACCTTGAGGGAAAGATCGAAAGGAAAAAGCAAAAGAGGATAATATATGCTAGCGGTGGGCTTGAGCCGTTACAAATGATATCTGTTAGGCTAGTGACCGTTTTATTATAAGGCAATATCTACATGTTTGCCTTATATTACGGATACCCAATTGCCATTTTATTTAAAGAGAAATATATTGTATTCATTGATATTGTTGGCCGTTGATCGTCTTTCCATA
>CM066971.1:6944332-6982011 GCA_033971965.1 Cucurbita ficifolia
CCTAAAGCCTATCATGAGATATCACCAGGATTGAAATCAAGGGTTAACTTTGAGCTAAACTTTTGGGTTAATTTGTAGCCGTGTGTGGTTGCTTAAAAAACCAAGGGTCATCCTAAAGCTTAACCTGAGATAGCATCCTAATGACTTAAAAATCAAGGATTAATTAACCATTGAGCTCTTTTTTGAGTAAGAGTAGCCTTATAGTTGCATAAAAATCATAGGCTACCCTAAAACATATCATGATGTAGCATCTCGATTACTTAAAAAATAAGTGTTAACTTTAGAACTCATTTTTAGTTAGAGTTACAAACTTGATTACTTAAAAATTAAGGTCTAACCCTAAATATAAAATTAACTTATATGCAGCACCTAGGTCATCGTACTTAATAACCTCTAAGGCCTTAAAGGAATTCATTGAAGCACATATTTTTTAGGTTATTTGATAGAGGCATTCTAGTCCTTTTCCATATGTCAGGAACATTTTATAAATAATATGCATAAGTCAATCAAAACATCATGGCTAGGGGTTACTAGGGGTAGTCTTGTCATTTTCTCTTAAGCCTTGACATACCCCTAATGTGATTTAGAACCTTTGAGATCTTGTATAATATAAGGTCATAGAGATTTCTTAAGGTCTTTATAGGGGCAATTTTGGTCATGTACCCACTTCCTTGATTTAGGTTCTCAACCTCTTCCAAACTTGTTGAAATCTTGAGTAAACCTTTATGTCCAACATTTCTTAAATCCTTGGGTTATTTAAAAGGTGTTTGAGCCGTGAAATATCTTAAAGATCCCTAGGGGTATTTTTGTCTATTTAACCATAATTCTTGGTTTAGTCTCTAAACGTGTTTCAATGTCTTTGAACTATACATGATCCTTAAACATTATAAATTAAGGTCTCTTATAAAGTTTCATTGTATTTTGAAGTCACTTGGGTCATTAACGGGAAGTAGCTTATCGTAGGGGCATTATGATCATTTTACATCCTTACTTCGTTTAGCTACTTATCCTTATCCAATGACCACTAAATTTCATAAACAACCTTAATATGTCATATTATGCCTAGAATTAAAAATTTTCATGGGTAGCGGAGTTCGTTTTTTAATAGGTTATTTTTTAATGTTACTTGATTTTCTCGAGTACAATCCTTGATTTATATATGTCAAAAACAGATAAAGAGGTGTTCTAGTGCTCTAAACTAGGAACATTTGAGTTTCAGTCAATTATTAGTTTCAGTCGTTTATGACGGGTACGAAACTCAAATGTTCCCTGAGTCCGCTAGCCCATTCCATAGCATTTCTCCCTTCGATTCCTTCATAAAACTTAAAGATGAACTTTCAAGGAAGAGTTTGGGATAGATATCTCACCTGCTCGTGAACTACAACGTAAGTTACAGACGTTCAAAATTGGGAAAAAACTCGTTTTGTCATCGGAGTAAACCCAGGGGGTGTTGTTATTTTTAATGACAAAAAAATTTCTACTTATTTTAAGATCGCTACTGTATACATATCATAAACATTGAATGCGGAATACTTTATTTAAACTTTCATAAAACATAACCTTCAAGCTTAAATCACAACCATTGACTTACGTGTTTTGAAAACACTTTTAAAACTGACACAACAAAAGACTAAATAAAATAAATAAACGTTTAAATCCAAAACAACCTATTCTAGCCGAAGTCTAAGAAAATAATACAACTACCCTATGCATGTGCCATGGTCTTGAGTTGCAATGCAGTCGTCAGCCGTACAGGAATGCCTTGCCTTAACCTGAAATAGAGGTAGCACGTGGCTTGAGTATTTTAAGAAATACTCAGTTGACCCCACTATTGGGGATTAAATGTAAGAACATGTGAATGCAATGACGAGACCTATCATATCAGTCTATTTATCCTATGGTCTTATTCTAATGGGCAGCTTGGATGTGTACCATATACTCTACACACAACCCATACGTGCGAGTATGGGCTCACAAGACAGTTCGCACATTGCTGGGCCCCTTTTCTTGTCGGGTGAGTCTTCTCTAGTAGCTCAACTTTTTCCGGACACCCATTAGAATTAGTAATTGTCACGGCAGCATTATGTAAAATATAAAAATACTTCGCCTGCCTAATGGATGTACGCATCCGTTCCCTCATGAGGGAATAGGAGTATCCCCCAATGCATGAGCACACATAATGTATGAGGTCCCAACATTTTTCCGTTTTCATTATCATTTAATACAACCCCGCTAGCATTCTGTACATATCATATCATTTTTCATATCACTTCAGATATCGTTCATCATCATATCATATCGTTTCTCATTTTTCAGTTATCATATCATACATAGTTCTAACGGAATTATATTTCATGTCATTTATCATGATTTCATGTTATTCATATCGTGTTGTGTACATACAATTTAAGAGACATAACATAACGATCCATGTTTTTAACATAACATCTCCTCATATACATCTCATACCATAACATATCGCATCAGAATGTATCATATCATAAACATGTCAATTTATCACCTATCTCGTACCATAACATATTTCATATCGTATCACAACATATATATATATCCCTTATTCACATCTGGTATCATAATCATATCATATCATATCGTGAATACTTCGTGTTCATATTGTTCCCTAACTTATCATAGCATTAACGTTCTTATACATATCACAGTCATCGTTACATGAACGTACCTTAGTCATATCGTTACAGCAACGTATCGTACTGCTATCGTTCTATCAATCTATCACAATCCTATCCCTTTCTACCCATAACCTAATCGTATTTTTTTATCAATCGATCATGACCATATCGTTTTTATCAATCTCTCATATCCATAGCACTTTGATATGTAACCTAACCTTAACATTTCATGAACATATCTTACTCCTATCATTACATTACGTTTAGTGCATCCTTCGTATCCTTTCTCAAACATATCATTGAACACATCGTACCATAACTATTATCATACAATTCACAATCACAACATATATATAACATATCATAAGCATACTGATTCACAATGTATATATATATATAAAATTTTTGTTTTTATTAAAGATTTCATTTTCTATTATTACTACTGCTCTTTAAGAGATATAATTACTTATTCTCCCTATTTCAAAAGTAAGTTCTTTTTCATAGCTTATCATCTCTTAAAAATTAAGTTGTGTTTGACAGTACATATAAAAATTAACAATATTATTATGCTGCTTGAATCACATAGACAATTAAAAAAAAAGTTTAAATATCCAAATCTTCCATTTTCTTCCTACTGTATTTCCTCTTTTCTTCTATTCGGTTAGTCATATTATGGATTTTGTATTCTTCATTTTTAATTTAATTCATTCATTAAAGGTTGTCTGGGCGTGGTTGAGGTAAATTTTGAGTTCGTTCCCTCGGTCTGCAACTTAACCCAGAACACAATTTTTTCGTCTATTGGCCAGCTCGAACTAAGCCGTCTTAGCCCTCGATTTCTTCATCAAACATGTTCCATTTAGTCCCCTCAAACTATTGAAAACATAAATTTGGGGCATTAAGGACCGTGATTAAGAATTCAAATATCTTCCCCAAAACTTACCGATATCGAATTTCTTTGATTACGCTTGTTCTTAAGGATGTCTTCCTTCGAGGCCTTCTTTGAAAATGATCCTTAGGTGTGTAGAAATTTATTGGGATAGGATTTATCCGTCGAAATGTCTATAGCTTCAGATTGGATCAAAAAAGATGGACTGTACCTTCCGAATTTGGAGAATGTTCGAGGATACAATACCCCAAATCTAAAGCTCTTAACAGGTCTCGATTGAGCTCGTTTCTTGTTCCTATTAGTTGCCCACCGCCATTGAATCGTCCAGAATCATCACAATTTCTAAATTTTTTGCGAATTTGGAGAATATTCGAGGATACAATACCCAAAATCTAAAGCTCTTAAGAGACCGTTTCTTGTTCCTATTAGTTGCCTTGATAATTTGCCATTTTTTAATTATTTAAATATTAATTTCTGATAACTAATTAATGTTTTATTTCTTACCCTTTCATGTGAACTTTTGAACTTCTATCTTATACATCTTTGAACTTTTAAAATATCTAATACAAATAGAAAATAAGGTCTCACTGAGATTTCAACTCAGGTTACTAGATTCAAAATCCAATGTCCTAACCACTAGACCATGGGACCACAAATATTTATAAGATTTGTGTGTAATAAAATGTTTGAACTTTAAAAAATAAAAAGTATCTTCATATACTTTCAAAACTTTGAAAATGACTAATGTGTCCTCGTTTTTTAGTTCTGTATTTGATAGGGTTTCAACACACACTAAAATAAATTAATTTATTAGATCACGTGTACAATTATTCTATCATTTTTTTCAGCCCTACAATTATTCTATCACTTTCATTTGGAACAAAAATCAAGTCAAGTCGAGCTCCCAGTCACAAGAAAAAGCCGTTCAGTTTTTGAATTTTCTACTCTCGAGTTTTCCTTCATAATTCAAAAAAAACATTGTCCACCATTTCTCTTCAAACTTGTAACTCCACTTTCTAAGCAAGATTACCCACAATTTTTTATGAAGGAATGAGTATTGAAAGAGCCTCAAACTCGTTCTCCCATTATGGATCACCATTGAAAAAGTTCAAAGAAAACTTGAAAATCCAATCCTAGTCTATAAGGAAATTCATTGAGTAAGATCAATCTCATTCAATTTTTGCTTCTTCAAGGAACATTCTAGTAGAAGACAATGAAAGCTAACGAGTCCAAGAGCGTGCCTGATTGAAAAAAGTCGATTTTGAATTCAAATTGGGAAAAGGATTGAATTCCCATCTACAACCCATTTTTCTTAAAATTGAGCATTCCTTTAGCTTAAGAAGATCAATATGAGTAATTTTGATGAAGAAATTGAGAGCTAAAATTTCCTATAACTAATTTCCTAGAACAAGTTTTCAAAGAAAACGAAAATTTGCATTTTCGAGTGAATTGCTGACCGAAGACAATTTCTCAAAATTAAGGCTACATGCTTAAAGACGTTTCACCAAAAAAAAATTCTTTAGCTAGAGGAAAAAATAAGGACAAGGTTTCATGAAGAAATTGAGCCCTAAAAACCTCTAGAAATGGCTGCCCAATAAGATTTTTCTAGGTTAAACTTCGGCGAGGAAAACCATTTTTTGACAAATTTTGGAGGTGAATAACTTTGGCTACAATCCTCGAGTAGGTATGAATCAATCCCTAGCTCTTCCCAATAACATCATATTTTATTTTTATGAAGAAATTATGGGGAGAAACACCATAAACAGAGCTGTAGAGGGAGGTTTTTTTGACAACGATGCTAACGGCGGCATGCATCTTCTTCCTTCTAGAGAGAGATCGAGACGTCTCCTGTGGATCGAAACCCGCGCACCCGATACTTTAAACGACCAACCCACGTCGTGAAAGAAATTTTCGACCATTGTACGTTCATGCCGCGTCATTGTTCGTTGTCATCGAAAAATAGATATGAAATTTTAGCTTTTGAGAACCTCGTAGATCTACCATTTTAGATATCTACAAGCCACGAAACTTTGAAAAAGAGAAGAAGAGAGGCTGATATAGAAGTAGAGGAAGAAAAAGGACAAGAAACGGCATCAGAAATGATGAACAGAGGAGAGAGATACAGAACTAGAAAAACACGAAAGTCGGGTGAAGAAGAAAGGATCCACCGGATGCGAGTTGGGTACGCTCCGTGACCCAACAGCCTGCAGCCTGAGAGTTATTAGCCAACCAACGCATTCGATTCATTGGTCTCAGCCCAATTTTGTACTGCCAACCCACACCTACAACCTAGTATCTGCGCACCGCTTCAGTCAATCTGAACCGAAACACCAGCAACTATTTAGCCCATTGACCTGAAGCCCAAACAAAGCCCCGGCTAAATCAACTTGCAGCACCTACAGACCCACTCTAGTTCACCCGAACCCGCACCTTGACCCGAGAAGAGCATGGTGACTCATCTGTCTCCCTTGGTGACATGTGGCACGTCTGCAGACAAATACCCTTCGACTTCACGGCTCGACTTGGCTCCACGCAGTCCTTCGACTAAAAAATGGCTCGATTCCACAAATTTTACACCGACTCCTACGTTTTTTACTATTCTGAGGGTGATTTTAACCCTAATTAAAGTAAATAAGATCAGTACGATGTCCTATTTCATAATTTCAAGTTGAATTAAATTTTGAATTGTGAAATACTAACGAAAGGAGCGAGATTAACTGATAGGAAACGACTCAAGGAGCAACTTTTGAGGAACAGGAGCTAATGCCCATTAAATTATTTAGAACGCCGGCTAAGGCCCACCAAGTAAGTGGCCTTACTATAGGATAAGCAAGATACTTACTTGTTGTATGACGATACGTGCCTAGTGGCATCGACACGTGTTCTTTATGCGTTATTATTATGACGTATGATGTATGATTTATGATGTATGAACTATATGATGATGTATGATGATGTTTGATGACATGTTATGATGATTATGATTTATTTGATTGTGTTTTGATGACGATGTATGATGATGATGATGCATGATTGTATTTCCTTAATATGACGTTGTTTCCCACATTAAGCAAAGATGCATGTTATGAATGTCATATTGCATTATGTTGAGAAATCTGCCTACGACACAACCCTACAAAACATTAATGATAATGTTAAAATGGATAGTTAACATGCATGTATTACTAATAGTAATAAAGATGAAACTAGGATTGTGTCATAAAGATGAGAAATTAGAGGGACCTCGCGCATTTTTGTATATACATAAGCATCGGGACACTTTCTTCTTTTTATGATGATTAGTACGGACGCTGTCACGACTCGATTTTCGAGGGTTCGAAAAATTGAATCATGACTAAAAAGACGAAATCGAAAATAAATAAAATTAAAAAGAAAATAAAATATAAGGTAAAAATCCAATAAAATTTAAAACAAGAAACCGAAGTCAAGGACTCGAAAATTAAATATAAAATCAAAGTCAAATGTTACAAATGAGAAATACAAATATAAAAGAAAATATAAAAGACTCCAAATGTGAAAACGGGCTGACGCTCCGGAATGACACCTCTCTGTGATAGTGCAGCTCTCGAACACCTCTCCGTATCGACTGGTACCTGAAAAAAAAGGGAAAAATGGGTGAGTATAAAAATATACTTAGTAAGCAACATACTTGTAGGCTCTTTTTCGCATCCTTATCTTAGTAGGTATCCACGGTCTTATCTCTGGGTTATGGTGAGTGCGAATCACACTACAAATCTCTTTTCTGTATCTTAAGAGGCTTGAAAATATAAATCACACTACAAGAAGTTGTGAAATTATAATAATAAATAAAGTTTGAAAATAAATTATCAATCAAGTGTTATTTCGACCGTGGCAAATATTCAATTTCGAGGCTCCAAATTGTCCTTCCTCAATTGAATCAGCTTGTAATACGTGAAAGGAAGGTTGAATCAAGCCCCATAGACTAACCTTAGTCTTTAACATAGTACACTTATCAAAGGGTCGTAGACTCAAACGCTAGCAGATATTGTCTTCTTTAGGCTTTCCTTCTCGGGTTTCCCTTTAAGATTTCCATATCCAACGAATGTGGGATCTCACAATCCACCCTCTTTCAGGGCTTAGAGCCCTCGCTAGCATTCGTTCCTCTTTTCAATCGATGTTGGATCTCACAATAAACCCCCCTTTGGTGCTCAGCGTCCTCGCTGACACTCGCTCCTCTCTTCAATCGATGTGGGATCTCACAATCTACCCTCACTCGGGGACCAGCATCCTCACTGGCATTCGTTCCTCTCTCCAATTAATATGGAATCTCACAATCCAATATATATATTTCCATGTCACTTTGTTAAGATGGGAAACTTTTGCTTCTACTTCTAGGAAATTAATGCTAAAAAAAAAAAGTGTGAACAAATCTGTCTATGCCTATATACATTTATATGCAAATCCTGTCTAACCCATATTTGTGTGTAATCATATTTTGTAATGGATAATTAGATATCACATGAGCTAGCAAGCAATTTATTATTGAGTTGTTTTAGTTTCAACACAACGTTTCATCAAGAATCATATGATAGTTTAATAACTCTCCAAAAGTAGAGTTATATCAAGTCTTTTTACAATTAATTTTGTACTTATACTCACCATTTTTTCATTAATTGCTCTATTTATTTTAATTAGTATACATGAAATAGTCAATGGTAGTTTAATATGAAAAGAAGATAAATTTACATAAAGGAAGCTTAATTGTACACTTAATTGAGTTATTTAGTAAAATTCCAGAACATTTATGCTGAATCAGGATGCTGTAGCAAATTTTGAAACAACCACTGCTTGAAAAATTTGGAAATAAATTGCTGACCCTGATGCTGAAGCAATCCAGAAAGTAAACTTTTCGGGGATGACCTAAAAATTTTAATCCACATCAGCAGTCCACCTGGATCATTGGCTACCAAATTAGAAAACATTCTAGGTGGACGATTTTATTCTTTCTCAACCCTAAATGAGAAGAAAAAAGCATTATAAAAGGAAAAATGGATATCTAAAATAGGTAGAAGCCATATTTTGGGGAGAAATCGGATTAGGTAGCAAAGCCTCTGCTGCTGTGAAACAAGAGAAGAAGAAAAAACTCTAATCCAGCAGCTGTTGACGACAGAAGGAAAAGAAGACTAAGAAGGATAGGTTAGGGCAAAGAGGTGGACGTGAGAGCTCAAGGGGAGGGAACTTCCATTGAAGAACAACAACAAAGCTGGACTATTTCCTTACTCTCCTTACCCTCTTTTCTTATTCTATCAATTTTATATGATTGTGATGTGGGTTCTATTTTCTTTAACTCTCTATTTCCTTACTCTCCTTACTCTCCTTACTCATTTGTATCTTATTCTATCAATTTTATATGATTGTGATGTTGGTTCTTGTTTATTTGAGTTTGTATGGAGAGCGAAATGCTCATATGTTCACATTATTTTTTGTGTTTAATGGAATGTATAATCATTATTTTATTAATAAAGAAAGAAAATATTAATGAAATCCACGTGTAAGTATTATTATCGTATTTTTTTAGTTGTAAACCAACGCAAAATTTGATTAATTTAAAATTATGTTTACAGGAAGTAACCATAAAGAAGAGAAAAAAAAACCTTTGAAGTTATTCCATAAACATAAGTTTTTAGTATGATAGTTTCACTTTAGTCATCAATCATGACCACACAAACAAAACACAATTATAAAATGTTAAAATTTTGATAAATGATGTGAATAGATCAAAAATCTATATATTTTAGTATCGGAAGTGGTGGCTATAGCTTAAGTTAGAATTTCATTTTTTCAGCGCCATAAAGTATTCTTATGTATCATTTTCAAACTCTACGATCATAAATAAGGTTAACAAGTTATGAAAGAAGTGTTTTCCCCTATTATCTGGATATGTGGATAAGAAAGAACCTGAAATAAAGAAAAAGTAGGGCATCACTATTTCCATGAAGGTTCTAATTTTATCATTTTATCCTTCAAAATTTACTTTTCATAGGAGCATCACTATTATTTTATTCATTTAATTTAATATGTTTAATGTCACATCGTACTTTTTCAATCGTGCTGCATCATGATTTTGACATGCTCCCGACAAGCTTTGAGGGGAGCTCAATCCTCATTCACATTTTTTTGCTCAATTTTGCGGTTTCATTGAACATTAGGCGAGGTTTTCCTTCACTAACTAAACACAGCTTGTGTGAAATTCAAACTTGTTCGGCAACACACGCCGCTCGTATGTGCATGTTCAATCGTCTACAACTCCATCCGACATGTCTCTACACTAGGTTAAGTCATCCGACTCGACTTTTCTGCTACTCTAGGCCAAGGTCTATTCTTACGCAATGACACATCTCATAGTCATCTCGGTTACAACCTGTTAGGTTTAGTTATTTATATTAGATTTGATTTAGTTATTTGAATAGGATTTGATACGCTATATAATAGCCAATTTCATTGTTCAATAGAATGTGAGATTTCTCTCAATTCTTCTCATTTTTTAGTTTTCTGTCTATTACTAACATTTGGTATCAGAGTTTGCTCTAAACCAGCCAAGTTAAAACTAGAAGCAGCAGTCATGTACGTGTGTCATAATAAAAAGTATATCGATCGAGAGTTCATTTGTGCAGCCTGCAATTCTGAAATTTTATGGGTACTATGATCATTGAGCGATGCTCATGGAAAACTTGTTGCGTTCAAAGAAGTACTGGGATTTGGTGGAGAATGGGATTTCTGCAGCAACAGAAGACATCGTTTCCACAGATACCCAGAAGAAGCACATTGAAGATTAGAAGTTGAAAGATTTAAAAGCAAAGAATTATCTATTTCAAGCATTAGGTCGTTCGATCTTGGAGACAATCTTCAACATGGATACAACAAAGAACATATGAGATTCTATGAAGCAGAAATATTAAGGTTCGACACGGGTAAAGCGTGCACATTTGCAAGCTTTTCAGAAGGAGTTTGAAATGCTTCACATGAAGGCAGGAGAATCTATAAATGAGTATTTTGCTCGGACCCTTAGCATAGCCAACAAGATGAAAATAAATGGTGAGAACAAAGAAGATGTTGAAGTAGTTGAAAACATTCCGAGATCTATGACTTCCAAGTTTGATTATATTGTGAATTCCATTGAGGAGTCCAAGGATACAACCATCTTAATCATTGATGAGTTGCAAAGCAGTCTGCTTGTGCATGAATAACACATGGTTCTCATGTTGAAGAAGAACATGCTTTGAAGATTACTCATGGTGAATAATCTGGAGGAAGGAGTCAAGGTCGTGGAAGCATTAGAGGTAGAGGAAGGGGACGAGGCAGACAAACCTTCAACAAGGCCACAGTGGAGTGCTATAATTGTCACAAGTTAGGACATTTTCAATGGGAATGTCAAAGCAAGGAGAAGGAGGCAAACTATGCAGAGACTCAAGAAGAGATGTTGGTGATGGCTTATGTGAATATGAATAAGGCCAATAGAGAAGATATGTGGTTCCTTGACTCGGGATTTAGCAATCATATGTGTGGGAAGAAGGAATATTTTTCAGATTTTGATGGAAGTTTTAGAGATTCAGTGAAGCTGGGCAATAACTCAAGCATGGATGTAACGAGAAAGGGTAATGTACGGCTGCAAGTGAATGGAATCATACTGATAATCACAGGAGTGTTCTATGTGCCAAAGCTGAAGAACAATCTGCTGAGTATTGGGAAATTGCAAGCAAAGGGGCTTAGCATTTTGTTTCAAAATGTAACGTGCAAGGTGTTTTATCTTGAGAGAGACTTAATCGTGGAGACAACGATGTCTTTGAATCGAATGTTCATACTGCATGATATATCTCAACATGTAGCAACCATTCAAACTCAATTGAAACTTATGGGAAGAAGTGTTTCAAGGTCTCCGTCGTACACTCCTCGCTCCAATTCCTATCGCCATAGTCGGTGAAGTAGAAGGGACCCAAGTCCTTCCCCCTATCATTCAACTACCTGTGTTCCAGCCTTTCTTACTGCTGCAAGACAAAAAGAAGAACAAGCACGGAAAGAGAGAGAAAGAGCTAGATACAATGCTGGAAGAGAATAGGAGAAGGGGAGAAGAACCTCAGCGATGATTAGCTCTAGAGTTGCAGCGGAAGGAAGAAGAACGATATCGTGAGCTTGAGTTGATTCAGAGGCAAAAAGAGGAGGGAGCTTTGAAGAACTAAGCTAGATGATAAGAGTTTTGAGTTGTTGTTTTTTTTTGGGAGTTAGTGAAGAGTCAAAAGCTTACAGACTCTGTGCAGATGAAAATACTACCGAGAAAATATTTCCTCTGGCTCTTTGGCTGAAGCAAGCTCTCCTAGCTCGAATAAGGCGAGGAATATGAGACCACCAGTCTAGATGAGAGACTATGCAATAGGAGAAGATTTTTGTGAAGAAGATGATGAAGCAGTCTAGATGAGAGGCTATACAATAGGAGAAGATTTTTGTAAAGAAGATGATGAAGCTCACTCGGCCATGTTTACCACTACTGATCCCTGTAAACTTTGAAGACGCATTGAAGAGTGAGAAATGGAAGCAAGCCATGGATCTGGACATGGAAGCAATAAACAGAAATGACACATGAGAATTGATGAAGTTATCGAGGGTGAAAATCTGTTATGAGGTCGTAGATATAAACGGATTTGTGTTCAGTTTAACAGAGAAATTGTTAGGTTTAGATTTGATTTAGTTATTTGGATTAGATTTTATTTAGTTATTTGAATTATATTTGATTTAGTCCTACCAGATTTAGTCCTACCGGATTTGATTTTGTAAATCTATAATAGCCAATTTTATTCTCCAATAGAATGTGAGATTTCTCCTATTCTGCTGATCTTTTCAGTTTTCTCTCTCTGTTCCTAACACCAACAACATAACTCATGCATCGTAATATCATGTCTCGAGAAAGCTCGCCCATCTTGGCTTCCTTGAACACATCTGTTGAGTACTGATCCATGTGTTGACCATCTCATTGAGACATCCCAAACATTTATCCATATGGGTTCTCATCGGACATTTGTGTTTTTTTGTGTCCATGCTAAACAATTTATGGCATCTATTCCAAATAGCGGATGCTAACAAAATCTCCGACACATGGGTCGAGGTGAAATACTAGTACATTTGTACCATTTGGTACTGTCATTAAATGAAACATTTCAAAAGAAGACACCTGGAACGCTCGTTCCACGACGTCACCCATACAAGATGAAGTCAATTTGACTATTAACTTCCACCCTTTGACCCATTACAAGAATTATGAAATTTAAAATCAATAAATAAAGTTTTCCCAACAACTCATGAAATGATGCTTGCAACTTCATCTGCTACTTCAACCGTACAAATATTCACTTATGAAGTTCCAAATGGTTATTCCTCAATCAAATCAACTTATAACACATGAAATAATGGTTTGAACCGAGCCTATCATATTTTGTAGATGATAAATGAATCTAATAAGTTTCATTAGAACATTTGGAATTCTTTAATTCTTATTACATGTTATATTGAGTTCTAATACTTTATTAGCTGAATTGTCAATTTTTCAATCTTTTTAATAATAGAATGGAACGTATTAAAAAACTCCTTTAATGTGATATGTCAAGGTGTTAATTAAGTGTATTTTGTTGAGATCAATTAACAAAGTTATCATTAAAAAAACCAATGAAATTCACGTGCAAGTATTTGTTACCATTTGTGTTCTATGAACATCTAAATTTTAAGAAATAGATAACAGTTTTATAAACTTTCAAACTTAATATATTTTAACTTTAAAAATATCTAAAAGGTAATTGTTTTAATCTTTGCATTTAATAGGGTTTCAACACTTTAAAATCAATTAATTGATTTGTTTTATTACTATTCACAATAAAAAAAAGGTCCCATCGAAATTTGAACTCAGGTTATTGGAAGGGGGTTATCAGGTTACTAGTAAGTTTTCACGCTCATGGAATCACGTTAGGCTGCCCTTTAATGTTTCGTTAAGTTAAAACTAATGAATTGTGATGCTACTCCATGATTTAATGTATAAGCTTATGTTAATTTGTAAACCATGTTCGAAGAATATACGTAGGATCAATTGAATACCATGGTAAATAAGTTGCTAGGATTCATACTCAAAAGTGACTGTTATCTCTAATCACGCGGTGCGCGACGATGCCCCTATTCCTCTCTTATGTGGGATGTTGTTGGATGTATCATGAGCATGATGATAAGGAGGGCCTCCTATTTCCCTCATTTAGATGAGATACACTACACCAGAATTTACTAGCAGGATGATACGATCATGATAGCGCCACTCTTATGTTCACACGAAGAGGACTAAAGGTTACTTTAGGGAAAAGTTTTTAGTATCAGGAAGCGACATGTAAGAATATAAGCTCTAAGTGCCAAGAACCTAAAAATTCAATAAGAGATAAAATCCCTAGCTTAAGGTTGCCATTAAGAGCATACAAGTAGGCTATTTATTGACTTTTTATTCACTCCATGTTTACATTTTTTTTTTCCGATAATAGGAGTTCGTCATGGATGGAAGCAAACTTTAGAGAGTGGGTGATAACAATCTTAATCCTCATCCTCAGCCCAACGATCCAAGTTTTGTTGAATCAAAGAAATTAACACTTTCGTATACAAAATTCAGATCAACCAAGAGATAAGGCTAAAAGTAAATTACTTCTTAAGATCAAAGATCTACACGCAACATAGATAACATTTTGAGTCACTCCACAATTGAACTCCACAATTGAACTTGATCAAGACTTGATTGAATGACTCAGATTAAATCTAGCATAAGAATTGCATGAAACTTAGGAATGACAGAGATGATTCTCAAATTTATTAGGTAAAGTCTCAACTTGAGAGCTTAAGTTTATTCATAAAAAATATCTCTTTTACCTAATAATTTGTTGATATTTATAGTCTCTCAACTAGAGAAACTTCCAACTCTTCACATGCTCACTAAAGGATTGAATGACCATGATTGGTAAGTTACTCCCACTACCCTTTAAATCTCCACAAAAAAAAAAAAAAAAAAAAAAAGTTATGATCACTTTTACAAGTAACTTCCCACTCTTGCCCAATACAAGAACTTATGGAATTATAATAATAAATAAAGTTTGCAAATAAATAATCAATAATCAACAAGTGCTATTTATCGAAACTCCATTTTCCACTTCAACCGTGTAAATATTCACTCCGAACCACCAAATGGTCCTTACTCAACCAAATCAACTTGTAACACATGAAATGGAGGTTGAATCGAGTCTATCAAATTTTGTACATGAAGAATGAATGTTTGTTGAATATTCATGACCTTAGGTTATGTAATAGGTCTAATTGAAAAATGTGGAACATCATGATACTTATCAGAAGGCCATGACTAACCTTTTTTTTTTAACTTAGTATATGTAACAGCCCCAATTCACTGCTAGCAAATATTGTCCTTTTAGGCTTTTCCTTTCGGGCTTCCCTGCTTTTAAAACTTGTCTGGTAGGAAGAGGTTTACACACCCTTATTAAGAATGTTTTGTTTCCATCTCCAACGAATGTGTAAATCGAGTGGAAGTATTATTATCCTATCTTTTAGTTCTAAACCGATGCAAAATTTGATTAATTTAAAATTACGGTTAAAGGAAGTAAGTAACCATAGAGAAGAGAAAAAAAATCTTTGAAGTTATTCCATAATATAAGTTTTAGTTTGATAGTTTCACTTCCGTCATCCATCATTAACACACAAACAAAACAAGTATAGAATGTTAAAATTTGGATAGACGACGGTGAAATTGATCAAAATCTATATTTTTTAGCATTAAGTGGCCGTCGTCCCTTATATTTGAGATCTTCCCGTGAGGCATGTTAATTAAGTTCGAATACTTTATCAGCGGCTGAATTGTCGGATGAATTGTCAATTTCTTTGTCTTTTAACTAATAGGATAGGATGTTCTATATGTAACTTGTAACTAATTAATGTTTGATTTCTTACTTCATTTGCCCCTTTAATGTGATTTAAACATCTAAAGTTTAACAAATAGATAACACTATTTCCATGAAGGCACCGAAAGAAGTATATTTTTCATATTTTGTGGATAAGAGAGAAGGACGTTAAATATACAACTTGTGTGGAATCCAAACTTGTTTTGTCACACATGCCTCTCGTGTGTGCATGTTCAATCGTCTGCGACTCTATCCAACATGCCTTTAGACTAGGTCAAGTCATCTGACTCGTCTTTTCCTCTACTCTAGGCCAATATTATAAACTTTCAAATTTATATCTTACAGTTTGAACTTTTAAAATATCTAATATATTTGTTTCCTGAAGGCCATTGACACTAGACATTCGCCCAACCTCACGTGGTTTCCTTCAACTCTATGGGCCATGGACACTAGACATTCGCCCAACCTCACGCGGTTTCCTTCAACTCTATGGGCCATGGACACTAGACATTCGCCCAACCTCACGCGGTTTCCTTCAACTCTATGGGCCATGGACACTAGACCTTCGCCCAAAAGCCCATAGCCCAACTCCCTACTTGGAATGGACAGGCCAAAGAAACAACTCCAACAACCCTAACCAATGGGCTGAGCCAACCTCCAACCACTTTCTTGACCCCATATAGGTAAATAGCTCACATTACCAAGCTCAGCGATTTTCTTAAAACAATCACTACTTTATGAAGACTACATCCAACTTAAAATTTATCAATGTGGGATTGTTGTAGCGAAGAAACCTATCATATTTACATGTAAAATAGATTAATACATTGATTCAAAATAAATGGCAATGCTGAGGACTATTCACAGGTTTATCAGGCCTAAGAGAATCGACCCGCTAACCTTCCACCGACAACAGCAAAAGGTTACGCTGCTCTGTGAAACCAACCTCACGCAGTTTTCTTCAACTCTAAGGGCCATGGACACTAGGCCTTTGCCCAAATAGGCCAAAGAACAACTCCAGCAACCCTAACCAATGGGCTAAGCAAGCCTCCAACCACTTTGTTGCTTCCTTATAGGGTACAAGCTTACATTAACAAGCTCAGCGATTTCCTTAAAACAATGCCTACTTTATGAAGACTACATTGTTGTAGTGGAGAAACCTATCATATTTACACGTAAAATATAGATTAACAAATTGATTCAAAACAAATGGCAAGCTCGATGTCTATAGTTCAAGCCACCAAAAATATATGTAAAAAAAAAAGTAGATGTCAGGCTGAGGACTACCCAGAGGTTCATATTGGGACTAGGAGAATCGACCCGCTATCCTTCCACCGACAAGAGCGAAAGAAAGCTTACATTACCAAGCTCGGCGATTTCCTTAAGACAATGCTTACTTTATGAAGACTACATCCAACTTTAAATCTATTAATGTAGGATTGTTGTAGCGGAGAAACCTATCATATTTACACGTAAAATAGATTAACAAATTGATTCAAAACAAATGGCAAGCTCGATGTCCATAGTCCAAGCCACCAAAAATATATGTAAAAAAAAAAGTTGATGTCCGGCTGAGGACTACCCAGAGGTTTATATTGGGCCTAGGAGAATCGACCCGCTATCCTACCCAGAGGTTTATATTGGGCCTAGGAGAATCGACCCGCTATCCTTCCACCGACAAGAACGAAATGTTACGCTTCTCTGTGAAAACCCAGCCTCACGGGTTTCCTTCAACTCTAAGTACAATGGACACACCTAGGCCTTCGCCCAAAGCCCATAGCCCGACTCCCCTACTTGAAATGGACAGGCCAAAGAATAACTCCAACAACCCTAACCAATGGGCTGAGCCAACCTCCAACCACTTTGTTGCCCCCATATGAGTTACAAGCTCACATTACCAAGCCCAACGATTTGTTTAAGACAATATCTACTTTATGAAGACTACATCCAATTTTAAATCTATCAATGTGGAATTGTTGTAGTAGAGAAATCGATCATATTTACATGTAAAATAGATTAATACATTGATTCAAAACAAATGGCAAGCTGGATGTCCATAGTCCAAGCCACCAAAAATATATGTATAGAAAAAAAAAAGTTGATGTCAGGACTACTCGGAGGTTTATACTGGACCTAGGAGAATCGACCCGCTATCCTTCAACCGACAAGAACGGAAGGTTACGTTGCTCTGTTTAACTAGCCTCACGTGGTTTCCTTCAACTCTAAGGGCCATGGACACTAGGCCTTCGCAAAAAGCCCATATAACCCAACTCCCTATTTGGAATGGACAGGCCAAAAAGAACAACTCCAACAAACCGTAACCAATAGGCTGAGCCAACCTCTAACCACTTTGCTTCCCCCATATGGGTTACAAGCTCACATTACCAAGTTCGGCGATTTCCTAAAGACAATATCTACTTTATGAAGACTACATCAAATTTTAAATCTATCAATGTGCGATTGTTGTAGCAGAAAATCTATGATATTTACATGTAAAATAGATTAATACATTGATTCAAACAAATGGTAAGCTCGATGTCCATAGTCCAAGCCACTAAAAATATATGTAAAAAAAAAAAAGTTAATGTCAGCCTAAGGACTACTCAGAGGCTTATACTAGGCCTAGGAGAATCGACCCGTTATCCATCAACCGACAAGAAGGGAAGGTTACGCTGCTCTGTGAAACCAGCCTCACGAGGTTTTCCTTAACTCTAAGGGCCATGGACACTAGGCCTTCGCCCAAAGCCCATAACCCAACTCCCTACTTGGAATGGATAGGCCAAAGAACAACTCCTGCAACCCTAACCAATGGGCTAAGCCAGCCTCCAACCACTTTGTTGCTTCCTTATAGGTTATAAGCTTACATTACCAAGCTCGGCGATTTCCTTAAGACAATGCCTACTTTATGAAGACTACATCCAACTTTAAATCTATTTATGTGGGATTGTTGTAGCGGAGAAACCTATCATATTTACATGTAAAATAGATTAATACATTGATTCAAAACAAATGGCAACCACGATGCTATAGTTCAACACACCAAAAATATATGTAAAAAAAAAAGTGGATGTCAGGCTAAGGACTACCCAGAGGTTTATATTGGGCCTAGGAGGATCGACCCGCTATCCTTCCACCGACAAGAGCGAAAGGTTACGCTTCTCTATAAGACAGCCAACCTCCAACCACTTTGTTGCCCCCTTATTGGTTACAAGCTCACATAACTAAGCTTGGCGATTTCCTCAAGACAATGCCTACTTTATGAAGACTACATCCAACTTTAAATCTATTAATTTGGGATTGTTGTAGCGGAGAAACTAGGCCAAAGAACAACTCCAACAACCCTAACCAATGGGATATGCCAACCTCCAACAACTTTGTTGCCCCCTTATTGGTTACAAGCTCACATAACCAAACTCGGCGATTTCCTTAAGACAATGCCTACTTTATTAAGACTACATCCAACTTTAAATCTATCAATGTGGGATGGTTGTAGCGGAGAAACCTTTACAAGCTCACATTACAAGCTCGGCGATTTCCACAATGCCAAGCCTCGGCGATTATTGGTTACAAGCTCACATAACCAAGATCGGCGATTTTCTTAGACAATGCCTACTTTATTAAGACTAACCTATCATATTTACATATAAAATAGATTAATTTATTGATTGAAAACAAATGGCAAGCTCGACCCGTTTATCCTTCCACCGACAAGAGCGAAAGGTTACACTGCTCTGTGAAACCAGCCTCACGCAGTTTCCTTCAACTCTAAGGACCATGGACACACCTAGGCATTCGCCCAAAGCCCATAGCCCAACTCCCTACTTGAAATGGACGGGCCAAAGAACAACTCCAACAACCCTAACAAATGGGTTGAGCCGACCTCAAACCACTTTGCTGCCCCCATATGGGTTACAAGCTCACATTACCAAGCTCGTCGATTTCCTCAAGACAATGACTACTTTATGAAGACTACAATCAACTTTAAATCTATCAATGTGGGACTGTTGTAGCGGAGTATGTAAAATAGATTAATACATTCATTCAAAACAAATGGAAAGCTCGATGTCCATAGTCGAAGCCACCAAAAATATATGTATAAAAAAAAACGTGTATGGCAGGCTGAGGACTACCCAGAGGTTCATATTTGGCCTATGAGAGCCGACCCGCCATCCCTTCCACCAAAAATAGCTGAAGCTTACGCTGCTCTATGTAGAAACCAGCCTCACGCAGTTTCCTTCAACTCTAATTGCCATGGACACTAGGCCTTTGCCCCCATTATATTATATATAATATAAAAATAAATATAAGAAATTTCAATATCACAAAAAAAAAAAAATAAAGAAAAGAGTAAAGAACTAAAAAACCTAAAATCAAAATTGTAACACAACCAATGGGCTAAGCCAATCTCCAACCACTTTGTTGCCCCCATATGGGTTACAAGCTCACATTACCAAGCTCAACAATTTCTTTAAGACAATGACTACTTTATGAAGACTGCATCCAATCTTAAATCTATCAATGTGGGATTTTTGTAGTTGAGAAACCTATCATTCTCACCTCTTCAAAGAGTTTTAAGGTCTCAGATTTTAATATTTTATATTCAGTTACAACATATTATGAGTTTAATTAATTTTGAAGTTTTTTTTGAAATAATTCCATATTTACTTGTAAAATAGATGGATACATTGATTTAAAACAAATCCGTTGACAATTATAGACATCCAAATATTCAACATCAAAATATTCATACAAAAATTACAAAAAAAATTTGGAGAGTTTTAAATTTACATTTATGAAATTGGAAAAAAAGTAGTTGGCAAGCTTGATGTCCTTAGTCCAAGCCACCAAAAATATATGTAAAAAAAGTTGATGTCAGGCTGAGGACTATCCAGAGAGTTTTATATTGGGCCTAGGAGAATCGACCCGCTATCCTTCCACCGACAAGAGCGGAAGGTTACGCTCCTCTATGACCATTGAGAATTTCATGAGAACCACTCGAAAAGTAGTTCAATTTGATGAAAAACTAAAGAGGTCAAGTTTTAGGGTTGATGTTGCTGGTTCAGTTGAACCGGCCACGTCATCGTCTTCCTCCTCCCATAGGGGAAGGACACGACTCGTGGCGTTGCTCCTCCGTCAGAAAAACGGAGTCTGCCAGCTCATTCCAGAGCATTTTTCCCCTCGATTCCTTCATAAAACATAAAGATGAACTGTCAAGGAAGAGTTTGGGATAAATATCTCACCTGCTCGTGAACTACAGCGTAAGTTATAGACGTTCAAAGTCGAGGAAAAACTCATTATCTCGCTGGAGTAAACCTAGGAGGTGTTGTTATTGGTTACGACGATGAAGGCACTCTCAGGCCACGCCTCCTTCACCAAAGATCCTCCTTACACCTTTCTTAAACTAAAGGCATAATTCTTAGAGGTTGTTTGGGCGTGGTTGAGGCGAATTTTGAGTTCCTTCCCTCGGTCTGCAACTTAACCTAGAACACGATTTTTTCGTCTATTGGTCAGCTCAAACTAGGCCGTCTTAGCCCTCGATTCCCTCATCGAGCATTTTCCATTTAGTTCCCTCAAGCTATTGGAAACATCAATTTCAGATTTTAAGAGTTGTAAGCAAGAATTCAAATTTCTTCCCCAAAACTTACCGATATCGAATTTCTTCGATTACGCTTGTTCTTAAGGTTGTCTCCCTTCGAGGCCTTCTTCGAAAATGATCCTTAGGTGTGTAGAAATTGATTCGGATAGGATTTGTCCGTCGGCAATGTCTATAGCTTCGGATTAGATTTCAAGCTTTCCTTGGAGTTTCTTTAATGGCGGACAGAGTTGGGGGATACGATAGGGGAACTTTTGAAGCTTCCTTCCTTCACCAAACCTCTAGGTAATCCTCTTTAAAACGTGTAGGAACATGTTTGTTTGAAGAAGATGGACTATAGCTTCCGAATTTTGAGAATACCCGAGGATACAATACCCAAAATCTCAACGATCTTAACACTCAATAAAGGTCTCGATTGAGCTCGATTCTTGTTCCAATTAGTTGCTCCTACCGCCATTAAATCGTCTAGAATCATCACAATTTCTTACCTTAATTTGAATTCAAGCCGTTGGAGGATATGCTAAGCGTGTGCTAGATCCTCCCCAATTTTGTTGGAGTCCCGATAAAATTCTTAAATAAACACTTTAAAATCAATTAATTTATTTGTGTTAAAGTTGCTACTCACAAATAGAAAATAAGGTCCCACCGAGATTTGAACTTGAGTTACTAGGTTCAAAGTCCAATATTTAACCACTAGACCATGAGACCACAAATTATATAAAATTTGTGTATAATAAATGTTTGAACTTTAAAAAATAAATAGAAGTCATATACTTAACTTTGAAAATGACTAACTTTGAAAATGATTAATGTGTCCTCATTTTTTTAGTTTTGTATTTGATAGGGTTTCAACCGATTAAAATAAATTAATTTATTAGATCACGGGTACAATTATTCTACCATTCTTTTTCAACCCTCCGAACATATATATGGTTAAAAAAGTTGTGAAATAAGTATTTTATCCATATGATGTGGATAAGAAAAAACTAGAGGCATTCCGAGTATTGGATTTTAGACCTCTTGCTCCATAAGCAAGAATCATACCACTAGACGAACAATATTCTTACCATTATTATTGTAACACTCCAAAAATGAAAAAAATTAGCTCCAACAAGAATAAGCAGCCCATGTAAGACCGAAAGAATCCAAGGAAAGAAAATAAGAGGATTAAGCAAGGACACAAAGGTCTTAAGCAAGTAATTTCTATACTGTACGAGTAACGTTCGCTCTTTAGAAAATGATGAAAAAGTCATTTTTCCAATTTTTAAGGAATTTTCCAAATTTTTAATTCCTTATCTTAAGGAATTTCAACATGCTCAAATGAATGACCAACAAGGGATGAAGAAATGTTAGAAAAATTATGGATTTTTGGAGAAAAAAATAATAATAAAATATTTGGAAAAGTGGCAAAACACCAAAATACCCCTAAAATTATGGATAATTATGGATATGCCATTGTGCTAAAAATCAGAACAACCTCTTGCACAAAATCCTCGAATCTCAAAATCCAACCATTGGATCTCCTCCAAAATTGGACACGATCTAGAACATTCACAAGTCATCAAATCCAACGATCAAAATTTAAATTGGATGACGGTAGCTCACTGATCGAAGATGATATTTTCGACGGATTTTTAAGAAAATCCAATCTCCAAATTACGACGATTCTAGAGGTTTCAACGCGGTGGAAGCTCCCCCTAAAAAGTCTGAAGTTCGGGCAACAATATGGAACAAGAATCGAGCAAGGTCGAGCTCTCAATCGTAAGCTAGCGTTTAGATTTTGGGTCTCCTACTCTTAGATTTCTTCTAGATTTGAGAGCAATTCTCAACCATTTTCCTTAAAACTCGTTCCTATAGTTTCTAAACCAGATTACCCACAAGTTCTATGAAGAAATAGAGTGCTAAAAGTGCCATGAAACCGTTCTCCCAATCCAATCCGCCATTGAAGAGTTTTAAGGAAAAACATGAAAATACAATTAGAGGATACACGATAACTCTTCGAGCAAGAATAATTCCAATCCATTTCTGTACCGCCAAGAAATGTTTTCATAGAAGATAACGAAGAGAAATAACCTCAGGAACGAGCCCAATTGAAGGAAGTCAGTTTCAATCTCAAATTTGGGTAAGTGTCGGATTCCTGTCTACAGTCAATTTTCCTTCAATTTAAGGATTCCTTTAGCTTCAGAGGATGAATTTGAGTAACTTTGATGAAGGAATTGAGAATTGAAACGTCGTAGAACAAACTACCCAAGAGAACAAAAATCTAGTGTTTTGAGTGAGTTGCAGACCAATAACGATTTCTGGAAATTTAGGTCCAACACTCAAAGAAGTTCCTCCAAAAAAATTCCTTTAGCTTGAGGAAAGGATGTGGAAGAGGTCCCATGAAGAAATGGGGCCTTGAAAATCTCTAGAATTGTCTACCAAATAAAAAATCCTCTATTTTTGCTATGACAAGAAATCAGTTTTTGGACAAACTTTTGAAGTGAATATCTTGGGCTACAATTCACGAGATGGTATGAAATAAATCCCTAGCTCTTCCTTGTAACAAAATCTTTAAGTTTCATGAAGAAATCGAGGGGAGAGACGTTGTGAATGGTGTTGTGGAGCTTGAGTTTCAGACGGTGGCGCAAAGGATGTGTGCGTCTTCTTCCTGTTCATAGGAAGAAGACGATGACGTGGCCGGTTCAGTTGACCTAGTGGTGGTTACGTTCCTAGCTTAGGTTAAGGTTGTAATTAAAAGCCTACATACAAGTAGGCAATTTATTGAATTCTTAAACACTTCATGTTTACATTTTTTTTAGGTAACTAGGAGTGGGTCGAGGTTATGTTTACATTTTTTTCAAGTGACTAAGAGTGGATCGTGGTTACATTTTTATTTATGTAACTATTTATTTAGGTAACTAGGAGCTATACTAAATATTTACTAGTTTGCAAACAATTTCTCATGCATTCAATTTAATATTGAGTTGTTTTAATTTCAACACAACATTTCATATATAAAGAATTGAATTCGGGACCTCTCACAAAGCAAGAATCATACTACTGGACAAAAGGTTTAAATTCTCACATTATTTTTTTATGTTTTATTGAATTTATAATCATTATTTTATTAATAAACAAAGAGAGTATTACTTGAAATCTATGTGGAAGTATTATTATCCCACCTTTAAAAATATTTAATAGGTCATTCCTTTAGTCTTTGTATCTAATATGGTTTTGACACTTTAAAATAAATTAATTGATTAGTATTAGTGCTACACTCACAACAATAAAAAACTAGGTCCCACTGAGATTTGAACTCAGGTTATTGGATTCAAAGTCCAATGTCCTAACCACTAGACCATGAGACCACAAATATATATAAGATTTGTGTGTAATAGATCTCTGAACTTTTAAGACACCTAAGTAATGTGGAACTTTATACACGACCTTAAAAGGGGGTTATCAGGTTACTAGTAAGTTTTCACGCCCATGGAATCACGTTGGGTTGCCCTTTAATGTTTCGCTAAGTTAGAACTAATGACTTGTGATGCTACTCCATGATATAATGTATAAGCCTATGTTAATTTATAAACCATGTTCCAAGAATATATGTAGGATCAATTGAATATGATGGTAAATAAGTTCTTAGGATTCATACCCAAAAGTGACTGTTATCTCTCATCACACGGTGTGTGACGATGCCCCTATTCCTCTTTTATGTTGGATGCCCTACGCTATGTATCATGAGCAGGATGATAAGAGGACCTCCTATTTTCCTCACTTAGATGAGATACAGTGCATCAGAATTTACTAGCATGATGATACAATCATGATAGCACCACTCTTGTGTTCACAGGAAGAAAACTAAAGGTTACTTTAGGAAAAAGTTTTTAGGAACAAAAACTGACATGTAAGAATATAAGCTCTAAGTGTCAAGCCCCTCGTAACTCAATACGAGATAACATTCTAGTAAGGTTGCCATTAAAAACCTACAAGTAGGCTACTTATTGACTTTTTATTCCCTCCATGTTTACATTTTTTTTCCAAGTAACTAGGAGTTGGTCGTGGATTGGAGCGAACTTTAGAGCATGGGTGATAAGACAATCCTAATTCTCAGCCCAACAATTTAAGCTTTTTTTGGAGCAAAAACTCTTGAATCAAAGAAATTAACACCTTCTTAAACAAAATTCGGATCAACCAAGAGATAAGGCTAAAAGTAGATTACCGATCAAAGATCTAGATTTGAAACATTTTGAGTCAGTCCACAATTGAACTTGATCATGGCTTGATTGAATGGCTCGGATGTAATCTATCATAAGAATTGCTTCAAATGTCTAAGGGTGGAAATCTAAACTTGAGGGCTTCGTTTTATTTATAAAAAATCTCCCTTTACATAGTAATTTGTGGGTATTTACAGTCTCCCACAAAATAAACTTCAACTCTTCAAATGCTTACTAAATGATTGAGTGGCTATGATTGGTAAGTTGCTCCCACACCCCTATAAATATCAGCAAAAAAAGTAGAAGTTAAATCACAAATAACTTCCCACCCTTATGCCCAATACAACAAGTTATGGAATTATAATAATAAATAAAGTTTGCAAATAAATTATCAATTAAGTGCTATTTATAGCAATTCCATCCTTCAGTTCATCTGTGAAAATATTCATTTCTGAAACTCCAAAATGTATCACATGAAATGGTGGTTGAATCGAGTCTGTCCAATTTTGTAAAGGAAGAATAAATGTTTGTTGAATATTCTTGGCCTTGGATTGTATAATAAGTCTAGTTGAAACATTTGGAACATCATGATACTTATCAGAGGGCCATGAATAACCTTCATCTTTAACTTAGTATATGGAACACCCCAAACTCACTGCTTGCAGATATGTCCTCTTTAGGCTTTCCCTTTCCGGCTTCCCCTTAAGGCTTTTAAAACCCGTTTTCTAGGAAGAGGTTTACACACCCTTATAAAGAATGTTTTGTTTCCATCTCCAAGAAATGTGGGATTTCACAATTCACCCTCCTTCAGGGCCAGTGTCCTCACTGGCACGAGTTTCTCTCTTTAATTGATGTGGGATCTCACAACAACCTCCTTTGGGGTCCAGCGTCCTCGTTGGCACTCGTTCCTCTCTCCAATCGATGTGGGATCTAACAATTTACCCCCCTTCGAGACCCAGCATCTTCGTTGGCACTCGTTCTTCTCTCCAATTGATATGGGATCTCACAATCCAACCTCTTCGGGGCCAATGTCCTCGCTAGCGCTAGTTTCTCTCTCCAATCAATGTGGGATCTCACAATCAACCCCTCTTTAGAGCTCAGCATTCTCGCTGGCATACCGTCTGGTGTCTTGCTCTGATACCATTTGTAACAATTCAATCCTCTTCTGGCTTTCCCTTTCGGGCTTCCCCTCAAGGTTTTTAAAACGCATCCACTAGGGAGAGGTTTTCACACTCTTATAAAGAATGTTTCGTTCTTCTCTCCAATGAATCAAGCCGCAAAATGATCATTTTGTCCTTCATGTGTAATTAGTGTTCATTTAGAAAGGAACCCTAATTGTAGGGCTAATGATGAGGAAAGAAAAACACAAGAAAAAAGAGAGAGAGAGAATGAAGGAGGTTGAGGAGAAAGAGAGGGTTTTTAAATAAAAAGAAATAGTTGGAATTGTTGGATCCAATTATGAGGAGTCGGATTATGGCCACAGATCCTTCATTAAATTTTAATGAGAAGACTCAATATGAACATTTTAATAGTCCAAATTTACAACAAAAAAAAAAAAGTTGAGAATGATGGAGAGGTAAGAATTTTGTGTTTGATTCTTGTTTTCTTCAAATTTAAGATGATTTTTTTTAATAAGCTTTTGAACTTTTAATACTTCATTTATTGTGTTTTCAAGTCACGTGTGAAATTTGGTAGCCATTGGTATGCCTAAGATGGTAAATAGGGAGAGGTGTAAAATGACCATAATGCCTTTCGCCCAAAATACCTCTGTTACACCTTACTAATGTGGAACTTTATATACAATCTTGAAATAAGGTTATCAAGATATTAGCAAGTTTTCACACTCATGTGATCGCATTAGGTTGCTCTTTAATGTTTACTTAAGTTAAAGTTAATGAGTTGTGATGCTACTCCATGATATAACGTACAAGCCTCGATTAATTTATAAACCATGTTCCAAGATTATATCTATGATCAATTGAATATTATTGTAAATAAGTTGCTACATGCTCAAAAGTGACCGTTATCTCCCATCACACGGTAAGTGACGAGGCCCCTATTCCTCTTTTAGGTAGGATGCACGGTGTTACAACCTAACAATGGTTGTGCCCCGAAGTAAGTCATCGAGGACGATTACTAGTTTAAGTGGGGGAGAATGTCACAACCTAACTATGAAGAGAGTAGGTTGTGACCCTCACGTTGCACCAAGAGAAGCGGCAACCCTCAAGTGGCCCTATCCGGCAATACGAGGGTCTAGACAAGTGTCATGATGCGACCGAGGAGGACGGTGCATCATCTAACAAAGCCAAACCATATGAAATCGACTTCGAAACCTCCGATCTACACTACCAAAACAATCCCAGAGACCTTTACACACACCAGGGATAGATTTTGACGTTGCTTACACGTCATACACTGTCGGGGAAGGAAGACAGAACATCAAGTTTTTGGACATTCTCAGATCTGGGAGTCTCAGACCCTTTTCGAGCCAAACTAACACCATAAACGGGATTAGGGAGAAGAGGAGACCAGAAATGGAAGAAAAAAAGGAGAAAAAAGAACATCGAAACGGCGTTGCCGAGGAGAGAGAGAGACCACCGAAAAAGTCTCGCTGTTAATCGGGCGAAAGAGACGAAGTCCGACCGAGGTCCAGACCCGCGACCTGAACCGATACGACCTAATCTAGTCTAAATCCTCGACCGACGAAACCCCCGTGGCCTAGACGCCTTGGCCCAAACTAGAAAGCCCAATTACTGCCTAACCCATCAGCCGCGACCCGAGACCAAAAACCAAACCGACCCGAGACACGCAAGCCCAATCAAATTCCGAGCTGACAGCCCAAACCCACTCGGCCCAACAAATTAACCCAGGCCCGGTCCACTACCCGCGGTCAGCCAAGACCCACGATTGGAACCTGAAAACCCACGCCTTGAATCGACAACCCGCGCCTCTGCCCGACTTCGGCTAGCACACGCTGCCGCTCCCAATTGCGCCATGTGTCAGCATCCGGTGCAAAACTCTCCTCAACTCCGGCGACGGTGGCTTCTCGGTTCCGACGGTTATTCGGCTCGGAAAACCTATTTCCGACCTGGTGTAGAGGCAAGTCGGTTGTCTTGTAGACAATTGAACATGCACACGCAGGCGGCGTGTGTGGTCGAACAAGCTTGGATTCCACACATATGTTCGATTGGCGAAGACAAATCTTGCCTATGGTCCGATGAACCCACAAAGCCAGGGCGAAAAATATGTATGGGGCTTAATTTCCATTCAGAAAGGTCGTTAGAATGTCAAGATCATAACACCGTGCGGTTGAAAAAGTAAAACTGTGACACACGAGAAACTAATGGTTAATCGTTGAAGTTCAACATATCTGTACAAAGCAAGTGTTGATCCCAGTTTGCACCTCCCCTAGACTCACCATAGTCAAGTACGCGTCTGTACTGATCATTGGAGATGTACAATGTACATGTACACACAAAATACATGAGGTCCTTATTGAGGATTAAATTTTTGGAAAATATTAAAACATAAATGGTTTTAAATAATGAGGACTAAAACATGGTCATGTTGATGACAAAATTAATAAATAACTAATAATATTTATATTTTTAATAAAATGTGAAAAACATATAACTAATAATATTTTTAATAAAATGTGAAAAACATATAAATACACCCACCATGGTGGGTGAACCTACAACCACAAGGTTAAGAGCCTAGCAATCGACCAACTAAGCTAGACGGGCTTTTGGCAAATTTTTAACAACTTTATATTTAATTTGCTTCATAAACTTATTCCGTTTCATTTCTTTTATAGCAATTTCCGTAGTCCTTATTGAGCATACAGTCCTTGTTGCAAAACTGAGGTTCAGTCGCAGTTTTGTTTGACATGGCTGGTTCAGGTTAATCGGCTACGTCATCGTCTTCTTCTTTTGAAAGGAAGATGTTTGTGACCTAAAGTTCCTTCGTTTGAAAACGCTTCTCTCTAACTCTATTCACGATGTTTCTCTCCTCAATTTCTTCATGAAACTTTAAAATGGTGTTACAAGGAAGAGCTAGGGATTGATTTCATACCTTCTCGTGAATTGTAGGCTAAACTATTCACCTCCAAAGTTCGTCGAAAAATAGTTTTCTCGCCGGAGTTCAACCCATAAAATTTCTATTGGGCAACCATTTCTAAAGGTTTTTAGGATCCCATTTTTTCATGAAATCTCTTTCGTATTCTTTCATATAGCTAAAGTAATTGGTTTGGAGGAACATCTTTAAGTGTGTAGTCTTAATTTTGAGAAATTATCCTCGATTCATAACTTACCGAAAAACGTACAATTTCAACTTGGTCTAGGACGTTTTGGCTCTCGATTTCTTTATCAAAGTTACTTAACTTAATCTTTTGAAGCTAAAGGGATACACAAACACATAGAGGCATTCTTATGGCAGTGTGTTGTTATGTAACTTTGTAAAAAAAAATTTAACATTGGGCGCGTATCTTAAGAAAAAGAATGTCTATTTTTTACTTTGATCCTACTAATGAGATAAAATATCAAGAATTGCACAAATAGGTCATTTGGTGCGTTGATATAGAGAAATGTTGGAGGAATGACCATAGTAAGGAGGGGACCACAAGGTAGCAGCTAATGTCATGAAACAAGTGGAAAAGAGGCCACATCATCATTAAAATTTAGAGAATCGAGGCGCTATTTAAAGACAGATACCCTAAAAGGAAAAAGAAAGTATGCCTAAGAGGGGTCGATTTGCTCTGAATCCGAGGATGAATTTCATTCCTTATTCACTCAAAAGTGTAAGCCTGATTAGTGAGGTCTTAAAAACTTCATAGAATGAAATGAATGATCAATCATTCCATTTGTGCTTGAAGATAGTAGGCGACACGAATCTATGGTTTCTATCTGTCAATGGGATACCAATTGCTTGGATGCCTTTAAAAGCCTCGAAATGATTTGTAGAAAAAATGCTAACATATATTCGAGGGCGATCTCAACAGAAGTAGAGGAGAAGAACACAAAAGTGAGCGAGAGCAACCTCCATCAACTTTTTGATCTACACGAAGGGGGAACCTTAGTATAGTCGGGGAAGATAAGCTTTAACTATTTAACATTCCAATGTTTTGTAACTAGATGTGAGGAAGGGGTGTAATGCTTGGCTACTTTTATCTTATCAATGATAGTTGGGTTGTTTAAGATTACTCATGCTTTAACATTTTGAAGTCTTGATAGTCTAAGAGAGATATTGAAACTAATACTAAACCGTTAACAGTTAGTTGATGGGTTGCCTTCTAAAAATCCTCATTTACACTTAAAATCATTTACAGGAGTGGGTGACTCCTTCAAATCTCAGGGAGTTAACAAGGATTGAATCAGATTAAGTCTATTTTCCTACTCATGAAGGGATGCCGCAAAATCTTGGTTAAAGACTCTACCTCTGAAAACAATTAACTCACGGAACACTTTGGCCGAGAAGTTTTTAATCAAGTATTTTTCACCCACAAGAAATGTCAAATTCATAAATTAAGTACTAGCCTTCAACAATTTGATGGTCAGACGTTGATTGAGGTATGAGAAAGGTTCAAGGAATACAGAGAAAATTTCTCTATAATAAAATACCTCGTTGCATACAAATGAAAACCTTCTACAATGGTCTAAACAATACATAAAACAAGTGGTAGATGCCTCTCCAAATAAAGTCATTCTATTGAAAACTTATAACGAGGCTTATGAGATATGGGTGAGAATAGCCTCTAATAAATATCCATGGACAGAGTTGAAAAGCAATCCTAGTAAAAAAAACTAAAGGAATAATGGAACTAGAGACACTAACATAATCAATGTTAAATTAGCCGCATTAACTATATTATGCAAAACTTAGAACTGGGTCAAGGATTAGCAACAAAAACACCGCTACAATGGTAACCCAAACAATAGAATCGTGTATATTGTGGCGAGGAGCACACATTTGATCAGTACCCAAACAACCTAGCTTCAATCTTTCATGTGGGGAACCAAAGTAATTTGAAAAATACTCCCTTCTCAAATATATAACGGAAAAACTACCCAAATTTTTCATGGAAGAACTCAAACACACTCAATATTCTATTGGTGGAGGCACTACTACAGATGCCCAATTACGTCAAGTTTTTGAAGGGCATCCTGAATAAAAGAAAGAAATTTGAGGAATTCAAAGTCTAGTCATGAATGAAAAATGCAGTCAATCCTTAGTAATAAAATCTCATTGAAGGAGAAGCATCCATGGTCGTTCACTATTCTAATAGCAATAGAGAGAAAAGAGTTATGTAGAACCTTATGTGATTTAGGGGCAAGCGTAAGCTTGATGTCGTTATCCATTTATAAGATGTTAGGCATTAAAGAATCAAGACCTACAACTGTGACGTTGTAGCGTATAGGTCGGTCATTATAAAGTTTGAATGAAGTATTTCCACATTAAATAATCATGAGATGTATACAGTAACGACCTTAGATTATAAACAAAATTTAGGGTCGTTACAAAATTTGAGAGAAGAGAAGCCACACAGACTTTTATGTTATCTTCTTTATAATTCTATTTGATAACGTGATTACAACCACCAAACAAAATACCTAAATCTAATTTGTAATTGAATTGCCTACAAAAGATGTTCACGCAAGCTGGCCTTATTGGATTGGAATTGGTTCTATTATAGCCTCATTAATTCAGGTATAAAATTATGTCCAAAAAAAGATAAATTTACCATAAATATTAAAATATATCTTTTAAACAAAATTTAAAATTTGAAAAATAATTATTCCTAAGAAGAAGTAAAAATTTAACGAACCATCAATAACCAGAAATAAGAAACGTCACCTCTTACACGGAACGTATACAAATTGTGTGACTTAAACATAAAAAAAAACAAGAATTTAAGAGACTGATCATGCTATATATGACTAGTGTGAGACCCCACATCAGTTTGAGTGGAGAACGAAACACCCTTGATAAGGGTGTAGAAACCTCTCCCCAACAGAAGCATTTTGAAAACCTTGAGGGAAAAATCGAAAGGAAAAGCCCAAAAAGGACTCGTGAAAACCTCTCTCTAATAGACTCGTTTTAAAAACCTTGAGAGAAAGATCGAAAGGGAAAGGCCAAAGAGGACGTGTGGAAACCTCTCCCTAATAGACGCATTTTAAAAACCTTGAGGGAAAGATCGAAAGAAAAAAGCAAAAGAGGATAATATATGATAGCGGTGGGCTTGGGCCGTTACAAATGATATATGTTAAGGATAGTTGACCGTTTATTATAAGGCAAATATCTACATGTTTGCCTTATATTACGGCTTACCATATTTGCCATTTTATTAAAGATAAATATATTGTATTCATTTATTATTGTTTCCTTTTATCGTTCTTTCCATATTATTTGTAATTTACCATATTTCTCTATTATGTAAATGATTATAAATAAGAGAACTCTCACCACCATTTAGGTGTGGTGGTTTCAGCAAACATTCACATGGTATCAGATCCCTTTCGGTTTAACAACCTTGATTCTTTCTTCTCTATGGCTTCCGAATCCTATTATCATCTTCTTCCTTTCAACACTCTAATCCATATGATCACCATCAAACTTTCTTCCTCCAATTATCTTCTTTGGAAAAACCAACTTCTCCCTCTCCTTGAGAGTCAAGACATGCTTGCCTATGTTGATGGAACTATGGTTCCACCCCCTCGCTTTGAACCAGAAACCTCCTCAACACTCAACCCCAAATATTTGGCGTGGAGAGAAGCTGATCAACGACTTCTCTGTCTCCTGTTCTCCTCTCTCACTGAGGAAGCCATTGTTGTTGTCGTTGGTCTCTCCACTACACGTGATGTTTGGCTTCGATTGGAAACTACGTTCAGCCATCATTCGAAAGCTTGTGAACTGAGACTCAAGGATGACTTGCAGCTGATGAAACGTGGCACCAAACCTGTTGCTGAGTCTGCCGTGCCTTCAAAAAAATTTGTGACCAACTTCATGTCATTGGTAGACCCGTCGAGGAAATTAATGAAGTGCACTGGTTCCTTCGTGGACTCGGCACCAAATTTTCAGCTTTTTCTACTGCTCAAATGGCTCACCCCTATCCCCTGTTTTGCATATTTAGTCTCTAAAGCTGAAAGTTTTGAGTTGTTCCAACGCTCCCTTGAGTCATCTGACTCTACTCCTACAACATTCACAACCACTAATCGTGGTCGCACCCATGGAAACCCCCCTGCTTACTCTAGCAACCAGCGAGGTCGTTCTTATTCCCACAAAAAAAACTCTTCTAATCGAGGACGAACCCACTCAGGTAAGAGTGGTCGATCACCTTACTGCCAAATATGCCGCAAAGAGGGCCATTATGCTGACCGCTGCAACCAACGGTATGTTCGACCTGATTCTTCTCATGCTCACCTTGCTGATGCCTTCAACATGTCATGTTCTATTGCTGGACCTGATGCTGCTGATTGGTTTCTAGACACTAGGGTTTCGGCCCATATAACTTTCGACCCATCTATTTTGGATCAGTCTAAAAATTACATGGGTAATGACTATGTGATCGTAGGAAACGGTGCATCCCTACCCATTACCCACACCGGTACTCTTTCTCCTGTTCCAAATATTCACTTATTAGATGTCTTGGTGGTCCCTCATCTCACTAAAAATCTTCTTTCGATCAGTAAATTAACATATGATTTTCCTCTCTCCGTCACATTTACTAATAATCTTATTACTATCCAGAATCGTCAAATAGGAAGGGTGGTGGCAACCGGTAAAAGAGATGGAGAGCTATATGTGCTGTTGCGCGGCAACTCTGCCTTTATTTCAGTCCTTAGAAATAGATCTTAACGTGCTTCATATGATTTATGGCATGCTCGCCGGGGTAATGGAATCATTCTGTTATTTCTTTTTTAAATAGAAAAGGTCATCTTTCTCTTACGTCTTTATTGTCTTCTCCATCACTATGTAATACTTGTCAACTTGCGAAAAGTCATCGATTGCCTTATTTCCGCAATGAACGTAGGTCGTCTCATGTGTTAGATCTTATTCATTATGATCTTTGGGGTCCTTCCCTCGTCAAATCAAATTCGGGTTTTCTTTACTATGTTATTTTTATTGATGATTATTCTCGATTCACTTGGCTTTACCCTTTAAAATTAAAATTTGATTTCTTTGATATTTTTCTTCAATTTAAAAAATTTGTGGAAAATCAATATTCTTCTCGTATCAAGGTATTTAAAAGTGATGGAGGTACCGAATTTACTAGCACCTATTTCAAAACTCATTTACGTATTTCTGGCATCCACCATTAACTCTCTTGTCCATATACACCTGCTCAAAATGGTCGTCCTCAGAGAAAACATCGTCATGTGACTAAGACTGGCTTGGCCCTTCTCTTTCACTCTCATCTTTCTCCTCGTTTTTGGGATGACGCCTTCAACATTACAGCTTCTATTATCAACCGGTTGCCTACTTCACTTCTTGGAGGTAAGTCACCCTTTGAACTTCTTTATGGCTACTCTTCACATTATAACAATTTTCATCCCTTTGGTTGTCGTGTTTATCCTTACTTGCGTGATTATATGCCTAATAAGCTTTCTCCCCACAACATTCCTTGTATTTTTTTGGGTTATAGTCTTGCTCACAAAGAGTTCGCTTGCCTTGTGATCCCGCCACCACTAAGCTATATATCACTCGCCATGCTCAATTTGAAGAAACTCACTTTCCTGCTATCCCTAGCTCCCAGGAGCAACCTCTTTCCTCTCTTCCTATTTCAAATTTCTTGGAACAACAACATTATCATATTGATTCATCCCCCCTACCACTTCATCATCGCACATTCCTCGATCCAGTTCATGTGCCCGTGTGTGATATTTTCGTTCTGACCTTGGATGAGTCTGTCAGGTTGATACTTCTCTTGCAGGTTCCACTTTGCCACCTCGGACTTCTAATTCGACCTCTATTGAACCTACGGTGGCTCGTCTTGTTGCCAAAGGTTATACTCAGGTTCCTAGTCTTGACTACACTGACACTTTCAGTCCGGTTGTCAAAGCTAACGTGTTCATATGGAACAACCTCCTGGGTATATTGATCCTCGATTTTCCACTCATGTTTGTCTATTAAAGAAAGCCCTCTATGGCTTAAAGCAAGCTCCTCGCGCCTAGTTTCAGCGTTTTACTTCGCTATGTATGTCAAAGGAACACTCCACTTTGGTCTTACTTTTGCGTCCATCCACTGTTCCTAGTACGCTAGTTCGGTTATTCAGATGCTGCTGGGCTGGTTGCTGGATACTGTCCTAAGTCTGGCTATTCTATTGTATCTTGTAAACAATCTCGTTTCTTGGCGTAACAAAAAGCAATCTACTGTCTCACGCTAAATTGTGAATCTGATATCGTGCTCTTGCCATCTTGGATTAAAGCATCTTTTGCATGACAATCTATTTCACAGCCGGCCCTTACTCTTATGTGACAACAAAAGTGCCTATTTTTTTTTAGCCTCTAAACTCCGTTTCTCACCAGCGGGCCAAAACATGTTGAAACTAGATTTATCATTTCCTTCGAGAACTTGTTATCGTTGGCAAACTTCTCGCACACATATATGTACTTCTCTCATCTCTAAGTTGCTGACATTTCACAAAAATTATTTCTCGACCTCATCTTTTTGAATTTTTTCAGATCCAAGCTTCACGTTCGTTCAAATCCGACGCTCAGCTTGCGGGGGGGGTGTGTAAGGATAGTTGCCCGTTTATTATAAGGCAAATATCTAAGATGTTTGCCTTATATTACGGTGCTTACCATATTTGCCATTTTTTATTCAAAGACAAATATATTGTATTGATTTATCTTATTTTTTCCTTTTATCGTTCTTTCCATATTATTTGTAATTTACACCATATTTCCTCTATTCTGTAAATGATTATAAATAAGAGAACTCTCACAACCATTTAGGTGGTGGTTTCAGCAAAATAATACAGTATCAGAGCTAGACACCAGGCGATGTGCCAGCAGAGGAGGTTTGTCCCCGAAGGGGGTAAGACACGAGGCGGGTGCTGCTACAGTAAGGACGCTAGGCCCCGAAGGGGGGGGGGTGGTTTGGTAGGGTCCCAATGTCGATTGGAGAAAGAAACAAGTGTCAACGAGGATGCTCCGGACCTCGAAGGGGGTGGTTTGGCCTAGAGGTCCCACATTGATTGGAGAAAGAAAGAAACAAGTGTCAGCGAGGACGCTGGACTCCCGTAGAGGGTGGATTGTGAGATCCCACATCGGTTGGGTTGGACGATGAAATAACCCTTTATAAGGTTGGGGAAACCTCTCCCTTGATGGATGTGAGATCCCACGTTGGTTGGGGTGGAGAATGAAATAATAAGGGTGTGAAAACCTGTCACCTACCAGATGCGTTTTAAAAATCTTGAGGGTATCCTATACAATGAGTTTGTATAAGACTGGACCAAGAAATATTTAACCTCTCTTTATAAATCCGTTAATTGAGAAGATTAATATTTCACATGATGATCATATGCGACTCAATCTTAATCTTGAGTGAGTTATGAACTCCTGCCTGTGAGGGCTTGTCCTTTAATTTTCATGGGTGAGAATGGCTCTGTTAACCGATTCAATATGCCTACCATTTTGGGGACTTGACCAAATAGGGAGTTGGGAACATATATTTAATATATTAGATAGGTTAAATATAAAGGGAGAAAAATATATTAATTTAGAGGGTTCAAATTAATATTTAATATATTAGATATATTAAAAAGAAAAAATATATTTATTGTATTTGATACAATTAAATATTAAATCAATGAATATATTTTGATACATTAAATAAAAATATATTTGAAATTTGAATGAGTGACCTTGTGTTCGAGTGCATAGTTAAGGAAAGATCCCTTGTGGAAATGTTGAAGAACTTCTGCATGGCTTGAATACACAAAATCCGAGGTCAGTCTTGCCTATGCTAGGCCAGTTTCTACAAAGGAGGAGTACTCTAATCTTCTTATTTGTATTGCCTGCCTTTTAATCTCATAAGAAATTTAAAACGAGTTCCCAGTGATCCGTCCTTCAGTGGTCCCAGACTCATTATGTTGGTATTCTTGAGGTCCTACGTGCCGTAATAAATATCTTCGGATTGACCCCTATTAAACGATCTTTTTCAACGAATGTACGTAACATCGGCCCATTGAGGACACTCCACCTCTGAAACATCTCCAAAATGACCACATGACAATCTTCAACTCTTTGTCTACCCCCAAAATCTTGAAATAGGTTACTAAGGGACCACACATACGGTTGCCCATACTGACACATGAGTTGGAAGTGTGGTACCACACGATTGTCGTAAGGTTGAGTGTTGTCTTCAGTTTTGAGTCATCAAGAG
>CM066971.1:6982111-7015572 GCA_033971965.1 Cucurbita ficifolia
TCGCTTCTACCAATCCTATCACAATTATCTATCCCTTTTTCTACACCCCATAACCTTAAATCCCCCAGCTATTTTTTTTATCAATTTTTATGATTGTCATGACCATACTCGTTTTTATCAAATCACTCTTCCCACTATCCCATAGAACTTGATATGTAACCTAACCTTAAAGGTCCCCCCAGACATCAATCTTTTACTCCCCCTATCATTAATATTAACGTTTAGTGCACACTACCCTTATGTATCCTTTGATCAAAACATATCATTGAACACATCGTACAATAACTATTATCATACAATTCACAATCACAACATATATACTACACTATCATAAGCATACTGATTCACAATGTATATACTTATATATAAAAATTTTTGTTTTTATTAAAGATTTCATTTTCTATGATTACTATTGTCTTTAAGAGGATATAATTACTTATTCTCCTATTTCAAAAGTAATTCTTTTCATAGCTCTATCAGTCTGAAAAATTAAAGTTGTGTCGTGACGAGTACATATAAAAATTAACAATATTCTTATGCTGCTTGAACACATAGACAATCTAAAAAAAAAGTTTAAAATATCAAAACTTCCAATTTTTCTACTGTATTTCCCTTTTCTTCTATTCGGTTATCATATTATTGATTTTCTAGTATTCTTGAATTTTAATTTAATTCATCATTAAAAGCGTGTCTGGGCGTGGTTGAGGTAAATTTTGAGTTCGTTCACCTCGGTCGGCAACTTAACCCAGAACACAATTTTTCGTCTATTGGCCAGCTCGAACTAAGCCGTTTTAGCCCTCGATTCTTCATCAAACAGTTCCATTTAGTCCCCCAAATATGAAAACATACAATTTGGGGCATTAAGGACCGTGATTAAGCATTCACAATATCTTCCCCAAAACTTACCGAATCGAATTTTTTGATTGCGCTTTGTTCTTAAGGATGTCTTCCTTCGAGGCCTTCTTTGAAAATGATCCTTAGGTGTGTAGAAATTTATTGGGATAGGATTTATCCGTCGAAATGTCTATATGCTCAGATTGGATCAAAAAAGAGGACTGTAACTCGAATTGGGAGAAGGATCGAGGATACAATACCCCAAATCTAAAGCTCTTAAAGGTCTCGATTGAGCTCGTTTCTTGTTCCTATTAGTTGCCCACCGACATTGAATCGTCCAGAAGCATCCCCCAATTTCTAAATTTTCTTGCGAATGGAGAAGATTCGAGGATACAATAACCAAAATCTAAAGTTTAAGAGACCGTTTCTTGTCTCCTATTAGTTGCTTGATAATTTGCCATTTTTTAATATTTAAATTTTACCTAATTTCTGATAACTACTTAATGTCATTAGATTTTTACCCCTTTCATGTGAACTTCTTGAACACTTCTATCTTATACATCTTTGAACTTTAAAATATCAATACAAATAGAAAATAACGGTCTCATGAGATTTCAACTCAGGTTACTAGATTCAAAATCCCAATGTCCTACACCACGAGACCATGGGACCACAAATATTATCGATTTGTGTGTACAAAAATGTTTGAACTTAAAAAATAAAAGTATCTTCATATACTTTCAAAACTTGAAATGACCGAATGTGTCCTCGGTTTTTCGGTTCTGTATTTTGATAGGGGTTTCAACACACTAAAATAAATTAATTTATTAGATCCCGTTGTACCAATTATTTATCATTTTTTTTTCAGCCCTACAATTATTCTATCACTTTAATTTGAACAAATAATCAAGTCAAGTACGCACCGCTCCCCTTTTTTTTTTCAAGTCACAAGAACAAAAGCCGCCGTCAGTTTTTGAATTTTCTACTTCGAGTTTCTTCATAATTCACAAAAACATTGTCCACCATTTCTAAGTTTCAAATTGCTAACACTCCAACTTTCTAGCCCCCAGACCTCCTATCCCACATCAATTTTTATTGTAGGAATGGTATTGAAAGAGCCTCAACTCTGTTTTTGGCTTCCCCATTGGAATAACCATGAAAAAGTTCAAGAAAACTCGAAAATCCCACCCCACCATCCCTGTCTTATAAGGACATTCACTTGAGTAAGATCAATCTCATAATTTTTGCTTCTTTCAAGGAACATCTAGTAGAAAGACAATGACACAGCTAAAGAGTCCAAGAGCCGTGCATTCTGATGAAACAAGCGCACTTTGATATTCATAATTGGGTTTGAAAAGGACCTTGAATTCCAATCTACAACCCATTTTTCATTAAAATTCGAGCATTCCTTTGTATGCTTAAGAAGATCAATATGTTACGTATTTTTGATGAAGGAAATGGAGAGCTAACAAACCCCTTCCTATAACTAACCTTCTACCCCCGATACAAGTATGAATCAATCCCTAGCTCTTCCCAGTAACATCATATTTAATTTTTATGAAGAAATTATGGGGAGAAACACCATAAACAGAGCTGTAGAGGGAGGTTTTTTTGACAACGATGCTAAGATAGACGCCGACGGTCCTCCCTGTGGAAATCGAAAACCCGAGCACCCCCGATACTGTAAACGACCACCCACGTCCGTGGAAAGGAAATTGTTTTTTTTTTTTTTCCCCTCCGACATTGTACCGTCATGGCCCGCGTCATTGTTCGTTTGTCATGAAAATAGATATGAAATTTTAGCTTTTGAGAACCTCGTAGATCTACCATTTAGAATCTACAAGCACGAAACTGTGAAAAGAGAAGAAGAGAGGCATGATATAGGCTTCACCGTAGAGGGAAGAAACAGAGGACAAAGAAACACAGGCATCCAGAAATGATGAACTAGAGGAGAGAGATACAGAACTTTAGAAAACACACGTGAAGAGCCTTTGTATTGGGGTGAAGAAGAAAGGATCCACTATGGATGCGAGTTGGGTCTACGCTCCGTGACCCAACAGCTGACAGCACCCCCGAGAGTTATTAGCAAACCAACGCATTCACGATTCATTGGTCTCAGCCCAATTTTGTCCTGCCCCAACCCACTCAGAAAACCTAGTGATGCTCCTGCGCACCGCTCCTCAGTCAATCTGAACCCGAAACACATGCAGGTGCAACCTATTTAAGCCCATTGACCTGAAGAACAAACAAACTTTACGCCCAGGTCATACAATCAACTCTGCAGCACACCTACAGACCCCCACTCTCGTTCACCCGCAAACCAGCATCCTTCCCTGACCCGAGAAGGAGCATGGTGACTCATCCTGTCTCCTTGGTGCACCCTTGTGAACGTTTGCAGACACAATTGTACCTTCGAATCCCCGGCCTTTTTTCGACTGGGCTCCACGCATGTCACCTTGCGGACTAAAAAGAGGGCTCGATTCACAAACTTTACACCGGACTCCTATTTTTTACTATTTCCCTGAGGGTGATTTAAAACCCTAATTAAGTAAATAAGATCAGACGAGTCCTATTCAATAATTCAAGTTGAAATTCAAATTGTGAACGCGTGAAATACTAAACGAAAGGAGCGAGATTAACATGAGAAGCGAAACGCACCCCTCCCCCATCAAGGACGCAACTGTCCTTGGAGGAAAGGAGCTAATGCCCATTAATTATTAGTGAACGCCGGCTAAGGCCGACCAAGTAAGCAAACACAAAGAATGGCCTTATCTATAGGAATAAGACAAGATATACCCCTGTGTGGTATGACGATACGTGCATAGTGCATCGGCACGTTTGTTTTTGATAGCCCGTTTTATTGATTCCCCCACCCGACCCCCTCTTATATGTATGTTATGAGTTTTAGGAACTATATGATGATGCCTACGGATGATTTTGATCGACTATGTTATGAATGCTTAGATTTATGATTGTGTTTTTGATGACGAATGTATGCATGATGATGGATGATTATATTGATGGTATTTCTCTCCTAATATGACTGTTGTTTACCAACATTAAGCAAAGATGCATGTTATGACATGTCATATCTGCAATTAGTTGAGAAATCTGCCCTAGACACCACCCACAACCCTACAAAAAATTTAATGGATAATGTTCACAAATGCGATAGTTAACAGCATGATTACTAATATCTAATTAAAGTTTTACCCACATTTGTTAAACAAATTTGAGAAATTAGAGGGACCTCGCGCCTTTTTGTAAAATAAATAAAAAGACTTCCAATTGGAAAACGTGCCCCCCCTTGACGCTGATTAGACGTGACGAATGGACACCCAACCCCTTCACCCTCCTCCCTGGGTTCCGAAAAATTGGAATCATGACTAAAAAGACGAAATCGAAAATAAATAAAATTAAAAAGAAAATAAAATATAGTAAAAATCCCCCCCAATAAAATTTAAAACAAGAAACCGAAGTCAAGGACTCGAAAATTAAATATAAAATCAAAGGGCCACATGATTACAAATGAGGTGAGGTACAAATATAAAGAAAATATAAAAGACTCCCAAAATGTGACAAACGGGCTGACGCTCCGGAATGTTTACAACTCGTTGTGATAGCGCCGCAGCTCCGAACACCTATCCGTACGGACTCCTTTTCCCCTTTTTCTTTCCCCCTCCTCCCCCTTTTTTCTTTCCCTCCCCCCTTCTCTTTTCCCCCCCCCCCTGGACCTGAAACAAAGGGAACAAATGGCCTCCCCCCCAGTGAGTATAAAAATTATACTTAGTAAGCAACAATACTTTAGGCTCTTTTTCCGCTTTCTTGCTTCTCTCCCCTTTTTCCCTACTCCGCTCTATTTCTAGTTAGGTTATCACGGTCTCTATCTCTGGTGTTTTGTATTCGGTTGATTCCTTGTGCCGGAATCACACTTACTAAAAATTTTCTCTTGTTTTCCTTCCTGTATCGTAAGGTTAGAAAGGCTTGGAAAAATAAATACAATCCAAAAACTAACAAGAAGTGTTGAAAATTATAATAATAAATTAAAGTTTTGAAAACTACAAATTATCAAACCCCCCTGTTAAAGTGTCATCAATCAAGAGCTTTTATTTCCTTTTTTTTTTTCCCTCGACCCTTAGGCAAATAGTTCAATTTCGAGCTCCAAATTGTCCCTTCCTCAATTGAAATCAGCTGTGTAATAAACGTGAAAGGAAGGTTGAATCAAGCCCCATAGACTAACCTTAGTCTTTAAAACATAGTAGGACTTATCAAAGGGTCCCTCAATAGACTCAACGCTAGCAGATATTGTCCTCTTTAGGCTTTATTTTTTTTTCGGCTTTCCCTTTAAGATTCTCACATAGACATACGAAAGGTGGGTCTCACAATCTCACACCATCCTTCAGGGCCGTTAGAGTCCTCAGCTAGCATTCGTTCCTCTGTTCAATACTTTGGCTTCGATTCTAGGAAATTAATGCTAAAAATAGCCATGTGAACAAATCCCCTGTCTCATGCTATATACATTATATGCAAATCATGTTAGATACATATTTTGTCGTAATCAGATTTTGTACTGGAAATTTAGATTGTCACATGCCAGCCTAGCAAGCCAATGTATTATGAGTTGTTTTAGTTTCAATCACAACGTCTTCATCAGGGAATCATATGATACGTTTAATAACTTCCAAAAGTAGAGTTCTATCAAGTCTTTTTACAATTTACATTTTGTACATTCCTACCACCATTTTTTTCATTCATTTGCTCCCTATTTATTTTAATTAGCCCCCCTCTACCTGAACTAGTCCACATGTTATGTTTAATATGAAAAAGAAGATAAATTCCCCACCATAAAGGAAGCTTTTAATTGTACAATACACGCTGAGTTATTTTTTTTTTAGGTTTTAAACTTCCAGAACATTTATGCTGATCAGGATGCTGTAGCAAATTTTGATGAAACATAATGCTTCGAAAATTTGGAAATAAATCGCTGCCCCTGAAGTTTTTAATTGAAGCAATCCAGAAAGTAAACTTCTCTCGGCGTGTATGACCTACAAAATTTCCAACTCCCACATCAGCAGTCCAACCTCGACATCATTGCGCCTACCAAATTAGAAAATTCTAGTGCTTGTGGACGCTTTTACTTTTATTCTTCCTCAACCCTAAAATGAGAAGAAAAAAAGGCATTATAACAGGAAAAGGATATCCGAAAATAGGTAGACGCCATATTTTTGGCGGAAGAAATCGGATTATGGTAGCACAAAGCCTCGTGCCTGCTGTCGAAACACGAGAAGAAGGGAAAAATCTCCTTAATCCAGAAGCTGTGAAGACAGCAGGAAAAGAATGACTAAGAAGGAATAGGTTAGGCAAATAGCGTGGACGTGTGAGTACTCAAGGGGAGGGAAACTTCCATGAAGAACAACAACAAAGATTTTGGACTATTCCTGACTTTTCTCCTTACCTCTTTTCTTTTATTCCTATACACACCCCTTTACTATGTTTTTGGGATGTGGGTTCTATTTCTTTAACCCCTCCTCTTACTTTCCTTAACTCTCCTTACTCTCCCTTATCAGTTGTATCTTATTCTATCAATTTGCATATTGGATTGTGTATGTTGGTTTCTGTTTATTGAGTTCGTATGCGAGAGCGCAACATGCTCATATGTTAACTTATGGTTTTTCGTTGTTGTAATGGAATTGTCCCACCCGCAATATTATTTTATGTACCATAAAGAAAGAAAACTTATTAATGAAATCCACGCCTTGTAAGTATTATATAGTATTTTTTTAGTTGTAAACCAACGCAATTTCTAAATTTGATTAATTTAAAATTATGCTTTTTTCACAGGAAGAACCATAAAGAAGAGAAAAAAACCACTTTGAAGTTATTCCATATACATAAGTTTTAGATGATAGTTTACTTTAGTCATTCAATCATGGACCCACAACAAACAAAAACAATATAAAATGTTAAAACTTTGCATAAATGATGTCCAATATGTATCAAAGCTTTATTCCCATAATTTTAGTATCGCGACCCAGTGGTGGCTATAGACTCTAAGTTAGCATTTCATTTTTTTTCACGCGCATAAAGTATTCTTCTGTAGGCATTTTAACTGTTTTTTCACGATCAACTCCAACAATAAGGTATAACAAGTTATGAAAGAAGTGTTTTTCCCTATTATCTGGCCAATATGTAGATAACGAAAGAACCTGAATAAAGACCAAAATTTGTAGGGAATCACTACTCTTCCATGAAGCGTTCTAATTTTGATCATTTTATCACTTCTAATAATTGACTTTCATAGGACGACCCCTATCACTATTATTTTATATTTAATTTTTTAATATGTTACTAATGTCACATCGTACTTTTTCCAATCGGCTGAATCATGATGTGGACATGCTCCCGAAACAAGCGTCTCTCCTTTCTCTGAGGGGGAGATCCCACATCCTCATTCACATTTTCCTGCTCAATTTTGCTTCCGGTTCATTGATCACAGTTAGGCGAGCGTTTTCTCCCGGTCACTATAATCTTAAACCACCAAGCTCTGTGTGAAATTCAATACTTGTCCACGGGCAACACACGTCCGCTCGTATGTGCATGTTCAATCGTTCATACAACTCCATCCGACATGTCATCTTACACTAGGTTAAGTGTCAATGCAGACTTTCGACTTCTCCCTGTACACTTCTAGGCTTTTTTTTAAGGTTCTATGCCCACTACGCAACGCACACCATCATCTCAAGTCATTCTCGGTTACAACCTGTTACGTTTAGCTTATTTCTATTTAGATTTGATTTTATGTTATTTGAATCAGGACCGTGATCTTTACGTATATAATAGCAAGTTCATTGCTTCAATAGAATGCTCCCGAGCCTCGATTTCTCTCAATGCTTCTCTACTTATTCTAGTCTTCTCCCTGTCTATTACTAACACTTTGGCTATCAGAGTTGCTCTAAAACCAGCCAACCCGTTTACAAACTTAGAAGCTAGCTGTGATATTTGTACGGTGTCATAAGTTAAAAGTCCACTCCATTCGACCTTCGAGAGTTCATTTGTCGCACAGCCTAGCATTTCGTGAAATTTTCCCCCCTTTTGGGTACCTTATGATAGCATGAGCGATGATCATGGAAACAATTGTCTGCGTTCAAAGAAGTCCCACTGGGATTTGGTGGAGAATGGGATTTCTGCTAGCAAACAGAGACATCCTGTCTTCCACATTTGTATACCCAGGAAGAAGCACAGTGAAGATTAGAGTTGAAAGATTTAAAAAGCAAAGAATATCTATTTTAGCATTGAGGTTCGTTCGATCTTGGAGACAACTCTTCAACATGGATACAACAAAGAAACTATGAGATTCTCATGAAGCGCAGAAATATTAAGCGTTCGGACACGGGCCCCGGTAAAGCCCCGCATGCACACGTTGCAAAGTTTCAGAAGAGTCGTTGAAATGCTTCGCATGAAGGCAGGGAGATATCTATAAATGAGTACGAGGAGCCTGCCTCGGACCCTTAGAATAAGCCAACAAGATGACAATAATATGGGTGTAGAGAACAAGAAGATGTTGAAGTAGTTGAAAATCACCTTCCGACGATCTTTATGACTTCCAAGTTTGCATTATATGTGTGGGTAATTTCCTAGTGAGGAGGTTAATAAGGACCCCTCACAACCCATCTTAATCATTGATGAGTTGGCAAAGCAGTCTGCTTGTGCATGAATAACACATGGTTCTCATGTTGGGGAAAAATAAACGTAAGAACATGCTGTTTTGTGTCAGATTACTCATAGGTGCCAATAATCTGGAGGCAAGGCACCGTCAAGGTCAGTGAAGCATTAGAGCCGTAGAGAAGGGGCACAGCCACTTCCGGCCAGTACAAAAACTTCAACAAGGCACAACAGTGGAGTCCCGTATAATCCCTTGGACAAGTTTCCCCCCCTTAGGGACACCTCTCTTCAATGGGAATGTCAAAGCAAGGAGAATGAGGAAAACTATGCAGAGACTCAAGAAGAGATATTGCTGATGGCTTTATGTGAATATGACACTTAAGGGCCCCTTAATAGAGAAGAATGTGGCTTCCTTCGACTCCGGGACTTTTTAGCAAATCATATGGTGGGAAGCAAGGAATATTTTTCAGAATTTGATGGGAGTTTTAGAGACGATTCAGTGGAAGCTGGGCCAATAACATCAAGCATGGATTGTAATCGAGAAAGCGGTATATGTACGGTGCAGCAAGAGAATGGAATCATACTGATAATCATAGCGAGTGTATAGTATGCTGCAAAGCTGAAGAACAATCTGTTCTGCAGTATTGGGGAAAGTGCAAGCAAAACCGGTGGCTTAGCATTTTGTTTCAAACATGTAAAAAACAAAAAAAACGGGTTTTGCAAGTGTTTACTTGAGGAGAGACTTTAAATCGTGGAGGACAACGATCTGTCTTTGACACTCGAATGTGTCATACTGCCATGCTATATTATCTGCAACAATGTCCCACGCAACCGTTCAGACCAATTGTAAACTTATGGCGATAGAATGTGTGTTTTCCCCCCCCCTTTTTTTTTCTTTCATGTCGTATCCGCTCTTTCTACGCTCCTCGCTCCAATTCCTACGCCCCCCACTAGTCGGAGAAGGTAGAAAGGGACCCAAGTCCTTCCCCTACCATTCATTCTACTGTCAACTAGAAAGCAGCCTCTCTAATTGCTGCAAGACAAAAAGAAGAACAAGCACGGAAGAGATGAGAGAGAGCTAGATACTAATGCTGGAATGAGAATAGGAGAAGGGGAGAAGAAACCTCAGCGATGATTATCTCTAGAGTTTCGGCGCAAGGCGGAAGAAGAAGAACGATATCGGTGAGCTTGAGGATTTTCAAGAGGCAAAAAGAGGAGGGAAACTGAAGAACTAAGCTAGATGAATTACGAGTTTGAGGCCGTCGTTTTTTTGGAGTTAGTGAAGAGTCAAAAGGACTTACAGACCTATGATATAGAAGCGGCATAGAAAATACTACCGAGGAAAATATATGCAATAGGAGAAGATTTTTTGTGAAGAAGATGATGAAGCGTCTTCTAGATGAGAGGCTATGCAATAGGAGAAGATTTTTGTGAAGAAGATGATGAAGCCCACTCGGCCATGTTTACCACTACTGATCCCTGTAAACTTTGAAGACGGATTGATTTAAAGACATTGAAGAGTGAGAAATGGAGGCAAGCCATGGATCTGGACATGGAAGCAATAAACAGAAATGACACATGAGAATTGATGAAGTTATCTGAGGGTGAAAATCTGTTATGATCGACATCGTAGATATAAACGGATGACAGATGAGAAATTCAGTTAACGAGACGAAATTGTATGAGGTTTAGATTTTGATTATAGGTCACTACCAGATTAGTCCTACACGGATTTGATTTTGTAAAGCTATTCAATAGCCAATTTTATTCCCACTAGAATGTGAGATTTCTCCCACTATTCTCTGTATCTTTTCAGTTTTCTCTCCGTCTGTTCCGAACACAAACCAACATAACTCAGCACTGTTAATATCATGTCTTCGAGAAAGCTAGCCCTATCTTGTGCTCCTTTGAACACCATTGCTTGTATTTCCAGTACGGATCCATGTGCCCTGACCATCCTCATTGAGACATCCCAAACATTTATCCAGATGGGTTCCTAAACGGACATTTGTGGGTTGTTCGTTTTTTTTGTTCGGCTACCATGGCTAAACTAATTTATCGGTTAATCTCCACTTCCCAAATAGCGGATGCTTGAACAAAATCTCCGATCACATGGGTCGAGGTGACACCCCCTTTCCCAAGACTAGCTACATTTTGTCACCACATTCCTCCGGTTACTGTCAGTTAAATGAAACATCTTCAAAAGAAGACACCTGGAACGCTCGTTCCACGACGTCACCACCATACAAGATGAAGTCAATTTGACTATTAACTTCTCACCCTTTGATCCCCATTCATCATTACAAGAAATTATGAAAATTAAAATCAATTAAATAAAGTTTCCCCCCAACCAACTCATGAAATGATGCTATGCACAACTTCAATCTGCTACTTCAAACCGTACAAATATTCCACTTATGAAGTTCCAAAATGGTCTATTCCCAATCAAAATCAACTTATAACACATGAAATAATGGTTTGAAACCGAGCCCTGTATCATATTTTGTAGATGATAAAATGAATCTAATAAGGTTCATTAGAACATTTGGAATTCTTCCGCTAATCTTATTACACATGTTATAATGATGAGCTTCTAATACTTTATTAGCTGAAGTTGTCATTTTTTCAATCTTTTTAATAATAGATGGAACGTATTAAACCTCCTTTAATGTGATATGTCAACTGGTGTTAATTAAGTGTATGTTGTTGAGATCAATTAACACAAGTTATCATTAAAAAAACACCTAATGAAATTGACACTGTGCAAGTATTTGTTACAAATTTTTGTGTTCTATGAACATCGAACCCCATTTTAAGAAATAGATAACAGTTTTATAAACTTCAAACTAATATTATTTTAACTTTAAAAATATCTAACAAGGCCATATTGTTTTAATTCTTTGCATTTTTTTCCATAGGGTTCAACACTTCCAAAATCCAATTAATTGATGTTTTGTTTATTACCGATTCATCAATAACCAACCAAAGGTCCCATCGAAATTGCATAATCAGGTATCTGGAAGGGGTTATCAGGTTACTAGTAAGTTTTCACGCTCATGGAATCACGTTAGGCTGCCCTTTAATGTTTCGTGGGAAGTTAAAACTAATGAATTGTGAGGCTACTCCATGATGTAATGTATAAGCTTATGTTAACTTGTTTTTTTAATACAATGTTCGAAGACCACTTATATCGTAGGATAAGTGCATACATGTAATCAAGTTGCCCTAGGATTCAGACTCAAAAGTGATCTGTTATTCTCTAACCTCCACGCGGTGCGCGACGACTGCCCATTCACCTCCCTTCATGTGGGATGTTGTTGGAATGTATCTTTCATGAGACGTGTATGATAAGGAGGGCCTCCTATTTCCCTCCTTTAGACCTGAGAGACACTAGCACCAGAATTTCACTTTTCATCAGAAGGGATGATACAGATAATGATAGCCCGCAACTCTTCTGGTTCACACGAATGAGGACTAAGGGTTTCACCCTTCTAGGGAAAACGTTTTAGTATCAGGAAGCGACATGTCAAGAATATAAGATCCTAAGTGCCAAGTAACAACAAAAAATCTTTCTTTTCAATAAGGAGATTAAATCCCTAGGCTTAAGTGGCCATTACATGAAGTTTTTCATACAAAGTAGGCTATTTAGATGATTATTTTTATTCACTCCCTATGTGTTACATTTTTTTTTTTTTTTCGATAATAGCGAGTTTCGTCATGGATCAAACGGATGGAAGCAAACTTTTAGAAGTGGTGTGATAAACAATCTAATCCTCATCATCAGCCCCCAAATCGATTTCCAAGTTTTGTTGAATCAAAGGAAACTAAACAATCCTCTCGTATACAAAATATGTCAGCTCAACCAAGAGATAAGGCTAAAAGTAAACGACCGCCACCCTTCATCTCCCCAAGATCAAAGATCTACAACGACAACATAGAGAACACCTCTCTTGACGAGTCACTCCACATTGAACTCCACAATTGAAACTTGATCAAGACTTGATTGAATGAACTCAGATTAAATTAGCCTAAATTGTCCATGAAACTTAGGTAATGACACGATGTATGATTCCAAACTTTATTAGGTAAAGTCTCAACTTGAGAGCTTAAGTTCCCCCCCCCATTCATAAAAAATATCTCTTTTACCTAATAATTTGCCTCGCCACCTATTTATAGTCTCTCAACTAGAGAAACTTCCAAACTCCTTCCCACATGCCTCACTAAAGGATTTTTTGATTTATGACCCATGATGGTAAGTTACTCGACCACTACCCTTTAAATCATCCAACAAAACCAAAAAAAAAAAAAAAGTTATGATCACTTTTACAACCTCCCACCACTTGCCACTCTTGCCCCCACAATACAAAACGAACTATAGGAATTATAAAAAAAATAAAGTTTGCCAAATAAAAATCAATAATCAACAAGTGCTATTTATCGACAACTCCATTTTCCACTTAAACAGTGTAAAAGATCTCAACTCCGTAACACGAAATTGGTCCTTACTAAAACCAAATCAACTTTCCCTGTAACACCATGAAATGGATGTTGAATCGAGTCTATCAAATTTGTACATGAAGGAATGAATGTTGTTGGATATTCATGACCTTAAGGGTATGTAATAGGTGAATTGAAAAATTGTGCGAAACATCATGATACTTATCAGAAGGCCATGACTAACTTTTTTAACTTAGTATATGTAACAGCCCCAATCACTGCTAGCAACATTTGTCCCTTTAGGCTTTTCATGTTCGAGGCTTCCATGCTTTTAAAACTTGTCTGGTAGGAAGAGGTTTACCACACCCTTATTAAGAATGTTTTTGTTTCCATCGCAAAACGACATGTGTAAATCGAGTGGAAAGTATTATTATCCTATCTTTTAGTTCTAAACCCGATGCAAAATTTGATTAATTTAGAAAAATTACGGTTTAAAAGGAAGTAAGTAACCATAGAGAGAGAAAAAAAATCTTTGAAGTTATTCCATAATATAAGTTTTAGTTTGATAGTTTCACTTCGTCATCCATCATTAACACACAAACAAAACAAAGTATAGAATGTTAAAAATTGGATAGACGAGGTGAATTGAATTGATCAATTAACCCACAATCTATATTTTTTTAGCATTAAGTGGCAGTCGTCCCTTATATTTGAGATTTCCCCGGTGAGGCATTTATTAAGTTAGAATACTTTATCAGCGGCTGAATGTCGGATGAATTGGTCCAATTTCTTTGTCTTTTAAATAATAGGATAGGATGTTTCTATATGGAACTTGTAACTAATTAATGTTTTGATTTCTTACTTCATTTCGCCCCTTTAATGTGATTTAAACATCTAAAGGTTTAACAAATAGATTAACAACTATTTCCATGAATGGCACCGAAAGAAGTATATTTTTCATATTTTGTGGATAAGAGGAGAAGGACGTTTTAAATATACAACTTGTGTGGAATCCAAACTTGTTTTGTCACAACATGCCTCTCGTGTGTGCATGTCTCAATCGTCTGCGACTCTATCCAACATGCCTTGTAGACTAGGGGTAAGGCATCTGACTCGTCTTTTCCTCTACTCTAGGCCAATATTTATAAACTGTTTGAGAGCAAATTTATATCTTACAGTTTGAACTTTTTAAAATATCTAATATATTTGTGTCCGTGACAAGGCCATTGACACTAGACATTCGCCACAACCTCACGTGGTTTCCTTCAACTCTATGGGCCATGGACACTAGACATTCGCCCAACCTCACGCGGTTTCCTTCAACTCTATGGGCCATGGACACTAGACATTCGCCCAACCTCAACGCGGTTTCCTTCAACTCTATGGGCCATGGAAACTAGACCTTCGCCCAAAGCCCATAGCTCACACTCCCTACTTGGAATGGACAGGCCAAAGAACAACTACAACAACCCTAACCAATGGGCTGAGCCAACCTACAACCACTCTTGACCCCATATAGGTAAATAGCTCACATTCCAAGCTCAGCGATTTTCTTAAAACATCACTGTACTTTAGAAGACTTTACATCCAACTTTAAATCTATCAATGTGGTGATTGTTGTAGCGGAGGAAACCTATCATATTTTCATGTAAAATAGATTTAATACATTGATTCAAAAAATAAATGGCAATGCTGAGGACTATTCACAGGTTTATCAGGCCTAGAGAATCGACCGCTAACCTCCACCGACAACAGGCAAAAGGTTACGCTGCAACCCTAACCAATGGGCTAAGCCAGCCTCCAACCACTTTGTTGCTTCCTTATAGGTTACAAGCTTACATTAACAAGCTCAGCGATTTCCTTAAAACAATGCCTACTTTATGAAGACTACATTGTTGTAAGTGGAGAAACCTATCATATTTACACGTAAAATAGATTAACAAATTGATTCAAAACAAATGGCAAGCTCGATGTCTATAGTTCAAGCCACCAAAAATATATGTAAAAAAAAAAGTAGATGTCAGGCTGAGGACTACCCAGAGGTTCATATTGGGACTAGGAGAATCGACCCGCTATCCTTCCACCGACAAGAGCGAAAGGAAACGCTTACATTACCAAGCTCGGCGATTTCCTTAAGTTAAATCTATTAATGTAGGATTGTTGTAGCGGAGAAACCTATCATATTTACATGTAAAATAGATTAACAATTGATTCAAAACAAATGGCAAGCAAGCTCGATGTCCATAGTCCAAGCCACCAAAAATATATGTAAAAAAAAAGTTGATGTCCGGCTGAGGACTACCCAGAGGTTTATATTGGCCTAGGGAGAATCGACCCGCTATCCTACCCAAGAGGTTTATATTGGGCCTAGGAGAATCGACCCGCTATCCTTCCACCGAACAGAGAACGAAATGTTACGCTTCTCTGTGAAAACCAGCCTCACGGGTTTCCTTCAACTCTAAGTACAATGGACACACCTAGGCCTTCGCCCAAAGCCCATAGCCCGACTCCCTACTTGAAATGGACAGGCCAAAGAATAACTCCAACAACACTAACCAATGGGCTGAGCCAACCTCCAACCACTTTGTTGCCCCCATATGGAGTTACAAGCTCACATTACCAAGCCCAAACGATTTGTTTAAGACACATATCTACTTTATGAAGACTACATCCAATTTTTAAATCTATCACTGTGGAATTGTTGTAGTAGAGAAATCGATCATATTTACATGTAAAATAGATTAATACCATTGATTCAAACAAATGGCAAGATGGACTGTCCATAGTCAAAGCACCAAAAATATTATTATAGAAAAAAAAAAGTTGATGGCAGGGACTTACTCGGAGGGTTAGACTGGACTAGGAGGGGAATCGACCCGATATTCCTTCAACCGACAAAGAACGGAAGGTTACGTTGCTCTGATAAACAATCCTCACTTGGTTTCACTTCAACTCTAAGGGCCATGGACACTAGGCCTTCGCCCAAAGCCCATAACCCAACTACCTATTTGGACCGTCCATGGACAGGCCATAAGAACAACTCCAACAACCGTAACCAATAGGCTGAGCCAACCTCTAACACTTTGCTTCCCCCATAGGGTACAAGCTCACATTACAAGTTCGGCGATTTCCTAAAGACAATATTACTTTATGAAGATACATCAAATTTTAAAAAGCAATGTGCCGATTGTCGTGTAGCAGCAAATCTATGATATTTACATGTAAAATAGATTAAGTACATTGTTCAACAAATGTAGCTCCAACCGACAAGAAGGGAAGGTTACGCTGCTCTGTGAAACCAGCCTCACGAGGTTTTCCTTAACTCTAAGGGCCATGGACACTAGGCCTTCGCCCAAAGCCCATAACCCAACTCCCTACTTGGAATGGACAGGCCAAAGAACCACTCCTGCCAACCCTAACCAATGGGCTAAGCCGCCTCCACACCATTGTTGCCTTCCTTATAGGGTAGAAGCTTACATTTACAAGCTCGGCGATTTTCCTAAGACAATGCCTACTTTATGAAGACTACATCCAACTTTAAATCTATTAATGTGGGATTGTTGTTAGCGGAGCATTCTATCATATTTACATGTAAAATAGATTAATACATTGATTCAAAACAAATGGCCAACCACGAAGCTATAGTTCAACACACAAAAATATATGTAAACAAAAAAAAGTGGATGTAGTCAAGGACTACCCCAGAGGTTTATAGTGGGCCTAGGCGGATCGACCCGCTTCCTGTAGACCGACAAGAAGCGAAAGGTTACGCTTTCTTTATAAGACAGCCAACCTCCAACCACTTTGTTGCCCCCCTTATTGGTTACAAGCTCACATAACAAGCTTGGCGTATTTCCTCAAGACAATGCCTACTTTATGAAGACTACATCCAACTTTAAATCTATTAATTTGGGATTGTGGTAGCGGAGAAACTAGGCCAAAGAACAACTCCAACAACCCTAACCAATGGGATATGCCAACCTCCAACAACTTTGTTGCCCGATGATGTGTCTTAACCTCCAACAACTTTGTTGCCCCCTTATTGGTTACAAGGTCACATAACCAAGCTCGGCGATTTCCTTAAGACAATGCCTACTTTTATTAAGACTACATCCAACTTTAAATCTATCAATGTGTGATGGTTGTAGCGGAGAAACCTTTACAAGCTCACATTACCAAGCTCGGCGATTTCCATAAGACAATGCCTACTTTATGAAGACTACATCCAACTTTAAATCTATTAGCTCGGGATTCCATAGACAATGCCAAACCTCCAACAACTTTGTTGACCCTTAGTGGTTTACAAGCTCACATAACCAAGATCGGCGATTTTCTTAAGACAATGCCACTTTATTCAAAGACTAACCTACATATTTACATATAAAAAAGATTAATGTATGATTGAAAACAAAGGCAAGCTCGACCCGTTATCCTTCCACCGACAAGAGCGACAAGGTTACCCGCTCTGTGAAACCAGGCCTCACGCAGTTCCTTCAACTATAAGGACCATGGACCACCTAGGCATTCGCCCAAAGCCCATATCCAACTCCCTAATTGGACCCCCCCCAATGGAGGGCCAAAGGACCAAACTCCAACAACCCTAACAAATGGGTGAGCGACCTCAAAACACTTTGCTCCCCCATATGGGTTACAAGATCAAATTACCAAGCTCGTCGATTTTCCTTAAGACAATGACTACTTTATGAAGACTACAATCAACGTTTTTTTAAATCTATGAATGTGGGACTGTTGTAGCCGGAGTATGTAAAATAGATTAATACATTATTCAAAACAAATGGAAAGCTCGATGGACCATAGCCTAGAAGTCCATCCAACAAACACCCCTTTTATTTATGTATTTCTAAAAAAAAAGGTGTATGCCAAGGATCCTGAGGACTCTACCAGAGGTTGCCATATTTGGCCTCATCCGAGAGCTAGACCTTGTCATCCCTGTCCACCAAAAATAGCTGAAGCTCCCCCTACGCTTGCTCTATGTAGAAATCCAGCCTCACGCAGTTTCCTTCTTAACCTCCCCTTAATGTGCCATGGGACACTAGGCCTTTGCCCCCCATCCCCCATCCACTTACCTACTCACTAATAGTAACACCAATAAATATGTAAGAAAATTTTGCACAATATGACAAAAAAAAAAAAAATAAAGAAAAAGGAGTAAAAGAACTGAAAAAACCTAAAATCAAAATTGTAAACACAATCCAATGGGCCTAAGCCAATCTGCCACCCCTCCCTCTGCTTGCCCCACCATTTGGTTACAAGCTAATATATACCACAGCTCAACAATGCTTTAAGACAATGAACTACTTTATGAAGAGTGCATCCAATCTTAAATCTATACAACGTCGGATGTTGTGTAGCTGAGGAAACCTATAACTTCTCACCTCTCTTCAAAAGAGTCCCCGTTAAGCGTTTCAGGATATTAATATTGTATACCCCTCCCTCCCCTTTAGTTTTACAACACTATTATGAGGTTTACCCATGATAATTCTGAACGTTTTTTTTGTATACATCACATTCCCCCATATTTACTTGTGCCCAAAATAGATGGAATACATTAGTTATTATGAAAACATCGGTTGTGTACATATTATAAGAAATCCAAACACTAGTCAACACTCAAAATATTCATACAAAAATTACTAAAAAAATTCTGGAGAGTGTTCAAACCCCTTACATTTATTGAAATTGGAAAAAAAAGTGCTTGGCAAGCTTGATGTTCACTTACGCTCCCCATAGCCACCAAAAAATAGTATTGTAAACACCCAAAACGTGGAATGTCTAGGTCTTGAGGATCTATATCCCCGAGCAGACCGTATTATATTTTGGGCTCTAGGAGAATCGATCCCGGGCGATCCTTCCACCGACAATGAGCCGGCCAAAGGTTACGCTCCCTCTTGTATGACCATTGAGAATTTCATGAGAACCACTCGAAAAGTAGTTCAATTTGATGAAAAACTAAAGAGGTACAAGTTTTAGGGTTGATGCCCGCATGGTTCAGTGAATTATCTTTTTTTCCCCCCCCGGCCACGTTCAATCGTTCTTCCTCCTTTCCTTCACCAAAGATCCTCCTTACACCTTTCTTAAACTAAAGGCATAATTCTTAGAGGTTGTTTGGGCGTGGTTGAGGCGAATTTTGAGTTCCTTCCCTCGGTCTGCAACTTAACCTAGAACACGATTTTTTCGTCTATTGGTCAGCTCAAACTAGGCCGTCTTAGCCCTCGATTCCCTCATCAAGCATCTGTTCCATTTAGTCCCCTCAAGCTATTGGAAACATCAATGTTCTACAATTTACAGATGTCTTGTAAAGAAAGAAGAATTCAAATGTTATTCCCCACAAAAAACGTACATGCACCCTAGGAATTCTAGTTGTTTCAGCCATTACGCTTTTTGTTCTTTAAGGTTGGTCTCTCCCTTCGAGGCCCTTCTTCGAAAAATGATCCTTAGGTGTGTAGATAAGTGATTCAGAAGGTTATGGATTTGTCGTCTCTTCCCCCGTGCAATATGTATATAGCGGCGGATTTAGAATTTCAACGCTTGCATTGGAGTTTATTTAATGGTGGACCAGAGTGTGGGTGGATACGAGAGCCGGAACTTTTTTTAAAGCTTCCTCTCCCTGTCCACCCCAAACCTCTAGGTAATCCTCTTTAAAACGTGTAGGAACATGTTTGTTTGAAGAAGATGGACTATAGCTTCCGAATTTTGAGAATACCCGAGGATACAATACCCAAAACATATAACGATCTTCCTCCCACACACTTCAACGTTATTAAAGGTCCGACTTGAGCTTTGGTTCCACACCCTAGTTGCTCCCCTACGTAAATCGTCTAGAATCATCACAATTTCTTACCTTAATTTGAATTCAAGCCGTTGGAGGATATGCTAAGCGTGTGCTAGATCCTCCCACTCAATTTTGTTGGAGTCCCGATAAAATTCTTAAATAAACACTTTAAAATCAATTAAATATTATATTTGAATGTTATAAGCTGCTTACTAACAAATACGAAAAATAAGGTCCCACTACTTGATTGATTGTTAAACTTCCGAGTTACTAGGTTCAAAGTCTACAATATTTACCCCACTAGCCATGAGACCACAAAGAGACTCTTACTAAACTTATATAAAATTTGTGTATAATAAATGTTTGAACTTTAAAAAATAAATAGAAGGTCATATACTTAACTTTGAAAATGACTAACTTTGAAAACAGGATTAATGTGTTCCTCATTTTTTAGTTTTGTATTTGATAGGGGTTTCAAATTTCCCGATTACAATAAATTATATTGATCCTATGATCACGGGTACAATTATTCTACACCCTTCTTTTTTCAACCCTCCCCCTTTTCCCGAACATATATATGGTTAATTTTGTGAAATAAGTTTTTTTCCATATGATGTGGATAAGGAAAAAACTAGAGGATTTCCGAGTATTGGATTTTAGACCTCTTGCTCCATAAGCAAGAATCATACCCTAGAATCTTTTACTTTCATTTCGGAGAACTTTTCTATTTTAGTCCAACTTCTACATTGTCGGGACATTTCAAGAATTGAACTTAAGGGTCTTTTACCCTATATGCAAATGGAATTTTAAACTTTTAAAATGTCAGCTTAATGGAGGTACAATTATTAGTTATTGCTTAATATTTTGCCTCGCTATTAGATTATGATTCTAGCTTATGAAACAAAAAGGATTAAGATCAGATTCAAAGACCTCTCGCACCAAACGCTTGAATCATACCACTAGACGAACAATATTCTTACCATTATTATTGTAACACTCCAAAAATGAGGAAAATTAGCTCCAACAAGAATAAGCCGCCCCATGTAAGACCGAAAGAATCCAAGGAAAGAAAATATAGAGAGGATTAAGCAAGGACACCCAAAGGTCTTTAAGAAGTCCATTTCTATACTGTACGTACGAGTAACGTTTTTTCCTTTCCCCTTCCTCCCCCTTTTCGCTCTTTAGAAAATGACGAAAAAGGTCATTTTTTCCAATTTTTTAAGGAATTTTCCAAATTTTTAATTCCTTCTATCTTAAGGAATTTCAACATGCTCAATGGATTCATGACCAACTAGTGATGCAAGAAAATTTTAGAAAAATTAAGGAATTTTTTTCAAGAAAAATAATCAATAACATATTATGCAGAAAAGTGCAACCAACACACAAAATACTCCTAACATTAGGGATGGAATAAGTACCGATTTATGCCCCATTATAAAATTACCAACACACTCCCTGCCAGAAAATCCTAGAATCTCAAATATAATTCAGCCCCATTGCGATCTCCTCCAAAATTGGACACGATCTAGAACATTCACAAGTCATCAAATCCAACGATCAAAATTTAAATTGGATGACGGTAGCTCACTGATCGAAGATGATATTTTCGACGAATTTTCAAGAAAATTCAATCTCCAAATCACGACGAATCTAGAGGTTTCAACGTCGGTGGAAGCTTCCCCTAAATAAATGCGGAAGTTGGCCGAGCAACAAGAGGAAACAAGAACTCGGCCATACGGGCGAGTAGAGCCTCCCAATCGTAAGTAAGCCCGGTTTAGATTGTTGGGGTCTCCGATCATAGATTTCTTCCAAATTCAGAGAGATATTCTCAAAGCATTCCTTTTGAATAAAACGCGTTCCTTATAGTTTCTTAAAAAAAGTTTAGTTCCCACAAGTTCTATGAAACGAATAGAGTGCTCATAAAAAGTGCCTTAGAAACCGAGTACTACCAATCCAATACGCCAGATTGGAAAGAATTTTAAGAAAAACAAAAACATGAAAATACAATCAGAGGCTATACACGGAGAACTCTTTATCTCGAGAAAGAATCATTTCCATTCCATTGCTGCTACCGCCAAGAAATATTTTCATAGAAGATCAACGAAGAGAAATAACCTCAGGAACGAGCCCAATTGAAGGAAGTCAGTTTCAAGGCTCAAATTTGGGTAAGTGTCGGATTCCTGTCTACAGTCAATTATTTTCTCAATTTAATGGCATTCCTGTTTTAACTTTAGAGCGATTGAATTTGAGCTACCACTTGGATGAAGAAATTGCAGAGCTGAAAAGTTGCTGTACGAATCCAAATACCCCCCACAATAGGAAAACGATATACACTCTAGTGTTCTTGAACGTGAGCTTGCCAGGCCATAATAACGATAGTTCTGAGACGAAATTGATGGTCCAACAAATCAAAAATACGATTCCACCAAATTAATTTCCTTAGCATGAAGAAAAGGACGGGGAAGAGGTCCCATGAAGAACTGGTGCCTTGAAAATTCCCTAGAATTGGCTACCAAATAAAAAACCTCTATTTTGCTCTGACGAGAAATCAGTTTTTGGACAAACTTTGGAAGTGTAATATCTTGGCGCTACAATGAGACGAGATGGTATGAAATCACAATCCACTAGACTCTTCCTTTGTAACAAAATCTGTTAGTTTCATGAAGAAATTGAGGGGAGAGACGGTGATGTAATGGGTGTTTCGAGGAGCTTGAGTTTCAGACGAGGGCGCAAAGGATGCGTGCGTCTTCTTCGGTCTCAGAGGAAGATAGAATGCAACGTTTCGTCCGCGTTTTCAGCAGTTGTATCCTGTAGTGCTGGTTGTAATGTTCCCAGCCTAGCTTAAGTTTGACAGTAAAAGCCCTACATACATATATAGACATCTTATTGATGGTCACTTAAACACTTCACAGTGTGTTACATTTTTTTCAGGTCATACTAGGAGTTGCACCGCTGGTTACGTTTCCGAGCTTATACATCAGCGCTTTTGTCAATTAAGAGCTGAATTTTTCACTATATGTTTACATTTTTTTCTCCAATAAATGTAAGATGTGGTATGTGTGGCACAATTGTTCTATACACACACATACACTCACACATCACATTTCGTAGGATATATTTTAGGCACCGAACCCCCGTCCCAACATATATTTTACTAATAACGGTTGTGCTCACAATAATTGTTTGCAAACAAATTTCTCATGCATTCACTTTCATATTGAGTTGTTTTAATTTCAACACAACCATTTCATATATAAAGAATTGAATTTGGACGGGAACACTCTCACAAGTAGCAAGATCAAATTCTCACATATTTTTTATTGTTTTATTGGAATGTTATAATCATTATTGTATTAATAAATAAAGAGAGTATTAATGAAATCTTTGTGGAAGTAGTGTATCTATCCACCCTTTAAAAATATTTAATAGGTCATTCCTTTAGTCCTTTGTACCCATATGGTTCTGACACTTTTAAAATGAAATATATTGATTAGTATTAGTGCTACACTTTATACAACAATAAAAAATGTATCCTATGGTCCCATACGACAATTTGAAACTCAGACGGTTATTGGATTGTAAGTCCAAGGTCATATACCGGCTAGACATTTGAGACCACACATATATACAAAATTTATGTGTAATAGACCTCTGAAACTTTTAAAGACACCTAAGTAATGGGTGAGTGCTAACACGGACCTTATAAGGGGGTGACAGGTTACTAGTAACTTTGTACGCCCATGGAATTCACGTTATGGTTGTAGTGTGACTTCTAATGTTCTCGCTATAATGGTGGGTGAGGTTTTTAGAACTACACACACACACTGTATGCTACTCAATGATCTCACACACATGTAAAAGGCCTCATGTTAATTTTATAAACCATGTTCCAAGAATATATGTAGGATCATTGAATATTCATGGGTAAATACAGTTGCTAGTATTATACCACAAAAGGGACTGTTATCTCCCTTCACGCAGTGTGTGACGATGCCCCTATTCCTCTTTATGTGGTGATGCCTCGCTATGTATCATGAGCAGGATGAGAGGAGGGGGCCTCCTATTTTTCCTCACTTATATGAAGTATGCACTGGCATCAGAATTTACTAGTAAAGGATTATATAGCAACCTATCATGATAGCACCACTTTTGTGTTCACAACGAAGAAAACTAAAAGCTACTTTCGGGTGGGGAAAAATGTTTTTTTGGAAAGTCCAAAAGTGACATTTAAGAATATAAGCTCTTGATTACACCTCAAATAACCGAGAGATAACATTCTATTGTAAGTGTTGGGCTATTAAGAACCATGACACACGTAGGCTACGTATTGATACTTTTTATTCCCTCCTATGTATATTACATTTTTTTTTGGCTAACGTACTAGCGTTGGTCGTGCGATTGGAGGTCGAACTTATCCACGTCACAGCATGGGTGATAAGAAAAGACACATCCTATTCACTTCAGCCGTCAACGATCTAAGCTTTTTTTGGAGCAAAAACCCCTTGAATCAAAGAAATTAAAACCTTCTTATACAAAATTCGGATCAACAAGGAGATAAGGCTAAAAGTAGATTACCCGACTCAAAAGATCTAGCTTTGAAACATTTTGAGTCAGGTCCACAATTGAACTTGATCATGGGCTTGATTGAATGGGGGCTCAGATGTTTAATCTATCATAAGAATTGTCTTCAAATATCTAAGGGCGGAAATCTACAGGCTTGAGGCTTCATCACATATTCATTCATAAGATCAATCTCCCTTTACATATATGTTTATATTTGTGGGCATTTGTTTGGATCGCCCAGATTATTAAATTAATAACTTCAACTCTGTACAAATGCGTACTTAAATGATGATGACTATGATTGGTAAGTTAATCCAATTACCCTATAAATTCTCAGCAAAAAAAGTAGAAGTTATGACACAATAACTTCCCACCTTATGCCCAATATAACAGTTAATGGAATTATAATAATAAATAAAGTTTGCAAAATAAATTATCAATCAAGTGCTATTTATAGCAATTCCATCCTTCACTTCATCCGTGAAAATATTCATTTATGAAACTCCAAAATGTATCACATGAAATGGTGGTGAATACGAGTCTGTCCAATTTTGTAAGGACGGAATGAATGTTGTTGAACATTCTGGCCTTGGATTGTCTATAATAAGTCTAGCTTGAAACATTTGGAGCATCATGATACTTATCAGAGGGCCATGAATAACCTTCATCTTTAACTTAGTATATGTAACACCCCAAACTCACTGCTTGCAGATATGTCCTATTTAGGCTTTCCCTTTCGGGCTTCCCCTTAAGGGTTTTAAAACCCGTTTTCTAGGAAGAGGTTTACACACCCTTATAAAGAATGTTTTGTTTCCATCTCCAAGACAGTGGGGATTCACAATTCACCCTCCTTCAAGGCCAGTGTCCTACTGGCACGAGTTTCTCTCTTTATTGAGGGGATCTCACAACCAACTCCTTTGGGGTCCAGAGTCATCGTGGCACTCGTTTCTCTTCCAACGATGTGGGATCTTATACAATGACCCAAATTTCGAGAACCAGCATCTTAGTAGCACTCGTTCTTCTCTCCAATTAAATATGGATCTCACAATCAACCTCTCCGGGGCCAATGTCCAGCTAGCGCTAGTTCCTCTCTCAATCAAGTGGTATCTCACAATCAACCCCTATTTAGAGCTCAGCATTCTCTGCTTGGCATACCGTCTATGGTTTGTCTTGCTCTGAACCATTTGTAACCAATTCAACCTCCTTGACTTTCCCTTTCGGGCTTCCCTCAAGGTTTTCAAAAACGAATCCACTAGGAGCGTTTTCACACTTCTTAAAAGAATGTTTCGTTTCTTCTCTCCAATAATAAAGCCGCAAATGATCATCTTTTCCTTCAGGTCTAATTAGTGTCATTTAAAGGAACACCCTAATTGTAGGGCTATGATGAGGAAAGAAAAAACACAAGAAAAGAGAGAGAGAGAGAATGAAGGAGGTTGAGGAGAAAGAGAGGGTTTTTAAATAAAAAGAAATAGTTGGAATGCTTGGATCCAATTATGAGGAGTGTGGATCGGCCAAGATCCTTCATTAAAATTTTAATGAGAAGATCAATATGAACATTTTAATAGTCCAAATGTACAAACAAAAAAAAAAGTTGAGAATGAGGGAGGGTAAGGATTTGTGTTGGTTCTTGTTTTCTCAAATGAAGAGAATTTTTTTTAAGAAGCCATTTGAAACGTTTAATACTTAATTATTGTGTTTTCAAGTCACGTGTGAAATTTGGTAGCCATTGGTATGCCTAAGATGGTAAACAGGGAGAGGTGTAAAATGACCATAATGCCTTTCGCCCAAAATACCCCCGTACACCTATAATGTGGTAACTTAATACATAACTTGAAATAAGGTTATCAAGATATTAGAAGTTTCACACTCATGTGATCGCATTAGGTTGCTCTTAATGTTTACAAGTTAAAGCTAATGAGTTGTGTGATGCGATCCATGAGATAACGTACAAGCCTCGGTTAATTATAAACCATGTCCAAGATTATACATGATCAAAGAATAGTATGTAATAAGTTGCGGATAAATAGCTCAAAAGTGACGTATTTCCAATTCACACGGTAAGGACGAGGCCCCTTACCTCTTTAGGTATGATGACACGGTGTTACAACCTAACAATGGTTTTTATTGCCCGAAGTAAAGTACATCGAGTGACGATGACTAGTTTAAGTGGGGGAGAATGTCACAACCTAACTATGAAGAGGTAGGTTGTGACCCTCACGTTGCACCAAGAGAAGCGGCAACCCTCAAGTGGCCTATCCGGCAATACAAGGGTTCTTAGACAAGTGTTATGATTGCGACCGAGGAGAAAGGCTGCATCATCTAACACACGACATAGAGTGAACACTTGACGAACAAGTCAAGACATAAGGAAGCTAGTGATATCGAATAGACAAAGAGTGGCAAGACAGGCTTGTTGAAGGGCCGGGTAGTGAGAAAGAAACCGACGACGCTACGGCAAAGCCAAACCAGATGACAACCGACTTCGAAACCTCCGATCTACCACTACAAAAACAATCCCAGAGGACCTTTACACCACACAAGGGATAGATTTCGACGTTAGCTTACACGTCATACACGATCGGGGAAGGAAGACAGAACATCAAGTGTTGAGATCATCTCAGATCTGGGTAGTCTCAGGACCTTTTAGAGCCAAAAACTAACACCATAAACGGGATTGGGAGAAGAGCGAGAACAGAAATGGAAGAAAAAAGGGAGGAAAAAAGAACAATCGCAAACTGGAGCGTTGCCGAGGAAGAGGAGAGAGCGACCACCGGAATAACGTCTCGTTTTTTAATCGGGCGGAAAGAGACGAAGTAAACCTCTCCGACCGAGGTCAAGACCCAGCGACCATTGAACCGACTACGACCTAATCATAGTTCCCAATCTCGTCGAACAGACGAAAAACCCCCGTGGCACTAGACGCCTTGGCCCAAAATAGAAAGCCCAATTACTGCCTAACCCTCAGCCGCGAACCCGAGACCAAAAACCAAACCGACCCCGAGAGACGCAAGTCCAATCAAATACCGAGCGACAGCCCAAACCCACTCGGCCCAACAAATTAACCCAGGCCCGGTCCACTACCCGCGGTCAGCCAAGACCCACGATTGGAACCTGAAAACCAATGCTTGAATCGACCAACCGCGACTCTCTGCCACGACTTAGGATAGCACACGCTGCCGCATCCCAATTGAAAGCCAACGTGTCAGCAGACTGGCGGCAAAAACTCTACTCAACTACGGGCGACGGTGGCTTCTCGGTTCCGAAGGCTTATTTCATTTTCTTTTCAGCTCGGAAAAACTATTTTACGACCTGGCGGTAGAGGCCAAGTCGGAAAAAGTCGTGTAGACAATTGAACATGCAAATGCAGAGTGCGGCGTGTGTGGGTTGAACACGCTTAGATTCCACACAGATGTTCGATTGGCGAAGACAAATCTTGGCCTATGGTGATGAAATGAACCAATCAAAGAGCCAGGGCGAAAATATGTATGGGAGCTTAATTTCCATTCAAGAAGGTCGTTAGAATGTCAAGATCTAACACCTTGCGTGCGGAATGAACAAAGTAAAACTGTGAAACATCAATGGTAAATTAAATGGTTTTTTAAATAATGAGGGACTAAAACATGTTCATGTTGATGACCAAAATAATAAATACTAATAATATCTATATTTTAAAAAAATGTGAAAACCATATAACTAATAATACTTTTAATAAAATGTGAAAAAACCTATAAATACACCCACCATGTTGCTTGAACCCACAACAACACAAGGTTAAGAGCACTTGCAATCTCACCAACTAAGCTAGATGAGATCTTGGCAAATTTTTAACAACTTTATATTTATTTGCCTCATAAACTATTTCCGTTCATTTCTTTATCAGAAATTCCGAGTCCTTGGGCAAAAAAAAACGGAGGGTCAGTCGCAGGTTTGTTGACATGTGGTTCAGGTTAAGCGGCTACTTCACGTCTTCTTCTTTTGAAAGGAAGATGTTGGACATAAAGTCCTTCGTTTGAAAACGCTTCTCTCTAACTCTATTCACGATGTTTCATCCTCAATTCTTCATGAAACTTTCAAATGTGTTACAAGAAGAGCTAGGGACTGATTTCAACCTTCTCTTGACTTGGTAGGCTAAACTATTCACCTCAAAGTTCTGTCGAAAAAATAGTTTCTCGCTGGAGTAGCCATAAAATTTCTATTGGGCACCTATTTATAAAGGTTTTTAGGACGATTTTTCATAAATCTCGTCCGTATTCTTACATATAGCTAAAGAATGGGTTTGGAGGAAACATCTTAAGTGTTGTAGTCTAATTTGAGACATATCCCTCGATTCATAACTTACAGCAAACGTACTAATTTAAAACTTGGTCTAGGACGTTTTGGCTCTCATTTCTTATCAAAGTACTTAACTTAATATGTTGAAGCTAAAGGGATACACAAACATCATAGAGGCATCGGTATGGCAGTGTGTTGTATGAACTTTAAACAAATTTTTAAACATTGGGAGCGTATCTTAAGAAAAAGAAGCTATTTTACTTGATATTTCTTCCTACTTACTAATGAGAGAAAATACAAGAATTGCCCAAATAGGCTATTTGGTGGCTTGATTATAGAGAAATGTTGGAGGAATGACCATAGTAAGGAGGGGACCAAAATTTGGGTAGCGTAATGTCATGAAAACAAGTGGAAAATAGGCAACATCATCATTAAAATTTAGAGAATCGAGGCGCTATTTAAAGGACAGAACCCCTAAAAGGAAAAAGTAAAAGTATGCCAAGAGGGGTCGGATTTGCTCTGAATCCGAGGATGAATTTCATTTCCTATTCACATCAAAAGTGTAAGCCGCTAGTGAGGTCTTAAAAACCATAAAATGAAATGGAATGATCACTCATCCATTTTGATGAAGATAGTAGGGCGCCACGAATCTAGGTTCTATCTGTATAATGGGATACACAATGCCTGGGTGTCTTTAAAACGTCTCGAAAGATTTTGTATGAAAAAATGCTAACATATGTCGAGGGCTGATCTCAACAGAAGTATGAGGAGAAGAACACAAAAGTGAGCGAGGCAACCTCATTCACACTTTTGGCTCTACGAAGGGGGAACCTAGTATAGTCGGGAAGATAAGCTTCTAATATTACATTCCAATGTTTTGTAGAACTAGATGTGAGGAAGGGGGTAATGGGGCTACTTATCTTATCAATGATAGTTGGGTTGTTCAAGATACTCACTTAACACTGTTTGAAGTCTTGATAGTTCTCATAGAGAGATATTGAAACTAAATACTAAACCGTCTAACAGTTAGTTGATGGGTAGCCTTCTGAAAATCCTCATTTACACTTAAAATAAATTTACAGGAGGTGTGGGTGACTCTGTTCAGATTCCTACAGGGATTTTTTTGTTTAAACAAGGATTGCAATCAAATTAACGTCTATTTTCCTACTCATGAAGGGATGTCGCAAATATCTTGGTTATAGACTCTACCTCCTGAAAAAATAATTAAGTCACGGCACACTTGGTTTTCCTGAAAGGGGGTTTTTTTTAATCAAGTATTTTATTCACCCACAAGAAATGGCTATATATTGTCATAATAATTTAAATATTAATAATAAAACAAAAAAGACCAGCCTTTCAACAATTTGATGATCAGACGTGATTGAGGCATGAGAAAGGGTCAAGGAATACAGAGAAAATTGCTCTATAACAAAATACCTCGTTTGCATACAAATGCCAAACCTTCGACAATAGTCTAAAACAATACATCAAAGCACAGTGGCTAGATGCCTCTCCAAATAAAGTCACTTTCTATTAAGAACTTATACCGAGGCTTATGAGATATGGGTGAGAAATACGCCCTTCTAATTAAATTATCCATGGACAGAGTTGAAAAACAATCCTAGTAAAAAAAAACTAAAGGAAATAATGGGTACGTAGACACTGACTACATTTATATCAATGTCTAAATTAGGCGGAAAATAACTAATATTATGCAAAACTTAGAACTGGGTCAAGAGATTAGCAAACAAAAACAACCGCTAAATTTTGGGTAACCAAAACAATGGAACGGTAATTTATGATGTGAGGAGAACAAAATCAAATTGATCAGTACCCAAACAAACATAAGCAAATCAATCCTTTCATGTGAAGGGAAGAACCAAAGTAATTTGAAAAATATTCCCTTCTCAAATAGAATAACGGAAAAACTATCCAACATTTTGCTATGGAATGATACTCAATTACACACTCAAATATTCTATGTGGTGGATTTTATGGCATATTACTACAGATTGCCACATTATGTATATCGTCAATTATGTCAAGTTTTGAATTGCATCCTGAATATAAAGAAAGAAATTGAGGGAATTCAAAGTCTAGTCATGAATGAAAAATGCAGTCAATCCTTAGTAATAAAATTCATTGAAGGAGAAGCATCCATGGTCGTTCACTATTCTAATAGCAATAGAGAGAAAAGAGTTATGTAGAACCTTATGTGATTTAGGGGCAAGCGTAAGCTTGATGTCGTGTATCCATTTATAAAGATGTTAGGCACGGCCTTATGGATTGGAATTGGTTTCTATTATAGCCTCATTAATTCAGGTATAAAATTATTGGCCAAAAAAAGAGAAATTTACCATAAATATTAAAATATATTTTTAAACAAAATTAAAATTTGAAAAAATAATATTCCTAAGAGACCAGTAAAAATTTAACGAACCACAATACCAGAAATAAGAAACTTCACCTTTAACACGGAACGTATACAAATTGTGTGACTTAAACAAAAAAAAAACAAGAATTTAAGCAGACTGATCATGATATATATAACTAGGTGAGACCCCACATCAGTTTTGTAGTGGAGAACGAAAAACCAACACTTGATAAAGGGTGAGAAACCTCTCCCCAAAGAAGCATTTTAGAAAACCTGGGGAAAAACGAAAGGAAAAGCCCAAAAGGACTCGTGAAAACCTCTATTAACTAGACTCTTTTAAAAACCTTGAGAGCCAAAAGATCGAAAGGGAAAGGCAAAAGAGGACGGTGGAAACCTCTCACGCGTTTTAAAAACCTTGAGGGAAAGATCGAAAGGAAAAAGCAAAAGAGGATAATATATGCTAGCGGTGGGCTTGGGCCATTACAAATGATATCTGTTAAGGATAGTTGACCGTTTATTATAATCAAGACATGCGGCTAGGATGGAACTATGGTTCCACCCCCTCGCTTTGAACCACGGAAACCTCCTCAACACTCAACCCCAAATATTTGGCGTGGAGAGAAGCTGATCAACGACTTCTCTGTCCTTGCTCTACTATCTCACTAAGGGAGCATTGTTGTGGCGTTGGTATCTCTCCACTGCACGTGATGTTTGGCTTCGAATTGGGAAACAGTTCAGCCATCATTCGAAAGCTCGTGATACTGAACTCAAGGGATGACTGCAGAGGATTGAAAGTGGGCACCAAAACCTGTGCTTGAGTCTTGCCGTGCCTAAAAAAAATGTGTGACCAACTCATGCATTGGTCGACCACGTCGAGGAACATTAATGAAGTGCACTGGTTCCTTCGTGGACTCGGCACCAAATTTTCAGGACTTTTCTACTGCTCAAATGGCTCACCCTTATCCCATGTTTTGCAGTTTAGTCTCTAAAGCTGAAAGTTTTGAGTTGTCCAACGCTACCCTTGAGTCATCTGCCTACTACTCCACAGCATTACAACACTACGTGTCGCACCCATGGAAAGCCCCCCTGCTTACTCATAGCAACAGCCGAAGGTCGTTCTATTCCACAAAAAAAAACTCTTCAATCGAGGCACGAAACACTCATGTAGAGTGGTCGATAAACCTTACTGCAAAATATGCCGAAAGAGGGCCATTATGCTGCCAGCTGCAACCAACGGATATGTTCGACCTATTCTTCTTCATGATCCCCTTGTATGCCTCAACATGTCATGTTTATGAATGTGACCTGCTGATGCTGATTGGTTCTGAGACATCTAGGGTTCTGGCCCAATTAACTTTCGACCACTATTTGGATCAGTCTAAAAATACGACGGGTAAATGACCGTATGTGCAGATCGTTCACAGGAGAAACGGTTGTAAGACCTACCATTACCCACACCGGTACCTCATCTGTTACAAATATCCACTTATTAGATGCTTGGTGGTTCTACCTATCTCACTAAAAATAATTTCAATAAGAAATTAAAGCGATTTTCACCCCGTCAAATGTACTAATTAATCTATACGATCACCAGAATAAGTACAAATAGGGAAGGGTGGTGGCAACGGTAAAAGAGAGGAGAAGCTATAGGCTGTTGCGCGGCTAACTCTGCCTTTAGTCAGGCTTAGAAATAGATTCGTTAAAGTGTAATTCATAGAGATTATGGCACGCTAGCCGGGGTCATGAGAATCATTCTGGTATTTTTTTTTTAAATAGAAAAGGTCAATTTCTCTTACGTCTGTTATGGTCTTAACTCCCATCAAAGGGACATACTTGTCGCTTGCAGAAAAGTCATCGATTGCCTTATTCCGCCAATGAACGCAGGTCGTCCCATGTGTTAGATTAGTCATTAATCTGCGGGGACTTCCCTCGTCAAATCAAATTCGGGTTCTTTTATAGCATTTTATTGTGATATTCTCATAAGTGGCTTACCCCTTAAAATTAAAATGATTTCTTTATATCTTTCTTCAATTAAAAAAATTGTGGGAAAATCAATACTTATTCAGTATCAAGAGTATTTAAAAGCGACATGGAGGACCGACACTACACCTATTTCAAATATTTACGAATCTAGGCATCCACCATAAAACTCTCTTGCCATATACACCTGCAAATGGGCGCCTCAGAGAAAACATCGGTTCATTTGACTAAGACTGTTTGACCCTCTTTTCACTCCATTCTCTGTTTGTATGGCCTCAACTACAGCTTCATTACAAACGGTGCCTACCCACTCTTGGAGGTAATTCACCCTGAACTCTTATTAGCACCTCCAATTATAACATTCACTCGGTCGCTGTACTACTCACTGAGTAATGCTAACTCTCCTCCCCACAACAATTCCTGATTGTTTTTGGGTAGCTCTTCGCTCCACCAAGGTGTCGCCTTCCTTATTCCTGCACACAATCTATAACACTCTCCAATCCTAATTTTAAAAACTCGTACCTACCGATATCCCCAGCTCATTAT